>JASDDO010000008.1:356857826-357425230 GCA_030015575.1 Agapanthus africanus
TGCAAACAGGTAGTAGTTGGGTGCAGTCCCGAAGCACTTGGAGGTAGTAACGGTTAGAAAGGATTCGTCTCTCCTAGTATTGGGGGTTGATATCGCGTTGTGTCTAGGAGAGCCATTACACAAAGTCCCTGGCCAGGGCAAGCGAGAATTGCTGGTAGGTTTTCCAGTAGATTCTCAGGGTGTTTTGGGCTACACTCCGACACGACTTGTACCGCTATTAGGGGACTGACGTTTACCGCCCCCTAGGACCGCCATGCGATATTCTCAAACGAACAGACCGGACTGTACGGAGATTGTCACATTCAGGCTCAGTAAGAGTCCGATGGGTTCACCTTATCAGTCTTCTTATCGGCATCTACCTGGGGACTGTTACGTACAGCTAGTACCGCTTGCGGCCTGTGGTTAAACCCACTGCCAGCGTAGTGTCGAGCTTTTAGATTCCCACACAGAGGGTTACTCTCCTTTGGGCAAAACCGAGTAGAGGTTGCATGGTTTTGCGACGGGGTTCGTTCAGATCCGCGCACTTGTGCACGTTTGGTGTCCGGACAGTAGTTACTAGCGGGATTTGGTTTAAGCCAGATCCTAGTAATTGTTTTGGGATTGGTTTTGTCTCAGTATATTCGTGTTCCTTGGAGCACGGATGCGGGTGTGTATGCACAGTTGACAGAGGCAGAGGCAAAGGATTCTCATTAGGGTTGTTGACCATTTGGCTTTGGTTGACTTGTTGACCGTTGACCTTTCTTTAAACCCTAATGAGAATATGATATATGATTAATAATATTAATTAAGTATTATTGTGCCATGGTTGAGTTGAAAGTTTGACTTTTGTTGACTTGTTGACTTTGTTGACCGGTTGACCATTTTGGACTTGTTGACCATCATCATTTCATGGCTATCATTTCATGGGTATGACTTTTGCTTGCTTGTTGTTTGCAAAATGCAATAATAGCATGAAATGATAATAGTCATTGAAACTAACCATCACCATATACTTTATTATTATTATTATTATCATTATTCTCACTTTTGTGAGAAGGGGTTAGATTATGAGAGCTCATTCTATCATTCTCTTTCTCTCTCCTAGAAAGAAAGCTCTCCCTCTTCCTCTTCCTCTCTCAAGGTTCAAGTGTTCCATGAGTTGGAAATCATGAACCTTTGAGACAAAACCACCATCACTCTTCTCTACTCAATCTAAGGTATTAGGTTTAGCAAACCAAACACCTTAGTCATCTCTAGGTTGAGATAGGAGCTCAATTTCGAGACCCTTGGATGGATCCATCTATGGCAAAGAGGAGACGACAAGGAGGATCAGTTCAAGCAACTATGAGGAGCAAGAAAGAGGAAGAACCACACCAAGAACAGAAGGAGTTCAAGACCAAGGTATAGCCATTCTACATAGTAGTTAGAACTTGTAGAATATTTGTTAGTTCTTGTTTAGCAACGATCCTTCATGAAACGGTCCATGTTACCTAGCTAGGGAAAATTTTCGTTTTACCTATTCCGACTCCCCGAAAGGACCGGGGTGGGTAACGTTGACCTAACAAAATGTAGCTTACGCGCTGAGCGTGGTGAGCCGGTATCAGTCAGACCCAGGTGAGAACCACTGGACGGCAATGAAGAACATTCTCAAGTACCTGAGAAGGACTAAGGAGATGTTCCTGGTTTACGGTAATGGAGACCTCAGGGTCGAGTCCTTTACCGATTCAAGCTTCCAGAGTGACAAAGATGACAGCAAATCTGTCTCGGGTTTTGTGTTTACCCTCAACGGAGGGGCGGTGTGTTGGAGGAGTTCCAAACAGGATACCGTCGCAGACTCGACGATGGAGGCTGAATACATTGCTGCAAGTGATGCCGCAAAAGAGGCGGTCCGGATGAGGAAGTTCATTAGTGAACTTCAGGTGGTTCCGTCCATTGTTGACCCAATACCTTTGTATTGCGATAACAATGGGGCTATAGCTATAGCAAAGGAACCAAGGTCCTATCAGAAGTCCAGACACATCTTGAGGCGGTATCACCTGATCAGGGAGATCATTGATCGCCAGGAGATTGAGGTACGGAGAGTGGACACAAAAGACAACACGGCGGATCCATTCACAAAGGCCCTCCCTAAAACATAGTTCGAGCGACTTTTTGAGCTATTGGGTATGCGGTACGCCAGCACCTGGCCATAGAGCAGACGTTGGGTATGCGGTACACCAATTACTGGCCTTTAGTGCAAGTGGGAGATTGTTGGATATGTATGCCCTAGAGGCCATTATTGTATAGTACTAGTATGTATAATACATTTTGGAAGCTTGGGATATATACACGGGTTTACGACAGTCTTGCTCGGTATAGTAGTATGCTACTTGGTTTGTATCTATCTTAACATGTGTATATGTTTCTTTTAACATATCGCTAAAAAACATATTCATAGAGCCCTTAGGATCTTTGCTTGACTACCGGCGTTGTGATGGCGACCACACTAGTGGGGGCTGGGTAGTCTATAAGCATATCCTTATTTTGGTCCCTAGTCGTAGGATTATCGAGACAGGGCATCGATACTCCAGAGTAGACTGGTGCATACGCTTCTCGTCCCAGCAGGGGAGATGGTCTGTCCCACAGCCATCAGTACGTCGTACTGGAGATAGTATGCAGGTGCTCGCTTGGTTACGAGTACACTGGACAGGACTCGTCAGGAACTGTTGGTTGGTATTATACCTATCGTCAGTTAACAGTTCCTAGGTGACATGAGTACAGCTTAGTCCGTTGACTTGACACTGTCACTTCGCCTCAAGTGTGTTCCCACTGTTCTTAGATTACTACCCTACTACGGCTCTATTGAGTCGTGCAAACATGTAGTAGTTGGGTGCAGTCCTGAAGCACTTGGAGGCAGTGACGGTTAGACAGGATTCGTCTCTCCCGGTATTGGGAGTTGATATCACGCTGTGTCTAGGAGAGCCATTACACATAGTCGTCCCTGGCCAGGGCAAGCGAGATTTGCTGGTAGTGTTACCAGCAGTTTCTCAGGGTGTTCTGGGCTACACTCTGACATGACTTGTACCGCTATTAGGGGTCTGACATTTACCGTCCCCCTAGGCCCGACATGCGATACTCTTAGACGAACAGACCGGACTGTACGGAGATTGTCACATTCAGGCTCAGTAAGAGTTCGGATGGGTTCACCTCATCGGTCTTCTTGTCGGCATCTACCTGGGGACCGTTACGTAAAGCTAGTACCGCTTGCGGCCTGTGGTTAAACCCACTGCCAGCATAGTGTCGAGCCTTTAGAGTCCCACACAGAGGGTTATTCTCCTTTGGGCAAAACAGAGTAGAGGTCGCATGGTTTTGCGACGGGGTTCGTTCACATCCGTGCACTTGTGAACGTTTGGTTTCCGGGCAGTTATTACTAGCGGGCTTTGGTTTAAGCCAGATCCTAGTATTTGTTTTGGGATTGGTTTTGTCTCATTGTATTCATGTTCCTCGGAATACGGATGCGGGTGTGTATGCACAGTTGACAGAGGCAGAGGCAGAGGATTCTCATTAGGGTTGTTGACCGTTGACTTTTTCCAAACCCTAATGAGAAATATGATTAATAATATTAATTAAAGATAATTTTGCCATGGTTGAGTTGAACATTTGACTTTTGTTGACTTGTTGACTTTATTGACCGGTTGACTATTGTTGACTAGTTGACCATCATAATTTCATTTCAAAGATGCTTCTTGTTTCTTGCAAATGCATTAAGTGATGAAATGATAATGGTCATTCATAAACTAACCATCACAATTTCTTAATTATTATTATTATTATCATTATTCTTATTATGTGAACATGGTTGCAAAAAGAGAGTTCATTCTATCATATTCTTTCTCTCTCTTGAAAGAAAGCTCTCCCTCTTCCTCTCTCAAAGTTTAAGTGTTCCATGAGTTGGAAATCATACACTTTTGAGACAAAACTACCATAACTCCTCTCTACTCATTCTAGGGTTCTAGGTTTGGCAAACCAAGCACCTTAGTTATCTCTAGGTTGAGGTAGGAGCTCAAGTTCGAGGCCCTCGGATGGATCTATCTACGGCAAAGAGGAGACGACAAGGAGAAGCCGTTCAAACTACTACAAGGAGCAAGCTAGAAGGAGAACCACAACAAGAAGGGAAGGAGTTCAAGATCTAGGTATAACCATTCTACATAGTAGCTAGAACTTGTAGTTTTTGTGTTAGTTTTTATTTAGCAAAGATCCATCATGGATGGTCCATGTCACCTTGTAAGAAAATTTTGATTTTTACCTATTCCGCCTCCCCGAAAGAACCGGGGTGGATAACGTGGACCTAACAATTTCTTGATTGAATCAAACCCACCCGCACGACCCTGAACAGAGGTCAACAAGGTCGTACGACTACCCTAATCCAATTTCATCTCATGTTTTACAGATAAGTACTAATCAGCTACCGCACACTACGCCTTGACCGAGGTCAACAAACGCAGCACGAATACTAAATAATGTTTATCTGAAATGACGGAAGGCTATGCAGGTTTTTCAGAAAACCATGAGCGTAATGAACTTGATATCGTTGTAGAAACAAGTGATTTTGAAAAGAGGAGTGTTTTTTAGGCTTTTACTAGTTTCGCTAAAGAGGTCACTCCCGGTGAAGGGGTCTCGGCTCTTTCCTTATTAAATAAGGTGCATGATATTTTACAAATACAACTATGCAAAGCAAGAGCTATAAAAGCAATTAAAAACAAAACCGAGTGAGTTGTAGCATATGCTAGTATCGCTAAAGTGGTCATTCCCGGTGAAGGGATCTCGGCTCTTTCCTTATTGAATAAGGTGCTGGATATTCTACAAGGAATACCTCTATGCAAAGCAAAAACTAGAGCTACCCTTTTTTATAAATTTGATTCTACAATATCTTTTAGGTTTCTTTTTCTTTCATTAATCTCATTAATGAATCCCATCATTTAAGCTTCCTAAGCATCACAGAAGAAACGAAAATACAACGTACGCTTATGCCATCCGCATTCGCCACTGTGTCCCATTATGCACCGTTAGGTTGCTTAACTAACGGCATACCGGGGCGGGACTAGTGCGGGTGTAAAACATAAGCAACGTTTATTATATATCATATATACAATAATAAAGCATTCGTCTCACGCATATAATATGATCACATCACATAATATCAGCAGCAGAAGATAACATATGAAATATTGGATATACTAGAAGGTCTGTGTTTTATTTTGAGCCTGTATAAAACACGGATTCCACAGTCGCGATGAATAGCCAAACCCACATCCCTAGACCCCTATGAGAGCGGCAAGCAACCCTCCCAATTCTACGGTTATGAGACCCGGTCTCGACTGCTCGAGATGGCCTCCCACTGGACCCTAGAACCCGGCTGCTTGTGCTCTCTTCCTTGGGTCTATCCCAATGCGGAAAAGTAAATAATATACATTGGTGACATCATCCTCAACCCGGAAGTGCCCCAATAAAAGAATATTACATAAAATTGAATTTTACATGAATGAAAAAGAAAACTCTCATCTCACATAAAACCCCCGGCTATTCAAAACACGACGATCCAATATAACATATCACAGCAACACATAACAACACATGTCATCAACATAAGAAAATATGCCTATCGCAATTGTCGTCGATCTATAGCGACAAAAACGGCGATATACCACATATTACACTTACGGTCGCAGAAAAGAAAATGTAAAATTACAACATTTGGAATCCACAATCATCTTAGACATCATAAACCAGAAATATCACATATTACGGATTTCATGCCTAACTATATGAATTCCACATATTGTATCACATTACAGAAAAAACTAGACGATGTTAAACATTCCGATCGAATCAACAAACAACAAAAAATTCCTAAATTGCTCAACACTTGAGCGTAGTTTAGAAGTATCCATTACATGCCACAATAGCAATGAACCAGCCGTAGAAGGGTCAACCAATGCCTCACTTGTGGCACCGCTAAACTACCACAAACCCTAGGGTTTAGTGGCGGTTTTGACGGTCACAAAATCGAGTTAAGGTTTCGTTCTTCTAAAGGATTCACCGCATCACTTGCACGATATTTGAATGTTCTTTAACTAAGGAAAAATGCAACACTTGAAAATTTCCCGGCAAGGGTTAAAGTGGGTATTTGACATCCGATCGAACTTTTTAATACCGTCTAAAATAACCAAAAAAAACCTAGAATTACGAATATGAAACACTCTGAATTTCCTTTGCTAAAAGATAACATCACATGCAAAATTAGCAAAAACAAACAACACTTAAAGTATCAAAACCCAGAGCCTTAAACAATGTGCAAATTTCAGCCCCAAGGGGTCCGATTTGGACAGTTTTGGACATGGTGATCTCGGCCAATTTCCGAGGGAATGGGCTAAAATTTGTACGGTGTTCATATTGTATCACATACATCATTCTGGAACTGTTTGAAAAAATTTTTGACACTCTGAAAAATTTTACAGAAACTAGGGTTTTACGTCGGGTGTTTCGGAGTTGTTTCAGAGTTGCTCTGATACCACTTATACGGCAGCAAGGTTTTGGGAGGTATCATCTATGCCAATTTCAAATTTTTTCCATTCTAGATAACCCTAACCCTAGATTTTTAACCAGAGAATCAAACTTAAACTATATGTTAACAACTTAACATCTAAGAGTTAGGGATTGCAACCTTTGTAGTCCGTTCCTTCACTTCATAAGCTCCGAGTTGAGGTCCCTTCACTGCGATCATCAAGTTCTCGGACTCTCGAGAGGCTCCATGAGGTGAATGATGCATGTTGCTTGAAGTCTTCGCAATCCAAGACGATCTACCTTGAGGAAACACAAACCCAAGCTCTCACTTCACTAATGAGGTATTAGTGAAGAAAACACCCTAATCTAAGTGGCTAGAATAGATGAGGATGATGAAGTAGGAATTTTGCTCTCTTTTGTTTTCTAATTCTCACTTTAATTCATCACAAAGAAAAATCAAGCAAGCTCTTTTCTTGAGCAAGAAGAAGATGAAGATAAAAGAGTGATGAATGAACTATTGTTGAGGTTAGAAATGCAACCATGGGTTAAGCATGACATGCTTAACCGTTGTAGAGACTTAACCATGAGCTAGGGTTAAAGGTTAGGTAGATAAATATCTTCATAAAAATCTAAAAAGTGGACTTAGTCAACAAAATAAAATATCTCAACATAATATCCTCAATTTAGAATTAACTTATAAAATAAATATCTAACCCTAATCTTAACCCTAGCATAGTTTGATCTCCAAAACCCTAGTTGTATTCATAACCTAACATGTTACAATATCACATATCACAAATACAATATTTTGTAACAAAAGAAAATAATACAATTAACATATATCACATATATATCAATGTATCATCAAGTAAGAAAAAAATCATTTAAGTGAGCTTATATTAGTTAATGTAATGTAATATATCACATATATAATTATACATTAAATTATCGAATCAACTCTTGATCCGATAATCTGGCTATATAACATATAACGGACTAATATAACATGTATCATCTTATCGAATCAACACTTGATCCGATATCCCGGCTATATCACATATACCCGGCCGATATCACATATCACGAGAATAGAATACGGTATCTCATATCGTACTAATCTCGGTTTCGCACATATCACATATGTGCTGCTACTCCGTTTTGCCTGAGCCAGGAAACCTCTATGTAGGGCTCTAAAGATTCGTCAATATGCCGGCAGTAGGTGATGATCATATCAAACACCCACAAGCTGCAAGCGGTCAGCTAAACGTAATATCCACCCGGGTATTGAGCGATCAGAAGATCAACAAACAAGCATGCACACACTCCTGTGAATCCATTCAGTAACACTACCGTACAGTCCAGTCTCTTCGTCTGATATGTCATAAATCTAGTCTAGGGGTGGTAAATGTCATACCCCAGTAACCGATAAGTCGTGTCGATGTGAGGCTCATAAAGGGTCGAGAAACTACTGATAACACTTACCAGTAGATCTCCATAGCAGCCCTGGCCAGGTACTTCCAGTTATAGTCAATCGAACACAGCGCAACATCAACCCCCAATACCGGGAGACATGAACCTCTCCTATCGCTCATTGCCTCCATGTGATTTGGGGCTGTACCCAAAATCCACCATTCTGCACGTTCTCATGAACGTGGTAAGGTGGAAATCAAAGCACATTGGGAATCACACAAGACTCTATGACGATCTCGAGTCTACAGACTAACCTGTACCAGTATCACCAGAGAACTGCTGTCTCACAATAGGTATAATACCAGCTAGGAGTTCTCGGCGAGTCCGTTCAGTGTACCCAGTCTCCACTGAGCACCCGTACACCATCTTTGATGTCAAACACCGATGGATATGGGATCATACGTCGCCCATCATATGAGTCAAGGTGCGTATACGCTAGTCTACTCTAGAGTATCGATGCCCTGTCTCGATACACCCTCGACTAGGAAAAGTTATAGGATGTACTCTTAGACTACCCTGGCCCCACTAGTATGATCTACATCATAGTCCTAGTACTCGAGTACATATCCTAAGGGCTTTATCAACATGTGAGAGCAAGAAAATAAACCAATACAAGTCAACATGTTAAGACAAAGTAAAACCAGATAGCATACTATCATATCGAGCAAGAAAGTCCTCTCTATATATATCCAAGCATCCGCTATAATATACATCATATGTACAACAATGGCCTCTAGGGCATATACATTACTAACAAAAAAATCATGACTCGATAACCACACAAATAAAAGTCTAGGATTTACTTAAGTCAACTAGACTTGCTCCATAACTTGATTGTTGAACTAAAAACTGTGCCGAGAAACGAGCTCAAGATATACTGATCACGAAGCTAGCTAAGTGCAGAGATAAGGGGAGGTTTTCCTACGCTTTTACGAAATTCCTTAATTAGAATAACCTTTCCTCTTTTGGCGGTTGTGCTGTGAACACTTTCCTAAACACCCTGTGAACGATATAATGTTAAGTGGTGTTTTAAACACAGTCAACTTCTTCTAATGAGTGCAAAGTCCTTAAAGGCTTAAAGTCTAATTTATTTTAAAATTTGTGTGGGAAAGATATGCTTATTTCATGATTTGTATGCCATGGAGAAAGGTGATGAAATTCTTTACCATATCTTGTGGGGTTCGCTTGCTCTTAAGTCCGTATTAATGAATGCAATTCACAATCAATAAAAAGTTGTTCAAAATATAACGCAATCGTTTTTTAAATTCAAGCGCGGTGCTGCAACAAATACTGGTTAGTCATTTAGGCTTTTGGCGGTGAACTTGCAAAGAATCTTGCAGAGATAAAATATTGGAGTGTCGGATCTGAGAAAGAAGGTGATAGAAAAATAAGCACTGATAGTTTTTCGGGTTAAGAAACCCCCATTGAAGTGATCCATTAGTGCTTGAATATTCGCTTTTGCCAGTCAAACTACCCAGATCTTTGGCACTGTACTTCACTATCGTCTTGGTTTTGAAAATGCATTTTTCTCCACACGATCATTGTTCGCAATTCGGTAAAATCTGCAAATGTCGGAAAAACGAATATTATTGGAAAGAAAACGATATATATCGCTAATGTTCTACACACACAAAATTATGAAATTTAAAGTATGAAAGTGGGATAATAACAAAACAAGAGAGCATCATAAAAAAATTGAAGCATTCTGGGCATGTTGGGCTGCCAATTGCGGCCAAATGTATTAAACCTGTAGCCAAATCATAGAATTGAGGCTCCAAGTTTTTATGGTCTTCTCTTTGTTCTACTAGAATCCTATTTTTACACTTTAAATATATCAATGAATCTCAGAGTGATAGCAGATAAAAAATACAGAGAACAAAACGTCCAAAGCGTTAAATTTTTGTTCTGGTTTTTTGAAAATTTTCAATTTTTGTTTTGTTTTTCAGAAAAGTAGTTAGTTTTATACACAAATTATACAAAAGTTAACCCGAAATACCAAGAAGAAAAGCATTACCGTCTCCTCGGCAACGGCGCCATTTGACTGTTACAAGTTTTGCAATATCGTTCTAAGTTTTAAAGTACCACAATTAAGACGATGTCGCACGTAGCGAGCCGAGATGAGTACGGGTCATCCGCATGGAGAAGGTATGTTTTTCGTTATTGTTCTCACGAGTTAAGTCCAAAAGTCGGAATGTTCGATTCTATTCTAAGTGTTGTGTATATGTTCAAAAGAACGGTTGTTAGAGATAGAACTAGGTTAGTTCAAGTTAGGAAGATCCGTACACTTTCCTTTGTGTCTCTCTTGACTATTAACATTAGGGTAATCGGCAATAACGTGGATTAAGGTGCTTAAGTAGAGTATTTGCAATTATGACGAAATTTGTACTTATTGACCCTTATTCTTCCGTTCTTGTCTCTTATCTCTCGCCTCTGGTTAAACCAAACACAACCGGTCTTAATTAGGAATCACCGCTATCATGTAGAATAAGGTTCCTAAAGGAGTGGATTGCGTGAGTTTTGGTCAGGGTTCAATTTACATTATCAAGTAGAATAAGGTGCCTAAAGGAGCGGATTGCATGAGTTTTGGTCGGGGTTCAATTTACAAGATGTCGGGCAAATGAAGTGGTAAAGAAAATCCTAACTAAAAACATCACCATCTATTTCCCTAACAAGAAAGGAAACCATTCACAAAACATGAAAATCAAACATAAGAGAGAAGAAGACATCAAAGGAAACATTGTAAGTTAGGTAAAGAACATCATATGAAATATTGCATGTAAGTAAAAGGTAAGGAAATACTAGGAACCAAAGTGTATGAATAAAAACTTTATTGAAGTTCATTAAAAGGTACAAGATAATGAGTTCGAATACTAGAATCTAAACTTGCAAGCTCACATAAGAGGTTGCATGATCAGATAAAAGCAAAGAACTCAAACTATAACAAGTTATGAACCTAACTACTATATACAAATCTTAGATAGAAATTGTATTCAAAGTTGCAAAAAGTAGGATCCTTGGCTTGCTCTCTGTTATGGTATTTATAGGTATTTCATCAAAAAAAACTATAAAAATGAAGTGATGTGACAAGGAGGAGTGCCCAGAAGAAAATTGGAGCCGAATGGAGCACTTTGGGCCGCCAATTGCGGCTATTTTGAATTAATTAATTGCCAGAAAAGGAGTGGTGGGACCCGTCTTTGTTGTATGATCTTATGACCTCTCCATTATCTCTCCGGTATTGTTTGTTTCTTTAATATCAACTTGAGTTTTAATCTGGAGATTTGGAGGGAAATTGCAAGCTTTTAAAACAATCACATCATAACTTTATCATTCATCATACCAAGCCCACTTGCATCAAAACCCATTTGCCCACTTGCATCAAATGTGTTCACACCATATCATGGCTGGCCAACTTGTGTTCACACTTGTAAATATTGTACATGTTGGGTTATGATAGCATCCTGGTCATCTACCGTGGCCGGTGCGGAACAAAAATTGGCGTTTAAAACTTTTGGCACTAACGAACCCGTCAAGATCGAACCATAAACCTACACTAGAAAACTACAAGAAGTTCTAGCTACTGAGATAGAAGGTTATACTGAATGATCCGTGTCCTTTGGTCTTTTACCATCATTCCTAGCTCCTAGAGGTGTCCTGGAGCGTGCTTGATTGTCGGTCTTCCTCCGTCGAAGATGATCCACCCGAGAGAAACGATGCAAGCTCTAGCTTCACCTAGCGAAGCAACCGACACTCTATGGTCACTAGCAATGGAGAGTGGAGATGTAGGAATATTTCACTATCTTTTTCTCTCATACCTCATGCTCAAGTGAGCAATCAAAGAAGAAGAAAGAGGAGGTGAGGAGAACCATGGGCATGGGCAACTCAAGAAAAACGGCTAAGTGTTAAAGAGAATGAATGAATGATCAATCTATGGTTGAATGTCATGTAGAGATTATGGCCCCACATTTTTCAACCATGGAAAAATATCTCACATTATTTTCAATAAACAATCTAAGGCCATACTTCTCCACATACCTCCACCATGCTCATGCCATCTCACCCTCCACCTCATTTACAAATGATTTTCTAAAAAAGAAAATCATATAATGAGGTGTCCAACTTCTAGAAGATATTCTGTATAAATACGGAATACAACCCGGTATATGTATCGAAATACATATACGCATATTCATATAAAAATAAAAATAGCCAAGAGAGAAAATGAATAGTGAACAATAATACTAGAATACATTTATAAATATATATATAAATTATTAAATCAAAACTTGATTTAATAATCTGGCTCAATCCTCAGCCGGTAGTATTATCAACCGTCCGATAAAAGTCTGCGTAGCCTGTACACATATTTAATCGGACACCTGTATGTACCAACATACGTCATTTACATCATATCTCTTGAACCGTGAAAACTCTCTATGTCGGACTCTAAAGACTCTTCAATACGCTGGCAGTGGGATTAGCCATAGGCACGTCAGCGGCACTAGCTGTACGTAATGGCCACCCAGGTATTGAGCGAAAAAAGGCCGATGAGCAAACTCATCTGTACCCCTACTGATCATGTTAGTGTTAATCTCCGTACAGTCCGGTCTATTCATCTAAGAGTATCGCATATCGAGTCTAGGGGGTGGATATAGTCAGACCCCTAATAACGCGATATTTCGTGTCGGTATGAAGCCCATCACGTACTGAGAAACTATTGATCTAAATCAGTAATTCTCTTCTACTTTGGCCAAGAATTTCTGGTGATGGTCACCCATACACCGCGCGACATCAACCCCTAATACCGGGAGAGACGAATCCACGACGATCCGCTCACTTCCTCCATGTGGCTCGGGACTGTACCCAACAAAAAGCTGTTTGCACGACTCCATTGAGCCGTGGTAGGGTAGTAATCAAAGCACAGTAGGAACTCACACGAGAAAAATGACGATCTTAGGTCGACAGACTAACCTGTACTTATGTCACCTGGGAACTGCTATATGATAATAGGTATAATACCATCTAGCATATTCCCAGCGAGTCCGTCCAGCGTACTCATAACCCATTGAGCACCTGTATACTATCTTAGGTGACAGAATGACACCAATGGCTTATGAGACCGGCCACCGCCCCTCGTCAGGGTCTCAAAAAGTATACACCAGTTTACTCCGGAGTATCGATACCCAGTCTCGATACTCCCTCGACTAGGGACATTTAAGGATGTGCTTATAGACCACCCAGCTCCCACGTATATGATCACCATCATAATGCTGGTAGTCAAGCAAGAATCCTATGGGCTCTATCAACATGTAATAGTGATCTGTAATACCACATAATGCATGTACACGATGATAAAGACAAACCAGATAGCATACTATCATTTTGAGTAAGACTTTTCTACCTATATAGGTCCTCCCTCAATCATCATAATCGCGTGCCTACGATTACAATAATTGACTTGAGGGCACTATATCAAACAATCTCCCACTTGCACTTAAGGATAATTATTGCGGTGTTGCATACTCATTGCCCGTGTGATACCGAACACCCAACTTCTCTACTAATCAGTCTCGCAAAGCCCGTTTGTGAAACTATTGCGTTCGAGAAATAGCCTCAGTGAGTGGATCCGCTCCAATATTTCTATCCTTATCTCTCTATATATCAACTTCGCGGAGAAAGAATATCTCCCGAAATGAGCGATTCTTGTCTTAGAATTTGTCTGGATATCTGATAGGATCCAGTTCATAAATGAACTCCATATCCAACAAACTTATTAGACTGTATCATCCACTGAATTTAATCATTATCCTGCGCCATGCCTTCCTCAGTATCCGCTTGGACCACCTGTCCAACATACTGCCCTTCAAAAAGAGGGAAAACTATAACTCTGACAGCCACTCCGTCATCCAGGTCACCTTGGAAGCCTGAAATGATAACCGCCTCTTGAAGAAGGCTGCCATTACCATATACCAAGAACATCCACTTATGTTCATAACTTCTTCCCAGTGTTTCTCCAGGGTTAGATTAATATATAATTATTGCAACTAATGCAAAAGCAATATTTGGTGTGGTACTTGACATCTCATGATTGACTCAATTGCCTAAGCAAGAGATATGCCAATCATGCAAATCCCTCTCCTCATAAGTCTGGAAGACATCTCTTTAGAGAGGGTGAATCCATCACCTGCCTGTACACCACCATGCTAGGAGTCGTCCATTTTAAAACACTTTAGAATAGTGTCATGTACCCAAATTGGGACACTTCCCAAATCTAGATCTAAAACCATAGATCTAGTTAACAGAATCCCTGATATTTTATCCAGATCTTATGTGGATAAACACCTTATGACAACTACAGTATAACCGATCGTAGTATAGGAAAATCACTTCCTATCAAGAGCATGTCATCTAAATACCAGGACATCACTCCATACTACCTCCTTACCGGGTCCATCTGTTGTTCTGATGAAGTCAAATTCAATTATAGTTACATCAAAACTAGACGATCTATCTCCGCTATACCTGCTTTAATCTATAAATAGACGTAAGCTACTTGCCCACTATGCTTCCGCTACTCCTGTTAGTTATATGTATGCCCTAGAGGCCATTACTATACATATGATGTATATTGTAGTGGAT
Source organism: Agapanthus africanus (assembly GCA_030015575.1). Classification (NCBI taxonomy): domain Eukaryota; kingdom Viridiplantae; phylum Streptophyta; class Magnoliopsida; order Asparagales; family Amaryllidaceae; genus Agapanthus; species Agapanthus africanus. The sequence continues at coordinate 356,872,455 of JASDDO010000008.1, forward strand.
GCTTGGACATATATAGGGATGACTTTCTTGCTCGATATGATAGTATGCTATCTGGTTACTCTTTACCTTAACGTGTACATTGATTGTATCTCTGTTACATGTTGGTAAAGCCCTTAGGATGTGTAATTGACTACCTGGACTATGATGCAGATCATACTAGTGGGGACGTGGTAGTCCATAAGGACATCCTTCAAAATCCCTAGTCGTGGGTGTATCGAGACGGGGCATCGATATACCAGAGTAGACTAGCGTGTAGCTTCTCGACCCATATTGATGGGCGATGGATGATCCCATATCCATTGGTGTTTGACATCAGAGATGATATACGGGTGCTCAGTGGAGACTGGGTACACAGGACGGACTCGCCGAGAACTCCCAGATGGTATTATACCTTACGTCAGATGGCAGTTCTCTAGTGACACTCGTGCAGGTTAGTCTGTAGACCAGAGATCGTCATAGAGTCTTGTGTGATTCCCACTGTTCTTTGATTTCCACCTTACCACGTCCAAGAGGGCGTGCAAAACGGTGGTTTTTGGGTACAGTCCCGAGTCACATGGAGGCAATGAGCGATAGGAGGGGTTTCGTCTCTCCCGGTATAGGGAGTTGATGTTGCGCAGTGCTCGATTGGCTATAACAGGAAGTCCTTGGCCAAGGCTGTTTTAGGGATTTACTGGTAAGTGTTACCAGTAGTTTCTCGACCCGTTATGAGCCTCATATCGACACGACTTATCGAGTTATTAGGGTCTGACATTTACCACCCCTAGGCGAGATATGCGACATATCAGACTAACAGACCGGACTGTACGGTAAGTGTTACTGGTTGGATTCACAGGAGTGTGAGCGGGCTTGCTCGTTGATCTTCTGATCGCTCAATACCCGGGTGGCAATTACGTTTAGCAGACCGCTTGCAGCTTGTGGGTGTTTGATAGGATCATCACCTGCTGCCGGAGTATTGACGGGTCTTTAGAGTCCTACACAGAGGTTTCCTGGCTCAAGCGAAATGAAATAGGAGCGCATATGAGATATGTGCGGGACCGAGAATAATACCAGTATGTGATACTGTATTCTATTCTCGCGATTTGTATCATTGGACGGTTATATGAGATATAGCCGGGTTACCGAATCAAGTGTTGATTCGATACATTGATACACTTGATATTAGTCGGTTATATGCAGTATGACCGGATCATTAAATCAAGTATTGATTTAGTGATTTAATGTATAATTATATATTTGATATATTACTTTACATTAACTAGTATTGGTTCACTTAAGATTATTTTCTCACTAGTTTGTATCATGTTTGATGATACATGCAAACTTGGGTGTGTGTATGCTATACACCATGTTTAGTTAATGGTTGGGATTTCATTTGCCTTATTTATTTATTTATTTCTTTTGGAAAGAAACAAATATGGTGGCTTTCTTTGTTTTATTCTTGGAGTTTCATGAAGCTTCACCATTTTTGTTTCTATTCTTAAACCTAACATTATCTAAACCCTAGTTTATTCTCTTCATGAGTAAAACTAACCCATGGTTGCTAAATGATAAGCATCACTTCATTTTCTATTATGGATTATTCATTTTTCATTATTCCTTTTCTTTCTTTTTCTTCATCTTCTTCATGAAGAAAGAAAAAGCTTGCTAGAAAATTCTAAGTGATGATTCCAAGTGAGAAATCCAAATCCAAAGTGAACCCACTTCCTATTTCTTCATCCTCTATCACTTGCCATGTAGTAGAGGGTGTTTTCTTCATAAGTTTCTTGACCTAGTGAAGATGGAGCTTGAGTTTGAGTCGCCTCGACGTAGATCATCTTCGGCCTCGAAGTCAATGACCTGGCCCGATCATTTCTCCGACGAAACCATCGCTAGAGTCCGGGATCCCGATGATCGCAGCGGAGGGACGTCAACACGGAGCTAAAGAAATGGTGGAGCGGATCCACAAAGGTTGTAGTCCCTTTCACTTAGCAATAAAGTTGTTTACTTGCTTGCTTTTCGCCTAATCTCTAGTTAACGATCTTGCATAGGATTCTTAGGCACATGAAAATTTTGATTTTGTCATGGTTGATTCCTTGTGGAACCTCTTGAGTGTGCCTAGTAACCATACAACTCCCACTGACTATAACAACCCTCTAGCAGAGTCATATACACGTGCACTTCTAAAGCTAATTTAAAAAGACGTTATACTCATCCCCCTGCCAGATCTCATAGTCTAGAACAGCAGCAGTGGCAAGTTTGGGTAATCAAAAACCTCCTTGTCACCGTATTTAAGGAAACCGAAGTACCTCTCGGATGCCTGAGGTTACCCACCAAATCTGCGGAATGGCTAATGGATTATCGAATCTAATTGACTCTTTAGGTTCTACTAAATTTTCAGTAATCGTTTGTGGTTATGGAATCACTTCCAGTTCCTCCATACTCCCACTAATGTTTTCTGAAAAGAATCCATTTTACTAAAACGGTGGAGAGTCAAGAACAATATAACTATTGATCTTCGAAATGGTAGAATGTTAACCCTCGTCAATGCCCGGGATAACCCACAAAATGCCATTACTGAAATGCTCCTAGAGTTTTTCCGGATTCTGGTTTTAAGCATAAGCCGGACAAATCCATACCTTAACATTGTTAAGATATGAATCCATTCTATATCCAATATAGAAACAAAGGCACTAATTTAATTGGAACTAGATTCAAAATACATGCAGCCGTTTCCAGTGCATATCAACTAAATGGAAGATGGTCAAGCAGCATTACTCATCAAGGAATGCACCCGCGTATGAGTAACCTGAGAGAAAAACAAGTTATCAAAACTATTACTTACAACGGAATACCTAACACGAGTATTTACATCTTCGATCACCTTGAAGAATCCTGATACTTGCAACATTTGATTCTCTACATTATTCTTATAACTATATCTTCTCAAAATCTGGTCCTTGTATTTTAATGAAATACTTGTCTAAAACTAGAGAAGTCATGAGTAAACAGAATATAGTACGAGTACCAACCCCTTTATCCTAACGGACATCGGACAACATACAATACATTGTATAAGTCCACTGAGTTCAGTAACTCAAACCCTATGCGTCGCAGGTTGAAAACTGTACTATGGTTAAGAAGAATTACATCAATGTTGAACGCTCCTTACCTAACCATCAACTGATATAGGTAAATGTCATAAACATTATTTCAAAAAGTTATATCTCACTTTATAAAATAAATGTACAGATATATCGGTTTGAAATTGGTGCATAACGACGAATATTCAAAACCAAATATTTACCGTAAGGCAAAAGCCAAGCGATTTCCTCAAATAACACAAATTCCCAAGAATTCCGATATATATAGGATCTAATCACCCAATTCCTAATTTCTTACTCCCACTCAGCATCTGTAACGCCATACAGATGTGAGAATCAAATCTGGTAAATATATACCCTGGAGTTAGAATCTAATTTGGAAAACAATTTTCAATTAATACCGCACAGTAAAACTGAAACACGAAAATGTTTCAAAGGGGTTGCTGGGTATTCCTAGTAATGCCTCTTCCAATATCCAGATTCATGACAGTAACCGTATATTTTCTTGTCCTCACTCCAATCCCTTCATATGTCTTTACTGCTTACCTTCTGTACACCATTCTTTGGCTAAATGGTTTTCTTCCTTCCCTACCTTTCGGCACCTGCCTATGTTTTGGAAGAAGACTATCCAATAAGCGTAATAGGTGTACTCTCCTAATATTAGGAGCCCTCGCAATCTGAGAGAAGGTAAAGATAAAAGACAACCGAATAATCCTATTCGATTTCTCCCGAACCGGAAACCATCCTCGAACTGAAACAAGTACCTTCGACTTCGTATGTAACTATACGATGGAATATCCAAGCAATATGGATCTTCGTAGTGATACGAAGTGTTATGGAGAAATGCAAAGGGGAAGTAGGAGTGGCAGGGGTATACGCAGCTTCATCATGAATGCTAGTAGTCGAAATTTCCTTTGCCCTCACTCTAATCCCTTTATATGTCTTTACTTATTACCTTATGTACACCACACTTAGGCTAATTGGTTTTCATCCTTCCCTACCTTTCGGCACTTACCTATTGTTTGGAAGAAGACCATCCAAAGCGCAATAGGTGTACTCTCCTAATATTAGGAGCTCTCGCAACCTGAGAGGAGGTAAAGAGAAAAGACAACAGAATAGTCCTATTCAATTTTTTCAGAACCGGAATCCATCCTCGAACTGAAACAAGTTCCTTCGACTTCGTATGTAACTATACGATGGAATATCCAAGCAATATGGATCTTCGTAGTGATACGGAGTGTTATGGAGAAATGCAAAGGGGAAGTAGGAGTGGCAGGGGTATACGCAGCTTCATCATGAATGCTAGTAGTCAAAATTTCCTTTGCCCTCACTCTAATCCCTTTATATGTCTTTACTTATTACCTTATGTACACCACACTTAGGCTAATTGGTTTTCATCCTTCCCTACCTTTCGGCACCTACCTATTGTTTGGAAGAAGACCATCCAAAGCGCAATAGGTGTACTCTCCTAATATTAGGAGCTCTCGCAACCGGAGAGGAGGTAAAGAGAAAAGACAACAGAATAGTCCTATTCAATTTTTTCAGAACCGGAATCCATCCTCGAACTGAAACAAGTTTCTTCGAGTTCGTATGTAACTATACGATGGAATATCTAATTAATATGGATCTTTGTAGTGATACGGAGTGTTCTAGAAAAATGCAAAAAGAAAATAGGAGCGGCATGGATATATGCGACTTAATGACAACCCCAAAGCCAAAGTGTTTTAAAAATGTTCGGTTAACTTGGTTCATGAGTTTTTAAGGTTAGGACATGGTCGCTGCCAAAGAGAGAGAGAAAAGAAAACAATTAGCTTGCACTCTAACCTAGATTAGATTAGTTAATCATTTTATCAAATCAGGATGGCTCCCACTGTTTCATCGAATTCTCCTTCAAACTCTAAAAGAAGAACTAGTAGGGATCATCTAAAATCACCCGAGGAGTAACATCTACTCATCAGTGGGAATCGGGATCCAACTATCAACACATGATAACTTGATAGAAGCTACTTATGTCACCACACTCCAGAAGGTATGTGCATGCCTGGAAAGTTTCCTGTATATTTGAAACTCCCGATGTGGTTTTTGCCCCTAACAACTTATGATCTTGACGAGGTCAACAAACCATAAGTTTCTAGTCAAGTTCAACCCAGCATTATCTTGATTAATGTAAACCCACCCGCACAACCCTTGATGAGATCAATAAGGTTGTACGACTGTCCTAACTAATCGCAACTCATGCTACAAACGAGAACTACTTAGCTATCGTATACTACGCCTTGACGAGATCAACATATGCACCACGGATACTAAGCGTTACTCATAGGAAATGACGAAGGGCTATGGCTGGTTTTTTGGTGAAAAAACCTTTAACATAATGAACTTGATATCGTTGAAGGAACCCGAGCGGTTTTAAAAATATATAATGGCGCAAACTTTTGCTAAAGAGGCCACTCCCTATGAAGGGATCTCGGCTCTTTTTTCATCGAATGAGGTGCAAGATATTCCTAACTGAATATCACGATGCAAAGCAAAAGAATCGACTATAGTGAAGTTATTACAAAAATGCAAACTTTCGCCCAAGAGGTCACTCCTTATGAAGGGATCTCGGCTCTTGCCTCGTCGAATGAGGTACTGGATATTCATAACCGAATACCACTGTGCAAAGAAAAATGAAACGTCTGTAATAACAGTTTTCAAAAATAGGTTCCAACAACATAATTTAGGTTTTTTTCCTTACATTAATCAAAGTTAACGCATTCCCATCAATTAATCCATATCACACCAGAAAAAGGAACGAAAATACAATGTACGTATATGCCATCCACATTCGCCACGGAGCCTCGTCATGCACCGTTAGGTTACTTAACTAACGGCAGAGCGGGGGCTGGACTAGAGCGGATGCAAAACATATAATATATATATATATATATATATATATATATATATATATATATATATATCATTCGTCCCAGGCATGATATAAGCAACATCACAGAACATCCACAAGCAAGACAGAATGGTGGATAATCTTGGAGCTTCGGCTTTCATGTAACATTTCAGAAATATAAAATGTTATTTTTGGAAATTAATATTAAAATAATATATTTCGTGAAAATTATTCGATTTGCGAATTAGGGGTTTTCGTAAAATGGTATAAATATATACTAACATTTGGGAAATAATTGGAGATTAAAATGATTTATTCATTTAAAAATATATTTATCGGATTTGGGCATTTTTATAATGAATTATACCCAAGTTTAAATTAAACTCGATTAGGGAACTACTAATCACGATTTTGCCAAATCAGTATTTTTAATTAATCATAGCTAGTGCACCATGACATGTTGCATTTTGTTACCTGTTGTTTTCATTGTATTTGTGACTTACAATTTATTTGGGAAATGAGAGAAAGAAAAAGAAAAGAGAAGAAATGAGAGGATAATTAATGAGAGAGAAATGGGGGGACCACATGATGGCATGGGAGCATGTCATGAGAGAGAGAAAGAGGATGGCATGTCACCCTTGACCTTTCCTTCATCTCACCCTCATATGTTTCCTCAACTCCTCCTTCATCTTCTTCATCTCATCCATCACCTCCTCTACCCCATGAAAGCATCTCCAATCCTTCACCAAAACTCTAAACTCGCTTCATTAAAAATGATCCCCACCTCTTCCAAAACCCTATGGACCTTTCAAGTTTGGATTTAGGAGACTTTGGGAATCTAGGGTTTTCTTGAGTTGCCAAATGAGGTATATTCCTTTCCTTTAGTTAAGTTATTGTGTTTAATATATCCTAGTTATAGTTTAGAGTCAAATAAGTGTGGAATTTTGATCTTAGAATTTTCCAAGTTGATGTTTAGTGGAAGAATTGACTTGTGAAATGATATTTAAAGTGTTGTGAGTGTTTGGAAGACTTGAGTGGTGTTTTTACTAGCCTAGACCTGAGACTAGAGCCAATACACGAACTTAGAATTTCTCGACGTCGGATTTGTGACAGATTGTGATGGTATATGGGAACCTGGGATGACTCGAGACCATCATAAAATAAGTTCCCTTGATAGTGAGATGAGCAGGCAGTTAGGAACTTATCCTTGAAACCCAAGCCCTTGCAACCCAAACCAGGTCGCAGATTTATTCTTGGTGGCTGCAAATTGCGGCCACAATGTGGTGTAATTGGTTTATTTTTGGTCCAGGGTTCCCTCATCAGATATCTTAACTAACCCTATATGCAAAATTCCCTAGTTTGGCCTAGGGTGAAATCTGAGAGCAATTTCCTATGTTGCTGAATTTGGTATTTGCGATTTATGAACTTAGGTTTTAGTATTTGATATGGTATTTGGTCATTGGATGTTTGTACGTCAACGATGATGGTTATTTGGTTGTTGTTGCATGCGTAAGCTATAGGTTCTAACCTATGAGCACTTCGTGTGCCGTATCGGTTTTTCGGACATTGATTTTAATAGCATTACGTTGTGTTGTGATTGTTGGTACCTTCGTGTGGATTCCGATACGACGAAGCACATCGACTACAGCTAAACAAGGAGATTGTAGGTGAGTAGATTTATATATATGGGGGATGTTGGATATAGTGACCTCAAAGTCAATTATTGGATCGCAGGCATGTGATTTCAATGATTGAGGGATGACCTATACCGGTAGGACAGTCTTACTCGAGATGATAGTATATTATCTTGTTTATCTTTGTCATCGTGTATATGCTTTAGGTGATATTACAGATCACTATTACACGTTGATAGAGCCCTTAGGATTCTTGCTTGACTACCAGTAGTATGATGGCGATCATATACGTGAGAGTTGGGTAGTCTATTAGCACATCCTTAAAAGGTCCCTAGTTGGGAGTTTCGAGAAGGGGCATCGATACTCCAGAGTAGACTAGTGTATACGATCGAGACCCCGACGAGGGGCGGTGGCTGGTCTCACAACCCATTGGTGTCAGTTGGTTCACCTAAGACGTATACAGGTGCTCATTGGGTTATGAGTACATCGGACGGACTCGCCGGGAACATGCTAGTTGGTATTATACCTAGCGTCAGATAGCAGTTCCCTGGTGACATGTGTACAGGTTAGTTCATCGACCTGAGATCATCATTTGTCTCGTGTGAGTTCCCACTGTGCTTTGATTACTATCCTACCACGGCTCAAAGGAGTCGTGCAAACATGTTTTAGTCGGGTACAGTCCCGAGCCACATGGAGGCATCGAGCGGATCGGCAGGGGTTTCGTCTCTCCCGGTATTGGGGGCGAGATCGCGCTGTGTCTAGGAGAGCCATTACACGAAGTCCTTGGCCAAGGCAAGTGAGATTTACAGGTAGGTATTCCAGTAGTATCTCAGGGTGTTCTGGGATACACTCCAACATGACTTGTACCGCTTTTGGGGGTCTGACGTTTACCAGCCCCTTAGGCCCGGCATGCGATACTCATAGACGAATGGACCGGACTATACGGATATTGTCACTGACAGGCTCAGTAGGGTTTCAGGATGAGTTCGCTCATCGGTCTCCCTTTTGGTCAATACAAGGGTAGCCGTTACGTACAACTAGTACCACTGACGTGCTTGTGGTTAAATCCACAGCCAGTGTATTGACGAGTCTTTAGAGCCCCCCACAGAAAGTTTTCCCAAGTTCGGGCGAAACGTTGTAGAGGTCGTATGGCATTATGGCAGGGTTCGATCATATATGTGCACTCGTGCACGGATTATGATCGGACGGATCATACTAGTGGGCTTTGGTTTAAGCCGGATCCTAGTATTAGATTTGTTGGATTACTTTTGTCACATTGCATTCGCATTCAGTCGGAATGCGGATGCTGGTATGTATATACAGGTGGGGGGTACTCTTGTGATCCGTCACGAGTTTACTTTAGTAGATGCCATTCTATTTATTATGGTAAACATTTGGATTAATGTTTGCAAGTGGAAATTGTGAGCTCAAGTCATCATTAGGAGCATTAATTGTGGCATGTGCATGTTTAGTGACTCATGGTCTTATTTTTTGTGCATGTCACCTTTTCTTGATTGATTATTGGGTGAGATTGTGATGGGAGGAGAGAGAGGGCAGCGACATATTGTTGGGGTTGGCTCTTGAAATTATTCTAGCGCTCACTCACATTATTATCTCACACAATAAGAAAAGAAAAGCTTCTTCTTCTTCTTCCTATAGCTCACTACTTCCACCATGGCATCATCTTCAACCTACATCCATACACTCTATTGTATTGAGAATCAATGGATGCTTGAGACAAAATTATCACACACATTCTCTACTTCACCTTGGACATGTCGGCTAGCAAACTTCATGCCCGAGCTGCTTTGGTTTGAAGTGGGAGCCCGTAAAAAGACTTCTTGATGTGGTGCCCTTTTCGACGAGGAGACCGGAGATCGAGCGAGATTGGAGATGCCGCGAGGGGCTAGAGATGGTGGCTAAAGACCGAAGGACACGAATCGATCGGTATAGCCATTCTAACTTCTTGTAGATAGCTAGTTTAGAGTTAATGGTTCGATCCGGGTGAAAGACTACGATAGCGCCGGTTTCGTAAAAAGTTTTTGTTCCGCATTTGGCCTCGGATTGACGGCCGGGGCACTACCGTAGACTTACATGTTATCAGAGCCACACTATTAACAGTTTACTGGCTTGTTTAGACAATGTTAAAGTATCGAAACCGAAACAAAACCCAATCACTGCTACTGAATTTGCAGTTTCTGTTGTTTTTGAAATGTTCTCGAAAAATTATTTTAACATGTGCAGAAGACTACTCAGGAGACCACATGACCACACCCCAAAGACGACCCCACCCCTCGGATTTTGGCCAAGCCCAAGCCCCCAAAATCCGAGGTCGCCGGCCAATTTGAGGCTTTTGGGGTTGATGTTTTGGGTGTGGTCTGCTCTCTGGGAAGTTTGTTCAGTGGTGTTGTTTGTTTAGCCTAATTTGGATATGGTTTTATCAGGTTGTTTGGGCTATTCGGGGGTTATTTCGAATTCGATATTTTCTAACATTGTTTAAAGTTTACAGTGCATTACATTATATCTGTGACCGTGAATGTCATTTGATCAGTAAATCATTTCTAATTGCTATTGTCCTTTTAGACGGATTTGCGAACGTGACATTCACGTTGATGTTCTGTGTTGTGCTGTGATGTTGCGGATTTGTCGTGGTGGATAGCCTGGATGCAATGTTAGTACAGTTTAGTTATATTTGTACATTTGATATTGCAGGGTGAGCATCCGACATGTGGACTGTCGTCACTGCCTGTTTGTATATTATTCTTTTGGGGCACGACCGGGTTGAGGTCAATGTACCCGTTGTACATGTTTTCTTTTATGTACTAGGATTACCCCGCGGTGGAGTGCACGGATAGCTGGATTCTAGAGGGCAACGGGCCCGCATCTCATGGCTTTGAGATGGAGGGGGCTTCAATCTAGAATTGGCGGGCTATTCGCCGCACTCGTAGGGGGAATAGGTTGACCCAAGGTGGGGTGCTCAAGTTACTGGATTCCGTGAAGTGCTGGGTGACCCATTCACTTTGCTGAAGGGGGCTGCCTCGCTTCTGGTTTTGGCAGGTAACTTGCCGCTCCCGTAGGGGTCTGGGTTTCCATTGCACAAGCTATCCACACGACCAGGGGAAGGTCGGGTTTCAGTTGCGGCTCAAAGGAAACCCGGGGCTCCTAGATTATCTGTATTGTTCTGTGATGCTTATTACTTTTCTGTGATGTTGCATTTCTCACGCCTGGAGCGATTATTATATATTGATATATATACTAGTAGATGTTGTATATGTTTTACACCCGCGCTTGTCCTGTCCCCGTTTTATAGTTAGTTAAGTAACCAAATGGGTGATGACGGGGCCCAGTGGCGAATGCGGATGGCATATACGTACATCATATTTTCGTTCTTTTGTGGTGTGATCAATTGATAGGACTGCATTGATTCAGATCAATGCAAGGAAAACAAACCTATTTGACGTTGTTGGAACAATTTTCAAAAAGCTGTTATTACAAGGACGTTCTCTTTTGTTTTGCACAGTAGTATTCGGTTATGAATATCCAGCACCTCATTCGACAAGGCAAGGGCCGAGAACCCTTCACCGGGAGTGACCCTTTGGATAAAAGTTTACGTCAGGGTAATAACTTCACTATAGTCGATTACTTTTTGCTTTGCATCGCGGTATTCAGTTGGAATATCCTGCACCTCATTCTACAGGGAAAGAGCCGAGATCCCTTCACCGGGAGTGACCTCTTTAGCAAAGGTTTTCGCCACTATATATTTGTAAAAAACTATCCGGTTCCTTCAACGATATCAAGTTCATTACGTTAAAGGTTTTTTGCCAAAAACCATTCGTAGCCCTCCGTCATTTCAGACGGGTTGCACTTAGTATTCATGCTATATTTGTTGGCCTTAGTCAAGGCATAGTGTATGGTAGCTATTTGTTACTTTTCTGTTGTATAGATAGATGCGTTGGTTTGGGACAGTTGTACAGCCTTGTTGGCCCTAGTCAAGGGCTTGTACAGGTGGGTTCAAATTAACCTGGACAATGACGGGTAGAACTTGACATGTGACTTATGATTTGTTGGCCTTAGTCAAGGTCATAAGAGCATGGGGTAAAAATCACATCGGGAGTTTCTAAAGAAACTGAAACTTGCCAGATATGCGCATACCTTCTGGAGTTTGATAACGTGAGTGGATTCTATCACGTTATCATGCGATGATAGTTGGATCCCGATTCCTACTGGTGAGTTGGTTTACTCCTCGGGTGATCCTGACTAATTCTTCTTTCAGGTTTGGAGGAGAATTTGAGGATACAGTGGGAGACATCCTGATTAGATAAAGTGATAACCATTCTGATCTAGGTTAGAGTGCACGCAGGGTGTTTCATTTCTCTCTCTCCTTGGCTGAGACCATGGCCCGACCCTAGACTATGACTCAGTGACCAAGTTAACCGAACCTTCTTAAAACACTGACTTTTGGATTGTCTGAGTTGCATACCTCATTGCCACTTCTACTTTTACCCTTTTTCTCCGAAACATTTTGTATCACTATGAACATCCACTTCTATTGGATAAAACAATCGTATGGTTATATACGAACTCGAAGGAACTTGTTCCAGATTCGAGGATGGTTTCCGGTTCTGAAGAAAATGAATAGGACTATTCAGTTGTCTGTTCCTTTTACCTTCTCTCAGGTTGCGAGGGCTCCTAGGATTAGGAGAGGGTACACCCATTACGCTAATTGGATAGTCTTCTTCCAAACCATAGGCAGGTGCCGAAAGGTAGGGAATGAAGAAAACCGATTAGCCTAAGTGTGGTGTACAGAAGGTAATAAGTAAAGACAAATAAAGGGATTAGTAAGAGGGCAAAGTAAATTGCGACTGCTATCATTCACGACCAAACCAAGTATTTCATCACCACACCTATTTCACCTTTGTATTTCTCTAGAACACTCCGTATCACTACGAAAATCCACAGTTATTGAATACTCCATCATATGGTTATATACGAATTCGAAGGAACTTGTTCCAGTTCGGGGATGGATTCTGGTTCAGGAGAAATAGGAATAAGGTTTATTCAGTTGTCTTTTTTATCTTTACCTTCTCTCAGGTTGCAAGTGCTCCTAGGATTAGGACAGTACACCTATTACGCTGATTGGATAGTCTTCTTCCAAACCATAGACTGGTGCTGAACGGTAGGGAAGGAAGAAAAACATTTAGCCTAAAGAGGTGTACAGAAGCTAATGAGTAAAGACAAATAAAGGGATTTGGAGAGATGGCAAAGAAGTATACGGTTACAGTTGTGAATCTGATAATGGAAGAGGCATTACTAAGAATACCTGGATACCCCTTCGAAACATTTTCATATTTCAGTTTCACTGTGTATTGTTAAATGAAAACTGATTTCCCGATTAGATCCTTACTCCAGGGTATGTATTTACCAGGTATGATTCTCACATCTGTATAGTTTTACAGTTGATGAGTGGGAGTAAGTTATTGGGAATTAGGTGATCATCCTCATTATATCGGGATTCGTTGTAATTGGTGATATTTGAGGAAATCGCCTGGGTTTTTGCCGGACGACAAATATTTGGTTTTGAATATCCGTTGTTGTGCACCAATTTCAATCTGATATATCTGTACTTTTATTTTTATAAAGTGAGATATAACTTTTTGAAATTATGTCCATGACATGTACCTATATCAGTTGATGGTTAGGTAAGGAGCATTAAACAACGGTGTAATTCTTCATAACCATAGTACAGTTTTCAACCTACAACGCACATGGTTTTGAGTTATTAAACTCAGGGGACTTATACAGAGTATTGTATGTTATCCAGTGTCCATTAGGACAGAGGGGTTGGTCTTCATACTATATGCTGTTTACTTATGACTTCTCCAGTTTTAGACATGTGTTTCGTAGAAATACAAGGTCTAAGTTTTGAGAAGTTATAGGTATAAGAATAAAGTAGAGAACTAGGTGTTGCAAGTATCAGGATTCTTCAAAGTGATCGAAGATGTAGATACTTGTATTCGGTATTCAGTTGATAGTAATGGCTTTGAGAACTTGCTTCTCTTTCAGGTTACTCATATCTGGATGCATTCTTAAGTTGAGTAATGCTGATCGGCCTCTTTCCATTTTGTTGACATGCACTAGAGACAGCTGCATGATTTGAATCTGGTTCTAATTAAATCAGTGTCTCTGTTTCTATATTAGATATAGAATGGCTCATATCTTAACGATGTTAAGGTATATGGAGTTGTCTGGCTTATGCTTAAAATTAGACTCTGGATAACTCAAGGCACGTTTCTGTAATGGCAGTTTGTGGGTTTACCCGGGCTATGACGAGGGTTGACTTTCTACCATCTGGAAGATCAATAGTGATATTGTTCTTGACTCGCCACAGTTTTAGTAAAATGGACTTTTTTAGAAAACAGTAGTGGGAGTATGGTAGAACTGGAAGTGATTCCAGAACCACAAACGATTACGGAAAATTTAATAGGACCTAAAGATTCAATCTAGATTTGACATTCCATTAGCCACTCCGCAGATATGGTGGGTAACCTCAGGCACCCGAGAGGTACTCCGGTAGCCTCAAGGACGGTGACAGAGAGGTTCTTATTTACCCATACTTGACACTACTGTTGTCCTAGACTATGAGACCCGGCAGGAAGATGAGTATAGCGTCGTTCTGAACTAGCTTTAGAAGTGCACGTGTATATGACTCGGCCAGAGGGTTGTCGTAGTCAGTTGGAGCAGCGGAAATATAGTGGACAAGTAGCTTATGTCTATTTATAGACTAAAGCAAATATTGCGGAGATAGATCATCTATTTTTGATGTGACAGTCATAGGCTTTGATTTCATCAGAATAGGGGATGGATCTGTTAAGAAGGTAGTAGAGTGTGATGTCCTGGTACATGGATGACATACACAGAGTAGGAAACGATATTCCTATACTACAGTCGGTTATACTGTGGTTGTCACACAGTGGTTTCTCCACATAGGGCTTGGATATTATATCAGACATCCTGATTACTAGATCTATGGTTTTAGATCTAGATTTGGGTAGTGTCCCAATCCGGGTACTTAGATAGTATTCTAAAGGTATTTTAGAATGGACGACTCCTGGCATGGTAGTGTACCTACAGATGATGGAGTCACCCTCTCTAAAGGTGTCTTACAGACTAAAGGGGAGAGGGATGTGCATGATTGGCATATCACTTTCTTAGGCAATTGAGTCAATCATGAGATGTCAACTACCACACCAGATGCTGTTTTTGCACTAGCTGCAATAAGTTTATATTAATCCAATCATGGAGAAACATTCGGAAGTAGTTTTACAACATAAGTGGATGTTCTAGGGATTTGATAACGGCAGCCTCCTTCGGGAGACGGTTATCATTCCAGGCTTCCAAGGTGACCTGGATGACAGAATGACTGTCAGAGTTATAGATTTCCCTCTGACGAGGGGCAGTAGTTTGGACAGGTGGTCCAAGCGGATACCGAGGTAGGCACGATGCATGATACTGATTAAATTCAGTTGACGATAAAGTCTATGAAGTTTGCTGGATTTGGAGTTCATTTGTGAACCAGGTCCCATCAGATATCTAGACATGTATTGCTCAATTCAGGAGATGGCTTTCTCCGCGAACTTGAGATAAAGAGAGACATAGAAAGAAACATCAGGGTGGATCTATTCACCGAGGCTATTTCTCGAACGCAATAGTTTCACAAACAGGCTTTGTGAGACTGATCAGTAGGTAAGTTGGGTGTTCGGTATCACATGGGCTGTGAGTTTGCGACATCGCAATAATTGGTCTTAAGTACAAGTGGGAGATTGTTGGATATAGTGCCCTCAAAGTCAATTATTGGATCGCAGGCACGTGATTTCAATGATTGAGGGAGGACCTATCCCGGTATGACAGTCTTACTCGAGATGATAGTATGCTATCTGGTTTATCTTTGTCATCGTGTACATGTTTTAGGTGATATTACAGATCACTATTACACGTTGATAGAGCCCTTAGGATTCTTTCTTGACTACCAGCATGTAACATCTCAGAAAATATAAAATATTATTTTTAGAATTTAATATTAAAATAATATATTTCCCGAAACTGCCCGATTTGCTAAATTGGAGTTTTCGAAAAAGGGTATAAATATATACCAATAATTGTGAAATAATTGGAAATTAAAATAATTTATTCATTTAAAAATATAGTTAAAGGATTTGACATTTTTAAAATTTATTATATGCTGTTTTGGTAAAAACCCGATTAGTGCACTACTAATCGCGATTAAACCAAATCCGTATTTCTACAGTTTTTCATGGCTAGTGCACCATGACATGTTACATGTTGTTTCATTTCATTTATGTTATGTGTTATAGTTTTATTATGGTGAGAAAAGAAAAAGAAAAGAAAAAGAGAAAAGGGTTAAAGTTTAGAATGATTGGAGAGAGAGAAGGAGGGTGAGAATAAGAGAGTGGGAGTAGGAAAGAGAGAGGGCAGCCATTCTTTTTCCCCTCCCCATTATTTTTCTTCTCCTTCTTCTTCATCACTTCCCTCCGCCTTCAACCCTAGATCCATCTCAAAATACTCCTCAAAACGCTAAACCCCTTTTACAAAAAATGGCTACCTCTTCATCCTCTATAAAGTGGACCAAGCAAAATTGGATTTTGATGACATTGGGAAGCTAGGGTTTCTCTTGAGTTTCATCCATGAGGTATAATCCCTTCCATTTAGTTAGTTTTGAGTTTTCTTGTATTTTAGATAGTTTAGAAGTTGAATTGGTATGGTGGTTGTGAGGATAGAAATCCCTAGAGAGGGTTTAGGTTTAAAAAGTGGATTTTGGTGAACTCTTGTGGCTGTTACAAGACCTGGGTTTGAGTATAGAAACCAAAATACGGATTTAGAAATTCATTATGTCGGTTTTGTGTTGAATTGTGAAGGTATATGGGAATCTGGAGTAACCCGGAGACACTAAAAATTATTTAGCGAATACTGGGAGTAGTGCAGGCAACCATGGACCACCCCCTGAAACCTGAGCCCTACCCCTACTTTCTGGCCGCAGAATTATTCATATGGGCCGCAATTTGTGGCCATGTCGGGAGGAAATGCGTTGAATTTTGGTTCGTGAGTCCCTTAGGTGATATCTAGAGCAACCCTATATGCAAAATTGGCTAGTTTGACCTGAGTCAAAATCTGGGAGCACTTTAGTGCGTTTTTGGCTATGTTTTCCGTATTTGGAATTCTTTGTTTTAGTATTTGATGTTGTATTTGGTTGTTGGATGTTTGTACATCAACGACAAGGGTTATTTGATTGTTTTTGCATGCGTAGACTATAGGTTCAAACCTATGAGCGCACCGTATGCCGTATCGGTTTTCCGGATTCGATTTTAATAGCGATTGCGATTATCTATTATTGTAGGTACCTTCACATAGATTCCGAGGCGACGGAGCATGGCGTCATCGACTTCGGCAGGCAAGGATCAAGGTGAGTGTATCTATATCCACGGGGGAAGTCGGGTGGATGGCGTATAGCACCCCCGCAAAGTTTTGGTGGAAACCGATAACCTTCTTCTATTGCACCTTGGACTGGGATTTGTAGCATAGGGTTAAGAAAACCTAGATTAGGAAACTAGGGTTAGAGTTAAAAGATTGTTAGTGAAACCGTATTATAAACTAAAGGATAGTTAGAAGTGTTTTGACATGACCTATATGTGATGACGGAATTTGAGGATGACGTTTGACGATATTGCCGTTTTGGGTACTATAGGACTAGATAGCCGACGTAGTTGTGTCTGTAAGTCCATGATGCACACCCCACAGCTTGCAGGGAGGCGGAATACTTGAAAAACGATTTTCTCACCTCAAAAGAAACATGTTTTAGCTTTGCATCATGAACTTGTTCTACTTTAGGATCTTGTTTAAACCTTAGGTAACATAAAACTAGACTAAGAGAGAGAGAGCTAACTACTAAGTAAAGGAGTTATACCCTCGTTCCTAGTCCTTCGGGTCTTCAAGTTGCTCCTTGCTCCTTGGTTCAAGCTCCTTCTTCTTGATCTCCTTGCTTTGGCTTTTGAACAATCTCGGTTGCCGGTCTCCTTTGTGTCGAAGATGGATCCACCCGAGGGCTATGGTCAAGCTCCAACCTCCATGAGATAACTTAGTGATCTAACTTTCTAAGAGAGAAGACTAAGTTGATGTAGAGTGAGTGTATTGGATTATTTGATCTCAAAGCTCATTGTTTTGCAACACATGCAAGTGTATGAGCTTGAGGAAGAAGGAGAGAAGAAAACCTAAAAGAGAGAATGCTTTTGTGATCGTGATAATAGAAAATGAGAAGAGAGAATGGTTAAGTCTTGAGCCAATAATTCAACCATGGCATTATTAAATCATATAATCTACAACCAGAATAGTGGCTCCAAATGAAATAAACAAATACTTAGCCATTCTTCAACCCATGCCTCCTAATTTCCACCTCATTAATCCTTTAATGAAAAAGAATAAAACAATAATGAGGTGTCTCCTTCTAGAAGGTCAATCTTGTGAATTTACAAGAATGCCCTTTTTCCGCATTTTCATACCCGTATCCGTATTCCGAAAAATACGGATACACTGAGATCTGTATAATCCAATACTACAATACTAGTATCTGGCTTAAACCAAAGCCTACCAGTATAAACCGTCCGATCGTCATTCGAGTAGCCAGTATACGAATGCGATCGAAACCCTGTCGTAAGACCATACGACGTCTACATCGTCTCGCCTGATCCAGGAAAACCCTCCGTGTGGGACTTTAAAGACTCGACAGTATGCTGGCAGTGGGTTTAACCACAAGTCCGTCAGTGGCACTAGCTGTACGTAATGGCAACCCAGGTACGTGTCGAAAAGGAGGCCGACGAGCGAACTCGTCCGTAACCCCTACTGAGCCTGTCCATGACAATATCCGTGCAGTCCGGTCTGTTCGTCTGAGAGTATCGCATGTATGGTCTAGGGAGGTGGTGAACGTCAGACCCCTAACAACCGTACAAGTCGTGCCGGTGTGGCTCAAGACCATCCGAGAATCTACTGGTCAGTCCACCAGTAATTCTCTATCAGCCCTGGCCAGGGACTTATGGTAATGACCAACCGATCACAGTGCGATATCGACTCCCTATACCGGGAGAGAAAATCCCTAACAGTCGCTCACTGCCTCCTTGTGGCTTGGGACTGCACCCAACTAAAACCTGTTTGCACGACTCCATTGAGCCGTGGTAGGGTAGTAATTAAAGTACATTGGGAACTCACACGAGAAAAATGACGACCTCAAGTCGACAGACTATCTGCACACATGTCACCTGAGAACTGCTATCTGACGCTAGGTATAATACCATCCAGTCAGTTCTCGGCGAGTCCTGTCCGGTGTACTCATACTCAGTGAGCATCTGTATACAATCTTAGGTGCACATCACCAATGGCTGCGGGACCAATCCATCGCCCCTCGTCAGGGTCTAGATATGTATACACTAGTCTACTCTGGAGCATCGATGCCCAGTCTCGATACTCCTGCGACCAGGGACATTCAAGGATGTGCCTATTGACTATCCAACTCCCACAAGTATGACTGCCATCACAACGCCGGTAGTCAGGCAAACAACCTACGGGCTTTATCAACATGTACAAAGTAAAATATATCACACGTTAAGATAAAGACAAACCAAATAGCGTACTATCATATCAAGCAAGATTGTCATGTACATACATATCCCTAGCATCCTATACAATGAAGGCCTCTAGGGCATATATATCCATCAATCTCCCACTTGCACTAAGGCCTGTAATTGGCACAATGAGTACCCACTATTTGCACTAGATCCAGTTGCTGGCGTACCGCATGCCCAACATCTCAAACAGCCTCTTGAACTGGACTTGAGGGATGGCCTTGGTGAATGGATCTGCCGTGTTGTCTTTTGTGTCCACTTTCCGCACCTCGATCTCCCGGCGATCCACGATCTCCCTGATCAGGTGATACCGCCTCAAGATATGCCTGGATTTCTGATGGGACCTTGGTTCCTTTGCTAATGCTACAGCCCCATTGTTATCATAATACAAAGGTATTGGATTGACAATGGACGGACCACCTGAAGTTCAGAGATGAACTTCTTCATCCAGACAGCCTCTTTCGCGGCATCGTTAGCAGCTATATACTCAGCCTCCATAGTTGAGTCTGCGACGGTATCTTGTTTGGAACTCCTCCAACATACCGCCCCTCCATTGAGGGTAAACACAAAACTCGAAACGGATTTAGAGTCATCTTTGTCACTTTGGAAGCTGGAGTCGGTAAAAGCCTCTACCTGGAGGTCCCCATTACCGTAAATCAAGAACATCTCTTTAGTCCTTCTCAGGTACTTGAGAATGTTCTTTACCTCTATCCAATGCTTCTCACCTGGGTCAGACGATACCTGCTTACCACACCAAGTGCGTAAGCTACATCCGGTCTTGTACATAACATCGCATACATTATAGATCCTACCGCCGAAGCGTAGGGTATAATGCCCATGCGATCCCTCTCTTCATCAGTATTTGGAGACATCTCTTTGGAGAGGGTGATCCCGTGACAAGCGGGCATATTACCGTGCTTGGAATCTTCCATACTAAATCTCTTTAGTATAGTGTCAATATACCCCGACTGTGAAAGTCCCAACATCCTTTTGGATCTATCACGATAGATCTTAATGCCCAGAATGTAGGATGCATCTCCCAAGTCTTTCATGGAGAATTTATGTGACAAGAAGAGCTTTACCGATTGTATCATAGGGACATCATTCCCTATCAGTAGTATGTCGTCGACGTACAAAACGATGAAGACTACTGCTCCTTCTACAATCTTCATATAAATGCATGGTTCATCTACATTTTTGACAAAGTCAAATTCTTTGACCGTTTCATCAAAGCAGATGTTCCAATTCCGCGATGCTTGCTTTAATCCATAAATGGATTTAAGCAACTTGCACACCTTTCCGCTGCTCCCACTGTCTAAGAAACCTTCTGGTTGATCCATGTAAACACTTTCTTCTAAATGTCCATTTAGAAAAGCTGTTTTTACGTCCATCAGCCAGATTTCATAGTCATGGAAGGCAGCAATAGCAAGCAGGATCCGAATGGATTTAAGCATAGCTACTGGGGAAAAGGTTTCATCATAGTCCAATCCTGGTCTTTGACGAAAACCTTTTGCAACGAGTCTAGCTTTGTAGGTTTCCACTTGTCCAAATGCACCAATCTTCTTTTTGAAGATCTATTGCATCCAACTGGTTTCACCCCAGGAGGAGCAACATCTAAAGTCCAAACTTTATTGGTGTACATGGATTCCATTTTGGATCTCATAGCATCAGCCACTTCACCGAGTCTTTACTCGTGATAGCCTGCTGAAAATTAGTAGGCTCATCATCATCGATGATGCAATCCTCTTGATCCCCATCTACAAGAAACCCATAGTATCTTTCAGGAGGACGAGAAAGCCTACCAGATCTGCGGAGCGGCGTTGGTTCGTCGGGCTCTATTAAAACCTAAGGTTCTACTAAGTCTTCGGCAGTAGTTTGAGGTTCTGGAATTTCTTCCAGCTCTACCGCGCTCCCACTAATTTCTTTTGCAAGAAATTCGCTCTCTAAGAAGACAATGTGGTGAGCGACAAACACATTTTGTTTTTCAGTGTGGTAGACAATATATCCCCTTGAATGCATGGGGTATCCCACAAACTTGCACAAAACCGATCGTGCCTCGAGTTTTTCCGGATTATGCTTTTTAACAAATGCCGGACACCCCCATATCTTGATATACTTGAGACATGGTCTCTTCCCGCTCCACATTTCATATAGAGTGGTAGGCACAGACTTAGTCGGAACTCTATTCAATAGGTATGCTGCTGATTCTAGCGCAAAACCCCAGAAGAAAAGTGGCAACTCAGCACTACTCATCATTGAACGCACCATGTCCAATAGCGTGCGATTCCTCCTTTCTGATACACCATTATGCTGAGGTGTATATGGTAGAGTAAGCTGAGAGAGAATTCCATTCTCTTTTAAGCATTCAAGGAAACTGGTACTTAAGTATTCTCCACCTCGATCAGATCGAAGTGTCTTGATGCTTTTACCAGTCTGTTTCTCTACTTCATTTTTATACTCCTTAAACTTCTTAAAAGCCTCAGATTTATGCATCATTAAAAACACATGTCCATACCTAGAGAAGTCATCAGTAAAAGTGATGAAGTAGGAGTGACCGCTTCGTGCATGTATAGACATTGGACCACATACATCACTGTGTACAAGTCCCAAGAGTTCCGTTGCTCTTTCTCCGTGTCCTTTGAACGGAGATTTGGTCATCTTTCCTTTGATACATGATTGACAAGTTGCATACGATGAATATTCAAACGGATCTAAATAGCCATCTTTATGTAACTTAGTCAACCTTGTTTCATTTATATGACCAAGTCTACAATGCCATAGGAAGGCTTGGTTTGAATCTGGAGCCTTCCTTTTAAGCGTGTTTTGAATATTGAAAACTTGAGGTTGATTAAGTATGTATATGCCATTTTCCAGTGTGCCAAACCCAATCATTTCTTGATTTAGGAGAATGTTCATGACATTTCTTTCAAGTGCAAAATTATATCCTTCGTTGGATAATAAAGCTACTGATATAATATTACACAGCATACTGGGAATACAAAAACAGCTGTACAACACCAAAATGTGCCCACTAGTCAACCCCAGGTGTTATTCCCCCATTGCAATAGCATCTACGTTCATTCCATTGCCCATCCGGAGGGTCATATCAGCTGTCTTCAGTGCTCTACGGTTTCTCAGAGCCTGCAAAGAATTACAGATGTGAGAACCAGAACCGGTATCAAGTACCCATGATGTAGAGTTTACTGAAAGACAATTTTTGATTACAAACACACCTGAAGCAGAAGCAGAAGCAGCAGCTTGCTTCGTGTCCTTGGCTTTGTAAGCCATGCAATCCTTCTTTCAGTTCCCTTGCTTGTGACAATAGTAGCATTCGTTCTTATCCGCCTTCACCCTTCCTGCCTTGTTCGTTCCCTGCACCTTCTTAACCCCGCCTTTCGATTTGGTGGCTTTCATCTTCTTCTTCCCTTTAGCTTTCGCTTTAGATTTAGAAGAGGATGATTGGCCAACATACAGAACGGGTGTCTTCTCCTTTTTCAAGGAGGTCTTTGCTACCCTCAGCATGTTGAGGAGCTTTGGAAGATCAGCTTCCATTTCGTGCATATTGAAGTTCAGCACGAACTGAGAGAAGGTGTGGGGAAGGGACTGCAAAATCAAGTCGATGTACAAATCATTCTCTAGCACGCATCCCAGGTTTGCGAGTTCCTCAATGAGGCTGATCATTTTCAGGACGTGCTCTCCTACAGCTGATCCTGGAGCTAACCTCATCTGGAACAGTTTCCTTGAGGTCTCGTACCTCGCGATACGGGAGTGCTCTCCATACATATCCTTGCAATAGAGAAAGATGGATATAATATCCATACTCTTATGCTATTTCTGGAGTTCATTGTTCATGGACGCCAGCACGATACACTTAGCTCTCTCACAGTCTAGATCCCAAGTTTTGCGAACCTCCTTGTCCGCAACTGAGGAATCTGGTCCTGGGATAGGGGGAGGAACAGCGGTGGTAACATATGCAACATTGTCATAAGTCAGTGCAATGTTGGCGTTCCTTAGCCAATCTTTATAGTTTGGCCCGGTCAGTGTATTCTTTTCAAGTAATAGTTTTAGTCCCGTCATGGTAGCTGCCAGAGAGAGAAAAGAAACACTCAGCATATGCTCTTGCATGTTTAGATTGGTTTATTAGTTTATCTAAACAGGATGGCTCCCACTGTTTCCTCAAATCCTTCTTCAAACCCTAAAAGAAGAATTAGTCAGGATTAATCGCACGTCACAATACTTGCTTAACCTTTCAGCCAGGCCAGTGTTGGTACTTCGAGGGAGGTTTTCCAACGCTTTCGCGAAGTTCCTTAATTATATAACCTCTTTTCCCTGGAGGCGTAGCCCTACTAATACCTTTCTAGACACCTACTTGGTTTATAGCATTGATTGTTAAGTGAGAAAATCTCCCGAGAGTAGTCCTACTCATCAATGGGATCGGGATCCAACTATCATCGCATGATGCCCTAGATGGAAGCCACTCTAGTCACCACACTCCAGAAGGTATGCTAAATCTGCAAGTTTCCTTTATGTTTGAAACTCCCGATGTGATTTTTACCCCAAGCTTTTATGATCTTGACGTAGGCCAAATAATCATTAGATGCAAGTCAAGTTCTACCCGTCGTTGTCCTGATTAATTTAGATCCATCCGTACTCGCCCTTGACATAGGCCAACAAGGCTGCACGACTGTTCTAAACTAATGCATCTATCTGTGCAACAAATAAGCAACACATTGCTACCATACACTATGCCTTGACGTAGGCCAACAAACATAGCATGAATACGATGTGCTGTTTATTTGAAACGACGGAGGGTTACAGCTGGTTTTTGGCGAAACCGTTAACGTAATGAACTTGATATGATCGAATGAACCATGATAGCTTTTTAAAAGGAGTGGTTTAAGCTCCACATTTAAAATTTGCTTTTTGAAGAAAATTGAGTGGTTTTGAAATTGTTCCAACGATTTAGTTTAGGTTTATTTCTTTGCATTAATGAATTAATGTTGTCCCATCATTTAATCCTACCATTGCAAAAAACAACGAAAATATAACGTACGCTTATGCCATCCGCATTCGCCACTGGGCCCCGTCATCACCCGTTAGGTTACTTAACTAACGACAGAGCGGGGGCAGGACTAGCGCGGGTGTAAAACATAAGCAACGCCTAATAAATATCATATATAGATATATCCATTCGTCGCACGCAATAATAGGCATTCCAGATCACAGATGAACATATTGGATATACTAGGAATTCCGCACTTCGTTTAAGCCCATAACGAAGGACGGGTTTCACGGTCGTGATGAATAGCCAAAACCCCACCCTAGACCCCTACGTGTGCGGCAAACTACCCGCCAAGTACCAGAAGCGAAGCAGTCTCCCTCAACAACGTGAGTAAGCACTAAGCACTTCAAAATACCTGGTAGTTTGTGCACCCCTCCTTGGGTCTATCCTAAGAGCAAAAACAGTAAAAGAAATAATACGACGGTGGCTACAATCTCAACCCGGATGTGCCCCACAAAAATAATATTACATCAATTTTACAAATTACATTGAATGAAAGAAAAGAAAACACTCGTCTCACACACCCTGCTATTCATCATTGACAATCCAATAAGATTCATATACACAAACCAATCATCACAGATATGTGCAACCCCCACTAATCGTCGTATAGCGATTAGCAGACGTTTCAAAACACATATAACAATACAGAAGAACCGATTAGCTAAAGCAATTAGAATTTCGATCGATTAAGCAAATTTGAATCTACCCCAAGTTCCACAGAGTACACAAAATATCTGGGCAGAAGCAAAATATCACACAAATCACAAATCCAGAAAATAAGAAAAACAGAATAAATTTGGACTGAATTGGAGTCGACTCGGCCGTGGATCCGCGGAAGAACACTGGGTTCTGCCGCGGATCCGCGGTGGTCTAACCGATTCATAAGCCCAAATTTCTTCTGATTTCTTAAAAACCCTGCCTGTATTTTTAAGCCTTCTGAAAAAAATTTACGACCAGATTTCAAAATCGGCAGAAAACTGCATTTTCGGACGTGATTTCGGGATTTTTCCGGCGATCGAATTTCTAACGCTTTGCTAACAAGTTAGTTAAGGTTTAACTAGGCTCTGATACCAGTGTAAGTCCATGATGCACACCCCACGGCTTGCGGGGAGGCGGAATACTTGAAAAACGATTTTCTCACCTCAAAAGAAACATGTTTTAGCTTTGCATCATGAACTTGTTCCACTTTAGGATCTTGTTTAAACCTTAGGTAACATAAAACTAGACTAAGAGAGAGAGAGCTAACTACTATGTAAAGGAGTTATACCCTCGTTCCTAGTCCTTCGGGTCTTCAAGTTGCTCCTTGCTCCTTGGTTCAAGCTCCTTCTTCTTGATCTCCTTGCTTTGGCTTTTGAACGATCTCGGTTGCCGGTCTCCTTTGTGTCGAAGATGGATCCACCCGAGGTCTATGGTCAAGATCCAACCTCCATAAGATAACTTAGTGATCTAACTTGCTAAGAGAGAAGATTAAGTTGATGTAGAGTGAGTGTATTGGATTATTTGATCTCAAAGCTCATTGTTTTGCAACACATGCAAGTGTATGAGTTTAAGGAAGAAGGAGAGAAGAAAACCTAGGAGGGAGAATGCTTTTGTGATCATGATAATAGAAAATGAGAAGAGAGAATGGTTAAGTCTTGAGCCAATAATTCAACTATGGCATTATTAAATTATATAATCTATAACCATGCTTGAATAGTGGCTCCAAATGAAATAAACAAATACTTAGCCATTCTTCAACCTATGCCTCCTAATTTCCACCTCATTAATTCTTTAATGAAAAAGAATAAGACAATAATGAGGTGTCCTTCTAGAAGGTCAATCTTGTGAATTTACAAGAATACCCTTTTTCCGTATTTTCATACCCGTATCCATATTCTTAAAAATACGGATACACTGAGATATGTATAATCCAATACTACAATACTAGTATCCGGCTTAAACCAAAGCCTACCAGTATAAACCGTCTGATCGTCATTCGAGTAGCCAGTACACGAATGCGATCGAAACCCTGCCGTAAGACTATACGGCGTCTACATCGTCTCGCCTGATCCAGGAAACCCTCTGTGTGGGACTTTAAAGACTCGATAGTACGCTGACAGTGGGTTTAACCATAAGTCCGTCAGTGGCACTATCTGTACGTAAAGGAAACCCAGGTATGTGTCGAAAAGGAGGCCGACGAGCGAACTCGTCCGTAACCCCTACCGAGCCTATCCGTGACAATATCCGTGCAGTCCGGTCTGTTCGTCTGAGAGTATCGCATGTATGGTCTAGGGAGGTGGTGAACGTCAGACCCCTAACAACCGTATAAGTCGTGCCGGTGTGGCTCAAGACCATCCGAGAATCTACCGGTCAGTCCACCAGTAATTCTCTATCAGCCCTGGCCAGGGTCTTATCGTAATGACCAACCGATCACAGTTCGATATCGACTCCCTATACCGGGAGAGACGAATCCCTAACAGTCGCTCACTGCCTCCATGTGGTTCGGGACTGTACCCAACTAAAACCTGTTTGCACGACTCCTTTGAGCCGTGGTAGGGTAGTAATCAAAGTACAGTGGGAACTCACACGAGACAAATGACGACCTCAAGTCGACAGACTATCTGCACACATGTCACCTGAGAACTGCTATCTGACGCTAGGTATAATACCATCCAGTCAGTTATCGGCGATTCCTGTCCGGTGTACTCACACTTAGTGAGCATCTGTATACAATCTTAGGTGCACATTACCAATGGCTGCGGGACCAATCCATCGCCCCTCGTCAGGGTCTAGATATGTATACACTAGTCTACTCGGAGCATCGATGCCCAGTCTCGATACTCCTGCGACTAGGGACATTCAAGGATGTGCCTATTGACTATCCATCTCCCACAAGTATGACTGCCATCACAACGCCGGTAGTCAGGAAAACACCCTACGGGCTTTATCAACATGTACAAAGTAAAATATATCACACATTAAGATAAAGACAAACCAAATAGCGTACTATCATATCAAGCAAGATTGTCATGTACATACATATCCCTAGTATCCTATACAATGAAGGCCTCTAGGGCATATATATCCAACCGTGTCATCCGAACCATACATATTTCCAAACCGAAGAATCGTATGCATCTTTTAAACAGATACCTTGAGGGACGTTATGGATTTTCAAACGATATCTTTTCCTTAAAAACACCGTAACCCCTAATTTCAAAACTATGATTCGCACCTTTTAAAAACTGAGTGTATGGTTCGGGTGTGTATGTTAAGATTAGATACGTATGCTTATAGTAAGATAGAATGTTTATGTAGAATTGATTCGATGTGAGATATAAATGTGATGAACAGAATGTACTATGTGATATGATGACTTGGTGATATGTTGGTATACGGATGAGAGTCGATTGAGATGTTTGAAACCTTGCCGGTCCCCTGATATGAGTTTGTTATGGATGCGACCTGGGACATAGGTATATAGATATATATAGAATGTCATGAATCATGTGTGATATGTCGTACGAGACGTTAGGTCCGTACTCCTCATTGTCACATAGGTTGATAGGATCCTTGATAGCTTAATGCCGCCGTACGATGATTTTCCGTACATGATGAGTTTGACTTGAGGTTTGATCCATACCCTTGAATAGAGGATGTCGTACGATGGATTATACCATATGTGATGCTGTGTGGGTAGATGCCGATTGATAGATTCACCGACTCGCTCAAGATAGATACGTATACCCGTCTGCATTTGCATATGATTTACCTTATGCTGCATTCATGTTATTCGCATTGCATTACTTATACCTGTGCTAGTACACCTGCACCATTATCGATGATGCGTATGTTACACTTACATAGATTTGCCGGCTCACACACTTCATCATCGATAATTGCCATGTCACTACACAGTAGGATTGTTGCATCAGGATATGACTCCTTGCATGACATACTTGCGTACATACACATTGTACACCCATACTGCGTACATACATATTGTACACCATACTTGCTTACATACATATTGTACACCATACTTGCGCACATACATATTGTACACCATGGTTGCGTACATACATATTGTACACCATGCTTGCGTACATACATATTGTACACCATACTTGCGTAAATACATATTGTACACCATACTTGCGTACATACACATTGTACACCCATACTTGCGGACATACACATTTGTACGTCCATACTTGCGTATATACACATATGCACCTTTATACGATATTGCATTTGATTTTGGAGATTTGGGAACCACATGATATATTTTAAAAACAGGATTCATTTAAAGGAGCGGTTTTCCCTCGATATGTGCATATTACTGTTCCGTGTTGCATGATATACGGATATGCTTACATTTCTGTTTTATATTGCATACATCATGCTTTATGATTACACGCATTGAGATATGTTGTTTTCATGAGATTTCTAGATTTGAGAATTGTGGCTATTTCAAAAGAAAGCATGTACCGTTTTAAAAACCAGGTTTCTCCTGATATGATATTTCAGTGCGTCCACCATGCGTTTTCTCGGTTCTGAGACGTATGACGTATGAAACCCGATTCGAGGAGCTGGATGAGGCCGATTGCGGGTACATGGTGGACCCGGTATGGTACCCCGGGGCGAGAACGGATTGCTGTGCAGTAGACAGTGAGCCTGGCAGAGGGACTACTACCTACCAGTGATAGTATTTGGGCTCGGCGAATATCCGAAGGATACCGACCGGAGTCGAGAGATGAGATGGGTCGATCCGGACTGACGGAGCCCGAGGGCCGATCCGGACTGACGGAGCCCGAGATATGAGGATTTACATGTCGATGCTGGACACGGCTTTCATGATGTTTTTGGGTGTCGATGCTGGACACCCAGGTTCCATGATTTTTGAGGTGTCGCGAGGGACACACGTTGATTTATATCCTCATACTTTCATGCACATGCTTTTATGATACATACATACATTGATTATATGATTGGACGAGATCCACATGCATACATACATTGATTATATGGTTGGACAAGATCCGCATGCATACATACATTGATTATATTATTGGATGATATCCACATACTGATTGATATTGATATTAGTGTTGGCACATATACAGACCCGGTCACCCTAGATATCATAGTATTACCTTTATGATATAGTTGACCTAAGAGTCGTTGTTTATTCGATTTCTACTTGTTGATGTTTTTCTACTCACGAGTTGGCAACTCACCCCCGTTGTGCTACAGTTCATGCAGGTTGACCGCATGGATCAGTAGCGGCATCGCTGGCACACAGTTGCTTTCGGGTGATTGTCTTGGTAGGTGGGACATTTGTATCGTACCCACTCTTGTATTTATATTTCATATTGTATCTAGTTAACTCTATCAATCAAACTAGCATTTTTATAAGTAATGAGACTTAGTAAGACTTGTAGTTGCGAGACTTGAGCGATGGGTTTTATGTTCGCGTTTTGGGTTGATGTCTTACTTATTTCTTTATCTTTGTGTTGATCTTTACCGTTGGGCGTCGTATACTTATATTTATGCTTTACGTGGTTGTGATCCGCCGGTTGGCGTAGAGCCAGCTCCCGTTTGGGGATGCCATTATTCTTGTTATGTATTGTGGTTTTGGATCAAAAAATACAAAGGAGGTGCTGCCCAAATTTTTTTTTTAAAAAAAAGACGAAACATGTTTTTCAGTTAGTAAAATAAACTTGCATTTTTCATGTTCCCTTTTCATGCATTTAAGAAAACTTGATTTCATTATACCATTATTTCAAAACTTCACCTTCTTTATTCTCTTAAAAAGGTTTAGATTTCTGGGTTTCAGCTTACTTGAATTCCGTTAAGCCTTTAGACGTTGCGTGATTCAAGTGCTGGTCACGAGCTAATATTTCGGGTCGTGATACAGCAGTATGATGGCGATCATATATATGAGAGTTGGGTAGTCTATAAGCACATCCTTAAAAGGTCCCTAGTCGAGGGAGTTTCGAGAAGGGGCATCGATACTCCAGAGTAAACTAGTGTATACGATTGAGACCCCGACGAGGGGCGGTAGCTGGTCTCACAAGCCATTGGTGTCAGTTGGTTCACCTAAGACGTATATAGGTTCTCATTAGGTTATGAGTACACCGGACGGACTCGCCGGGAACATGCTAGTTGGTATTATACCTGGTGTCAGATAGAAGTTCCCTGGTGACATGTGTACAGGTTAGTTCATCGACCTGAGATCGTCATTTGTCTCGTGTGAGTTCCCACTGTGCTTTGATTACTACCCTACCACGTCTCAAAGGAGTCGTGCAAACAGATTTTAGTTGGGTACAGTCCCGAGCCACATGGAGATAGTGAGCGGATCGGCAGGGGTTTCGTCTCTTTCGGTATTGGGGGTGAGATCGCGCTGTGTCTAGGAGAGCCATTACACGAAGTTCTTGGCCAAGGCAAGTGAGATTTACTGGTAGGTATTCCAGTAGTATCTCAGGGTGTTCTGGGCTACACTCTGACATGACTTGTACCGCTTTTGGGGGTCTGACGTTTACTAGCCCCTAGGCCTGACATGCGATACTCATAGACGAACGGACCGGACTGTACGAATATTGTCATTGACAGGCTCAGTAGGGTTTCAGGATGAGTTCGCTCATCGGTCTCCCTTTTGGTCAATACAAGGATAGCCGTTACGTACAGCTAGTACCACTGACGTGCTTGTGGTTAAATCCACAGCCAGTGTATTTACGAGTTTTTAGAGTCCCCCACAGAAAGTTTTCCCAAGTTCAAGCGAAACGTTGTAGAAGCCGTATGGCATTATGGTAGGGTTCGATTATATACGTGCACTCGTGGACGGATCATGATCGGACGGATCATACTAGTGGGCTTTGGTTTAAGCCGGATCCTAGTATTAGATTTGTTGGATTACTTTAGTCTCATTGCATTCGCATTCAGTCGGAATGCGGATGCAGGTATGTATATACAGGTGAGGGGTACTCTTGTGATCCGTCACGAGTTTACTTTAGTAGATGCCATTCTATTTATTGTTGTAAACATTTGGATTAATTTTTGCATGTGGAAATTGTGAGCTCAAGTCATCATTAAGAGCATTAATTGTGGCATGTACATGTTTAGTGACTCGTGGTCTTATTTTTTGTGCATGTCACCTTTTCTTGATTGATTATTAGATGAGATTATGATAGGAGGAGAGAGAGGGCAGCCACATATTGTTGGGATTGGCTCTTGAAATTATTCTAGTGCTCACTCACATTATTATCTCTCACAATAAGAAAAGAAAAGCTTCTTCTTCCTCTTCTTCCTCTAGCTCACTACTTCCACCATGGCATCATCTTCAACCTCCATCCATACACTCTTATGTGTTAAGAATCAATGGATGCTTGAGACAAAGTTATCACACACAGTCTCTACTTCAACTTGGACATGTCGTCTAGCAAACATCATATCCGAGTTACTTCGGTTTGAAGCGGGAGCCCGTAAAAAGACTTCTTGCTGTGGTGCCCTTTTCGACGAGGAGACCGGAGATCGAGCGAGATTGGAGATGCCGCGAGGAGCTAGAGATGGTGGCTAAAGACCGAAGGACACGGATCGATCGGTATAGCCATTCTAACTTCTTGTAGATAGCTAGTTTAGTGTTAATGGTTCGATCCGGGTGAAAGACTATGATAGCGCCGGTTTCGTAAAAAGTTTTTGTTCCGCATTTGGCCTCGGATTGACGGCTGGGGCGCTACCGTAGACTTACAGGGGAAGTCAGGTGTATGGCGTATAGCACCCCCGCAAATTATAAATGGAAACCAATATATATAGAATATGGTTGGAGAAACTATGTGAGAAACTTATGGATATGGTTAAAAGAGTTAGTAGGCGATGGGATGAGATGATACGAGCGGATACGATTGATATAAGATATGAAACGAGATGTATAAGGATATGACATAAGATCGATGAATATGATAAGATTGAGATAGATGTGTTATGAGATCGGTAAAATAAGATAAATCTATATTTATGAGAACAATGAGTGATATACCATATGAGACGTTAAATCCATACCTTCATTGTTGTATTGGTTGATAGAATCCCTATTTGTTTAATGCCGCCGTACAATGGATTACCGTACACGATGAGTTTTACCTGATGATTGATCCATACCCTTGACTGGAGGATGTCGTACGATGGATTATACCGTACATGATGCTGTGAGACTGGATGTCGATCGATAGATTCACCGAATTGGATATGTTATACATATTTAATCCCTGTCTACACCGCTTAGTTTAGCCTTTACATAGATGTTTGATTAGATATGTATACCTCATAGCATTGCGCTCACGATTTACTTTCTGTTACATTCATGATATTCTCATTGCATTACATATACCTGTGCTAGTACACCTGCACAATTATCGATGATGCGTATGTTACATTTACACAGATTGCCGGCTCATACACTTTCATCATCGGTAATTGCTATGTCACTTACACAATCAAATTGCTATATCATGCTATTACTCTTAATTGTTTAGTATTATCACATGACTCGTTTTCTTGATATACTGATATGCTCACATCACTATTCCATGTTGCATGATATACTGATATGCTCACATTTCTGTTCTATGTTTGCAGATATCATGCTTTACGATTATACGCATTAAGATGCTGTTTTTATGAGATTCTAGATTTGAGAACCGTGGTAGTATTTCAAAGGAAAGTATGTATTGTTTTAAAAACCCGGTTTCTCTTGATATGATATTTCGATGCGTCCACCATGAGTTTTCTTGGTTATAAGCAATGTGATACCCAATTCGAGGAGCTGGATGAGTCGTTTATGGGTACATGGTGGACCCAGTATGGTACTCTGGGGCAAGAAAGGTATGTTGTGCAGTAGACGATGAGCCTGGCAGAGGGACTACTACCTACCGGTGATAGTATTGGGCTCGGCGGTTATCCGGAGGATACCGACCGGAGTCGTGAGATGATATGGGCCGATCCGGACTGATGGAGCCCGTGGGCCGATCCGGACTGACGGAGCCCGAGGTATGAGGATTTACGTGTCGATGTTGGGCACGGGTTTCATGATATTTCGAGTGTCGATGTTAGAAACTCAGGTTCCATGATTTGATGTGGTGTTGATGGACTCACATTAGTTGATATCCTCATATTTACATGCATATGCTTTCATGATGTTTCGAGTGTCGATGTTGGACACTCAGGTTCCATGATGTTGTCGTGTCATTGATGGACACATGGATGATATCCACTTGCATACAGGCACTGATTATATTGTTAGCTCATATGCAAATTCGGTCACCCTAGATATCATAGTATTATCTTTATAATATAGTTGAAATATAAATCATTGTTTTATTCGATTTCTACCTGCTGATGTTTTCTACTCACGAGTTGGCAACTCACCCCCGTTGTGCCACAGTTCTTGCAGGTTGATCGTATGGATCAGTAACGGTATCGCTGGCACACAGCTTGCATTCGGGTGATTTGCTTTGGTAGGTGGGACATATTGGATTGTGCCCACTCTTGTATTATTATTCCTGTTGTATCTAGTCAACTCCATTAATCAGAAACCAGTATTTATATAATTAGTAATAATTAGAAAGACTTGTTCTTGCGAGACTTAGAGCGACGGATTATATGTTCGCTATTGGGGGATTTGATGTCTTGCTTCTTTACATTATCCTTTTGTGTTGATCTTCGCCGTTGGGCATTATATACATATATTCCTGACTTGCGTGGTTGTGATTCCGTCGATTGGCGAAGTGATAGCTCCCGCTTGGGTATGCCTTATTTTTTATCTTGTATATGTGGTTTTGGATCAAAATATATAAGGGAGGTGCTACCCAAATTTTTAAAAAGACTAAAATTGTTTTTCAACTAGTATAATCCACTTGCATTTTCATGTTCTATTATCTATGCATTTAAGAAAACGTTTGATTTCATCATACCTTTATTTCAAAACTTCACCTCTTTTATTTTCTTTAAAAAGATTTAGATTTCTGGGTTTCAGCTTACTTAAGTTACGTTACGCCTTTAAACGTTGCGTGATTTAAGTGCCGGTTACGAACTAAATTTCGGGTCGTGACAAAATTGGTATCAAAGCGCTAAGTTTAATCTTGGTTCGAGTCTAGGTTTGACTATGTGGAGTTTGGGGCATAATCTATTTCGGAACCTAGGCTTGACCTTACGGAACTTAGACTTGAACAGGGGGGTCTTAGACCCGAACTTTCATTACATAGGTTGACCCTGATTGATGGAGTAGGTAACTCAAGTAGAGTGACGTACCGTGCGTATGTTCCGCGGTATACTTACGATACGATACTCCACTTAAGTGACCTTAGGATGTATATACTTGAGATCTCTGATTCTATTCGTTTCCATGATCATACTCTCATTTATTCCGTTCCTCCTTATGATCATGTAACCATTCTGGATCTGTTGATTCCTTTCATTCCTTTGATCTATCTTCATTGACACATGCTTGAGGTTCCTGTCACCATGGTTTGAGCGCAGATCGAGTTGCTACTAGTGATGTGGTCAGGGCGAGCTTGTCATGGATGAGTACTGACCATCGTGTTATCTGTGACATGGGAACGTCTCGATTTAGTGTTTGTGTTGTGACCTCTCGTTTGAGGCGAGCGTTCGATTTTGCACCGGATGATCGGGCCATTGATAAAGGCTGCCTGTTGTTGTTGGATATAGTGCCCTCAAAGTCAATTATTGGATCGCAGACACGTAATTGCAATGATTGAGGGAGGACCTGTGCCGGAAGGACAGTCTTACTCAAGTTGATAGTATGCTATCTAGTTTATCTTTACCATCATATACATGCTTTAGGTGACATTACAGGTCATTATTGTACGTTGATAGAGCCCTTAGGATTCTTGCTTGACGGCCAGCAGTATGATGGCGATCATATATGTGGGAGCTAGGGTCTATAAGCACATCCTTAAAAGGTCCGTAGTCGAGGGAGTTTCGAGACAGGGCATTGATACTCCAGAGTAGACTAGTGTATATGGGTCGAGACCCCGATGAGGGGCGGTGGCTGGTCTCACAAGCCATTGGTGTCAGTTGGTTCACCTAAGACGTATACAGGTGCTCATTGGGTTATGAGTACACCGGAAAGGACTTGCCGGTAACATGCTAGGAGATCGCGCTGGTATTATGAGAACACCGGACATGACCCGATGAGGGGTGAGATCGCGTTGTGTCTAGGAGAGCCATTACATGAAGTCCTTGGCCAAGGCAGGAGATTTACTGGTAGGTATTCCATTAGTATCTCAGGGTGTTCTGGGCTACACTCCGACATGACTTGTACTGCTTTTAGGGTCTGACTTTTACCAACCCCCTAGGCCCGACATGCGATACTCATAGACGAACGGACCGGACTGTACGAATATTGTCGCTGACAGGCTCAGTAGGGTGTCAGAATGAGTTCGCTCATCGACCTCCCTTTTAGTCAATACCCGGTAGCCTGTTACGTACGACTAGTACCACTGAAGTGCTAGTGGTTAAATCCACAGCCAAAGTATTTACGAGTCTTTAGAGTCCCCCACAGACAGTTTCTCAAGTTTCAGACGAAACGTGTAGAGGCAGTATGGTATTATGGCAGAGTTCGATCATATACGTGCAGTCGTGCACGGATCATGATCAGACGGATCATACTAGTGGGCTTTGGTTTAAGCCGGATCCTAGTATTAGATTTGTTGGATTACTATTGTCTCATTGCATTCGCATTCAGTCGGAATGCGGATGCAGGTATGCATATACAGGTGAGGGGTATCCTTGTGATCCGTCACAAGTTTACTTTAGATGTTGCCGTATCTTTTTGTTGGACTTAACATTGGATTAATGTTTACATGTGGAAATTGTGAGTGGATTTCATGATGAGGTGCATTTAATGTGACATGGACATGTTGAGTGACTCATGGTCTCTTTATTTGTGCTAATGTCACATTAGGATTTGATTATTGTGTTGAATTGATGGATGGAGAGAGAGAGGGAAGCCAATGGCTTGGGGTTAGCTCTTGTATTATCATTCTTGCTCTCATTTTTATCATTCCAACACAATAACAAAGCAAGCCTCTTCTTCTTCTTCTTCCTCTAGCTCACAACTTCCACCAATAGCATCTTCTCCAATCTCCATCCATACACTCTCCTGTGTTGAGAATCAATGGATGCTTGAGAAAAAGTTATCACACACATTCTCTACATCATCTTGGACATGTCGGCTAGCAAACTTCATGTTCGAGTTGCTTCGGATGAAGCGGAAGCCCGTAAAAAGACTCATTGATGCGGTTCCCTTCCGATGAGGAGACCGGAGATCGCAGATGCCGCGAGGAGCTTGGGATGGTGGCCAAAGACCGAAGGACACGGATCGATCGGTATAGCCACTCTCACTTCTTAGTAGTTAACTAGTTTAGCGTTAATGGTTCGATCCGGGTGAAAGGCTACGATAGCTTCGGTTTCCTAAAAAGTTTTTGTTTCCGCATTTGGCCTCGGATTGATGGCCGGGGTGCTACCGTAGACTTATATGGTATCAGAGCCATGCCATTAACCTTTACTAGCTTGTTCTAACATGTTTAAAATATCGATCGATCGAAATTTCCAAAACCGCATTTCCATTTTTTGTGTTTCTGTCGAAATTTTTTTGTGGTCGAAAAATTATTTTGGGTATGTCAGAAAATCAGGCAGGTATAACTAAAGCTATAGAAACGATTTGGAGACCTAAGTCCAAAATTCCACCGCGGAACCACCTCGAAATGTCGCATTTGGCGGCGCTTCCGCGGCCTTTTTTGGGCTACAGTGCCCCAAATTTTTTCTGAGGATTTAGTTCATGGAAATATGATTTTTGTGATATATAGTTTTAGCCCAGATTATTTTGAGTGCTGGAATTGTACTTGGGGCCCACTTTGGGAAATTTTGTCGATCGGAATTTTAAATGCGTTAGTTTACAGTACTTATATTATATCTGCGACCGTGAATGTCATTCGAGCGGTAAATCTTGTCTAATTGCTATAGCTCTTTTAGACAGATTTGTTGTGGTGGATAGCTTGGAGCAATGGTAGTACAGTTTGATTACATTTGTACATTTGATATTGCGGGGCGAGCGTCCGACATGTGGACTGCTGTCATTGCCTGTTTGTATATTATTCTTTTGGGGAACGACAGGGTTGAGGTCGATGCATCCGTTGTACATATTTTTATTTTCTGTACTAGGATTACCCCACGGTGGGGTACACGGATAGCCGGGTTCTAGAGGGCAACGGGCCCTCATCTCATGGCTTTGAGACAGAGGGGGCTTTACTCTAGAATTGGCGGGCTATTCGCCGTACTCGTATGGGGTATAGGTTGACCCAAGGAGAGGTGCTCAAGTTACCGGATTCCGTGAAGTGCTGGGTGGTCCATTCACTCTGTTGAAGGGGGCTGTCTCACTTCAGGTTTTGGCGGGTAACTTGTCGCACCCGTAGGGGTCTAGGATTTCATTGCACAGGCTATCCACACGACCAGGGGAACGTCGGGTTTCACTTGCGGCTCAAAGGAAACCCAGGGATCCCAGATTATATGTATTGTTCTGTGATGATTATTACATTTCTGTGATGTTGCATTTATTACGCCATGAGCGATTATTATATATTAATATATATATATATATACTAGTAGATGTTGTATATGTTTTACACCCGAGCTAGTCCAGTCACCGCTCTGTTGTTAGTTAAGTAACCTAACGGGTGATGATGGGACCCAGTGGCGAATGCGGATGGCATATACGTACATTTTATTTTCGTTCTTTTCTGGTGTGATTGATTGATGGGATTGTGTTGATTCGGATCAATGCAAGGAAAACAAACCTATTCGATGTTGTTGGAACAATTTTGAAAATCTGTTATTACTAGGACGTTCTCTTTTGTTTTGCACAGTGGTATTCGGTTATGAATATCCAGCACCTCAGTCGACGAGGCAAGGGCCGAGATCCCTTCACCAGGAGTGACCCCTTGGACAGAAGTTTGCGTCAGGATAATAACTTCACCATAGTCGATTACTTTTTGCTTTGCATCGCGGTATTAAGTTGGAATATCCTGCACCTCATTCTACGGGGAAAGAGCCGAGATCTCTTCACCGGGAGTGACCTCTTTAGCAAAGGTTTTCGCCACTATATTTTTATAAAAAGCTATCCGGTTCCTTCAACGATATCAAGTTCATTACGTTGAAGGTTTTTCGCCAAAAACCAGCCATAGCCCTCCGTTATTTCGGATAAATAGCGCATAGTATTCGTGCGGTATTTTTTGGCCGAAGTCAAGGCATCGTGTGCGGTAGCTGTGTGTTGCTTGTCCGTTGCATAGATAGATGCATTGGTTTAGTACAGTCGTACCACTTTGTTGGCCAAAGTCAAGGGTGTGTGCGGGTGGGTCTAAATCAATCAGGACAATGGTGGGTAGAACTTGACTTGCGGATTATGATTTGTTGGCTAAAGTCATGGTCATAAACCGCTTGGGGTAAAAACATACATCGGGAGTTTCTAAAGAAACTGAAACTCGCCAGGCATGCGCATACCTTCTGGAGTGTGATAACGTGAGTGGATTCCATCACGTTATCATGCGATGATAGTTGGATCTCGATTCCCACTGATGAGTTAGTTTACTCCTCGGGTGATCCCGACTAATTCTTCTTTCAGGTTTGGAGGAGAATTTGAGGATACAGTGGGAGGTTTCCTGATTAGATAAATTAATAACCATTCTGATCTAGGTTAGAGTGCATGCAGAGTGTTCATTTTCTCTCTCTCTCTTTGGCAGCGACCATGGCCCGACCCTAGACTATGACTCAGTGACCAGGATTAACCGAACTTTCTTAAAACACTGGCTTTTGGATTGTCTGAGTTGCATACATCATTGCCACTCCTTCTTTTACCCTTTGCATTTCTTCAGAACACACCGTATTATTACGAACGTCCACTTCCATTGGATAAATCCATCGTATGGTTATATATGAACTCGAAGGAACTTGTTCCAGATTCGAGGATGGACTCTGGTTCTGGAGAGATTAAATAGGACTATTCAGTTGTCTTTTCCTTTTACCTTCTCTCAGGTTGAGAGTGCTCCTTGGATTATGACGGTACACCTATTATGCTAATTGGATAGTCTTCTTCTAAACCATAGGCAGGTGTCGAACGGTGGGGAATGAAGAAATCCAATTAGCCTAATGATGGTGTACAGAAAGTAATTAGTTAAGACAAATAAAGGGATTAGAAAGAGGGCAAAGTAAATTGCAACTGCTATCATTCATGACCAAACCACATATTTCATCGCCACTCCTACTTCACCTTGGTATTTCTCCAGAACACCCCGTATCACTATGAAGATCCACAGTTATTGGATATTCCATCGTATGGTTATATACGAACTCGAAGGAACTTGTTCCAGTTTGGGGATGGATTCTGGTTCAGAAGAAATAGGAATAAGGTTTATTCAGTTGTCTTTTATCTTTACCTTCTCTCGCGGTGCGAGTGATCCTAGGATTGGGAGAGTACACCTATTATGCTTATTGGATAGTCTTCTTCTAAACCATAGGCTGGTGCCGAACGGTAGGGAAGGAAGAAAACCATTTAGCCTAAGGGGGTGTGCAGAAGGTAATGACTAAAGACATAAAAAGGGATTTGGAGAGATGGCAAAGAGATATACGGTTATAGTTGTGAATCTGATAATGGAAGAAGCATTACTAGGAATACCCGGATACCCCTTCGAAATATTTACATGTTTCAGTTTCACTGTGTATTGTTAAAAGAAAACCGATTTCCCAATTAGCCCTTGCTCCAGGGTATGTATTTACCAGATTTGATTCTCACATCTGTATGGTTTTACAGATGATGAGTGGAAGTAAGTTATTGGGAATTAAGTGATCATCCTCATTATATCGGGATTCGTTGTAATTGGTGATATTTAAGGAAATCGCCTGGGTTATTGCCGGACGACAAATATTTGGTTTTGAATATCCGTTGTTATGCACCAATTTCAAACTGATATATCTGTACGTTTATTTTTATAAAGTGAGATATAACCTTTTGAAATTATGTCCATGACATTTACCTATATCAGTTGATGGTTAGGTAAGGAGCATTTAACAGCGGTGTAATTCTTCATAACCATAGTACAGTTTTCAAACTACGACGCACAAGGTTTGAGTTATTCAACTCAATGGACTTATACAAATTATTGTATGTTGTCTAGTGTCCATTAGGACAGTGGGGTTGGTCCTCATACTATATTATGTTTACTTGTGACTTCTCTTGTTTTAGACAAGTGTTTCGTAGAAATGCAAGGTCTATGTTTTGAGAAGTTATAGGTATATGAATAAAGTAGAGAACCAGGTATTGCAAGTATCAGGATTCTTCAAGGTGATCGAAGATGTAGATACTTGTGTATGGTATTCAGTTGATAGTAATTATTATGAGAACTTGCTTCTCTTTCAGGTTGCTCATATCTGGATGTATTCCTAAGTTGAGTAATACTGATCGGCCTCTCTCTATTTAGTTGACATGCACTGGAGACGTCTGTGTGATTTGAATCTGGTTCCAATTAAATCAATGCCTCTGTTTCTATATTGGATATAGAATAGTTCATATCTTAACAATGTTAAGGTACGGGGAGTTGTCTGGCTTATACTTAAAACCAGACTCTGGATAACTCAAGGCGCGTTTCTGTAATGGCTGTTTGTGGGTTAACCCGGGCTATGAAGAGGGTTAACTTTCTACCATCTGGAAGATCAATAGTGATATTGTTCTTGACTCACCACAGTTTTAGTAAAATGGATTTTTTTCAGAAAACAGTAGTGGGAGTATGGTGGAACTGGAAGTGATTCCAGAACCGCAAACGATTACTGAAAATTTAATAGGACCTAAAGATTCAATCTGGATTGTCATTCCATTAGCCACTCCGCAGATATGTAGGGTAACCTCAAGCACCCGAGAGGCACTCCGGTATCCTCAAGGACGGTGACAGGGAGGTTCTTGTTTACCCAGACTTGACACTACTGTTGTTCCAGGCTATGAGACCCGGCAGGAGGATGAGTATAGCGTCGTTCTAAACTAGCTTTAGAAGTGCACGTGTATATGACTCTGCCAGAGGGTTGTTGTAGTCAGTGGGAGCAGTGGAAGCATAGTGAACAAGTAGCTTATGTTTATTTATAGACTAAAGCGGGTATAGCGGAGATAGATCATCTATTTTTGATGTGACAATCATTGGTTTGACTTCATCAGAATAGGGGATGGATCTGTTAAGAAGGTAGTAGAGTGTGATGTCCTGGTATTTGGATGACATACACATAGTAGGAAATGAAATTCCTATACTACGATCGGTTATACTTTGGCTGTCACACAGTGGTTTCTCCACATAGGGCTTGGATATTATATCAGACATTCTGGTTACTAGATCTATGGTTTTAGATCTAGATTTGGGAAGAGTCCCAATCTGGGTACTTAGACAGCATTCTAAAGGTGTTTTAGAATGGATGACTGCTGGCATGGCAGTGTACCTGCGGGTGATGGAGTCACCCTCTCTAAAGGTGTCTTACAGACTAAAGGGGAGAGGGATACGCATGATTGGCACATCACTTGCTTAGGCAATTGAGCCAATCATGAGATGTCAAGTACCACACCAGATGTTGTTTTTGCACTAGATGCAATAAGTTGTGATATTAATCCAATCCTGGAGAAGCGATCGGAAGCAGTTTATGAACATAAGCGGATTTTCTAGGGATATGATAACAACAGCCTCTTTCGGGAGACGGTTATCATTCCAGGCTTCCAAGATGACCTGGATGACAGAGTGACTGTCAGAGTTATAGTTTTCCCTCTGACGAGGGGCAGTAGTTTGGACAGGTGGTCCAAGCGGACACTGAGGGAGGCATGATGTAGGATACTGATTAAATTCAGTTGACGATACAGTCGAAGAAGTTTAATTTTGGAGTTCATTTATGAACTAGGTCCCATCAGATATCCAGACATATTCTAAGACACGTATTGCTCATTTCAGGAGATGGCTTTCTCCGCGAACTTGAGATTAAGAGAGACATAGAAAGAAACATCAGAGCGGATCCACTCACTGAGGCTATTCCTCGAACGTAATAGTTTCACAAACGGGCTTTGTGAGATTGTTCAGTAGAGGAGTTGGGTGTTCGGTATCACACGGGCTGTGAGTATGCGACATCGCAATAATTAGCCTTGAGTGCAAGTGGGAGATTGTTGGATATAGTGCCCTCAAAGTCAATTATTGGATCGCAGGCACGTGATTGCAATGATTGAGGGAGGACCTGTGCCGGAAGGACAGTCTTACTCAAGATGATAGTATGCTATCTGGTTTATCTTTATCATCGTGTACATGCTTTATGTGACATTACAGGTCACTATTGCACGTTGATAGAGCCCTTAGGATTCTTGCTTGACGGCCAGCAGTATGATGGCGATCATATACGTGGGAGCTGGGGGTCTATAAGCACATCCTTAAAAGGTCCTTAGTCGAGGGAGTTTCGAGACAGGGCATTGATACTCCAGAGTAGACTAGTGTATACGGGTCGAGACCCCGACGAGGGGCGGTGGCTGGTCTCACAAGCCATTGGTGCCAGTTGGTTCACCTAAGACGTGTTAGTTATATGTATGCCCTAAAGGCCATTACTGTACATTGGATGTATATTGTAGTGGATGCTGGGACATATATAGGGAGGACTTTCTTGCTCGACATGATGGTATGCTATCTGGTTACTCTTTACCTTAACGTGTATACTGATTGTCTCTCTGTTACATGTTGGTAAAGCCCTTAGGATGTGTACTTGACTACCTGGACTATGATGCAGAAGTCCCTAGTCGTGGGTGTATCGAGACGGGGCATCGATATACCAGAGTAGACTAGCGTGTACCTTCTCGACCCATACAGATGGGCGATGGATGATCCCATATCCATCGGTGTTTGACATCAGAGATGATATACGGGTGCTCAGTGGAGACTGGGTACACTGGACGGACTCGCCGAGAACTCCCAGATGGTATTATACCTTACGTCAGATGGCAGTTCTCTGGTGACACTGGTACAGAGTAGTCTGTTGACCCGAGATCGTCATAGAGTCTTGTGTGGTTCCCACTGTGCTTTGATTCCCATCTTACCACGTCCAAGAGGGCGTGCAAAACGGTGGTTTTTGGGTACAGTCCCGAGTCACATGGAGGCAATGAGCGATAGGAGGGGATTCATCTCTTCCGGTATAGGGGGTTGATGTCGCGCAGTGTTCGATTGGCTATAATAGAAAATCCCTGGCCAGGGTTGCTGAGATTTACTGGTAAGTGTTACCAGTAGTTTCTCGAATTGTTATAGACCACATATCGACACGACTTATCGAGCTATTGGAGTCTGACGTTTACCACCCCTAGGCAAGATATGCGACATATCAGACGACGAGACCGGACTGTACGGTAGTGTTACTGGTTGGATTCACTGGAGTGTGAGCGGGCTTGCTCGTCGATCTTCTGATCGCTCAATACCCGGGTGGCCGTTACGTTTAGCAGACCGCTTGCGGCTTGTGG
The DNA here is from genome assembly GCA_030015575.1 of Agapanthus africanus. Taxonomy (NCBI): domain Eukaryota; kingdom Viridiplantae; phylum Streptophyta; class Magnoliopsida; order Asparagales; family Amaryllidaceae; genus Agapanthus; species Agapanthus africanus. Next base: position 356,916,375 of record JASDDO010000008.1, read on the forward strand.
GTGTTTGATATGATCATCACCTGCTGCCGGCGTATTGACGAGTCTTTAGAGTCCTACACAGAGGTTTCCTGGCTCAAGCGAAACGAAATAGGAGCGCATATGAGATATGTGCGGGACTGAGAATAATACGTGTATGTGATACCGTATTCCATTCTCGCGATGAATGTGTCGAATGGTTGTATGCGATATAACCTAGTTATCGAATCATGGATTGATTCGATAAACCGATACATTGGATATTAGTCGGTTGTATGCGATATGACCGGATCGTTAAATCAAGTGTTGATTTAATGATTTAATGTATAATTATATATTTGATATATTACTTTGCATTAACTAGTATCGGTTCACTTTAAATGGATTTTCTCACTCGGATGTACACATTGTATATGTGATATACTTTTGTGCACTTGATTGTATCATGTTTGATGATACATGTTTGCTAGGGTTTTTGTGTAAAGATCAAACCATGGTTACATGATAATGGTTAGGGTTTTGTTTTATTCATTTAATTATTTATTTATTCTTTTTGGAAAATGATAAAGCATGAAGAGAAAATGGTGGCTAACTTTGTTGTATATTGAAGCTTCATGAAGCTTTTGACTTTGTGACCATTTTGTCTCATGCTTAACCCTAACCATTCCCACTAACCATGATTTGTTCTCTACACTTGACCATGGTTGAGAGATGATAAGTATTCTTATTATTTTCTTTTTACATAATACTTATCATATCATCATCATCTTCTTCTTCATCTTCTTCAATGAAGAAACCTTCACTTCATCAATGGTGATTGATGAAAATATGTGAGAAATCTAATTCTAAAGTCTACCCACTTCCTATTTCTTCATCCTCTACCTCTTGCCAAGTAGTAGAGTGTGTTTTCTTCACAAGTTTCTTTACTTGGTGAAGTTGGAGCTTGATCTAGCGATGCCTCGACGTAGATCATCTTCGGCATCGTCGTCGATGACCTAGCCCGTCTATTCTCCGATGAAGCCGACGCTAGAGCCCGGGGTTCGACTTGGACAGCGAGGAGACATCATTGCGGAGCTATGGAGGTGGAGGACCGGATCTACAAAGGTTGTATTTCCGTATTCTAGTAGTTAAGTGTTAACTAGTTTGCTTTGTCGCCTAAAAATCTAGCCAACGATCCGTAGTCTAGGGTTTCTCGGCACCGTATTTTTGAAATTGGCATGGTTGATGCCTTGTGAGACCTCCTTGGGGTGCCTAGGAACCCTACAGTGGTATCAGAGCCTATCTAGAGCCTTAGGCGAAGTCTAGACGATATTTGAAATCCGAACGAACCCGAAACCCATTTTCCAAAATGCTCTCTGTCCAATTTTTAAAAATCTGGATTTTTCCATATTAAAAATATGCAGAAAATCAAGCAGGGTTTTTTATGAGTTACTGTGCAAAACGGAGCCCTAACTCCGTCATAAAGCCGCGGAACCACGGACTAATCCCACGTGGCGCGGCGGTTCCGCGGCCATATTGTTGACTCTTTGACTCCTTTTTGCACAGTAATGTTTATAATTAATTCCTGTGTTTTCTGGGTAATTTTAATATATACTATACAGTTGAGTATTCTGGGGTTGTTTTGGGGATTCGAATGTTCGACCGGATTATCAAATTTTGTCTGTGTGGCTTTCCGGATAAATTTTAGAATATGTTAAAAAGTTCTACCGGATATAAATACCCATTTTTTCCCCTGTCGGGAAATTTCCAAGTGTTGGATTTTTCCGTAGTTTAACGACGTTCTATGTAGTGCAAGTAACGCGATGGACCCTCTAGAAGACAACAAACCTTAACTCGATTATGTGACCGTCTTGAACTACCCTTTGAACCTTCGGGTTTGGGGCAGTACGGCGTGCCACATGTGAGGCGTTGGCTTGACCCTTCTACGGCTGGATCGTTGGTACTGAGGCACGAACTGAATGTTTTTAGACTTGTTTCATGTGTTGATCTGTATCGGGAAAACTTGGGTGTTCGATTGTTCGATCGGAAAGTTTGACATTTTCTATTTATCTGGAATGGGATACAATAATTGGAATTCACAAGTAGTTATGTGATAACTGAATGAATGTTATAAACATAGCAGTTTAGTCTCACTTGATCGGTTGCCACGGAATTTTGATGTGATCAAAAGTCCGTCGCAATCACGTAGCGTACGCGGATACTCGCCGGGTAAACTTAATAGACAGCCTCACTCCATAGTCCCGACCAAGTGACTGTAGGAGAACCCCGTCGCCGAAAGCATCCGTTTGGGTGCTCGCGGTAGCGGTGTTCCGCCTTGGTTCACTTCGTCGACAGTATCGGGGGTGCGGCCGCCTACTGAAGTTTGCGACGAGCATGCGATCAGGATGTCGAGAATCTTGTTGAATTGCCCGACTTGATATTGAAAAGTGTTTTCGATAATGAGACTAAAATGCGGGGTTTATAATTGTTAGGAATGCGATGTCTAAAGAATTCATTTGGTCAGGCATGCGATGTCTGAGGAGATTGCGGATTCCAACTGTTGTAGTTTTACACTTTCTTTTCTGTGACCGTAAGTGTAATATGTGATATCGCCGGTTTCGTTGCTATATGTCAACGAAAATTGGGATGCGCATATTTACTTACGTTGATGACATGTGATGTTATGTGTTGTTGGATATGTTATATTGGATCGTCGTGTTTGAATAGCCGGGGGTTTTTATGTGAGATGAGTGTTTTTCATTTTCATTCATGTAAAAACTTGTATGTAATATTCTTTTATTGGGGCGCTTCCAGGTTGCGGAAGTTGTCACCTTTTGTATATTATTTACTTTTCCGCACTAGGATAGACCCAAGGAGGGGAGCATAAGTAACCGGGTTCTGGAGTCCAGTAGAAGACCAACTCGAGGAGTCGAGTCCGGGTCTCCTAACTCTAGAATTGGTAGGGTTGCTTGCCGCTCTAGTAGGGGTCTTGGGGTGTGGGTTTGGCTATTCATCGCGACCGTGGAATCCGTGTTTTATACTGGCTCGTATTGAAAACACGGACGTCCTAGTATATCCAATATTTCATATGTTTCTTCTGCTGCGATATCTGTGATGTGATCATGTGATGTTCTGTGATAGATACAGTATATATAGTATATATGATATATTATATAGGCGTTACTTATGTTTTACACCCGCGCTAGCCCTGCCCCGCTCTGCCGTTAGTTACCTAACCTAACGGTGCACGAGGGGACATCGAGGCGAATGCGGATGGCATAAGTGTACGTCGTATTTATCTGTGATGTTTAGGTATTTAAATGATGGGACTTCATTAATGAGATTAATGAAATAAAAGAAACCTAAGATGTTGTAGAATCGAATTTCAAAATAAAACAGGTAGCTACAGTTCTTGCTTTGCACAGCGGTATATATGATATATCCTGCACCTTATTCGATAAGGAAAGGACCGAGATCCCTTCACCGGGAGTGACTCCTTTAGCAATAACTGGCAGATGCTACACACTCGGTTTGTCTTTTGATTGCTTTTAAGTGTTTTTTGCTTTGCACAGTGATATATATGATATATCCCGCACCTCATTCGACGAGGAAAGGACCGACGATCCCTTCACCGGGAGTGACTCCTTTAGCAAAACTAGAAAAGCCTCAAAAGCACTCCATTTTTAAAATCATTTGATTCTACAACGATATCGAGTTCATTACGCAATAGGTTTTCAGAAAAACCTGTCGTAGTCCTCCGTCATTTCAGATAAGTGGTAGTTAGTATTCGTGCTACGTTTGTTGGCCTGCGTCAAGGCGTAGTGTGCGGTAGCTAACTAGTATTTATCTGCTTATGCATATGATGCAAATTGGATTAGGGTAGTCGTGCGACTTTGTTGGCCTGCGTCAAGGGTCGTGCGGGTGGGTTTAATTCAATCAGGAAATGACGGGTTAAACTTGACTAGCGCACTATGGTTTGTTGGCCTGCGTCAAGGTCATAGGACGCTAGGGGCAAAATATTATCGGGAATTTCAAGTGTTGAAATTTGCAATGAGATTGCATACCTTCTATGAGATAGTTGGATCCCGATACCCACTGCGAGTAAGAGTTACTCCTGGGAGAGTTTTACACATTACAATTAGCCGATCAAGTAGGTGTCTAGAAAGGTATCAACGGGGTTACGCCTCTGGGAAAACGAGGTTTACATTAATTAGGTTCGTGCGAAAGCACGGGGGACCTCCCTCAAAGTACCGACACTGGCCTGGCTGAAAGATTGGCGAACTTGTAGCGTGTAATTAATCCCGGCTAGTCTTTCCTTTTAGGGTTTGAAGGAAGATTTCATAAAAACAGTGGGAGCCATCCTGATTAGATAAAATAATAACCAATCTATTCTTGCAAGAGCGCACGCTGAGTGTTTTCTTCTCTCTCTCTCCAGGTAGCGACCATATCACGCCTTAATCAAGATAATAATATGGAATATTGACCGAACCCGCTTGTTATACTGAGCTGGGGAACGTTGGTCCCGCTCCAACTTATAATTGTTATAAGACAGAGCAGGAAATTGGGGAATACCAGATTTCCCGTGCCGCCCAAATGAAGAGAGTGCATGTTGATGCATCATCTTCGGGTGTGTTCATTACAAAGAACTGTTTCTCAGTATCCTCCGTATCCTGGGTATTTGATACCGGATCAGGATCCCAGATATGTAAGATGTTACATAGGGCTACAAAAGGGTAGAAAAACTGAGAACGAGTGATAAGTTTCATGAGGCAGAAAACGGGGCAAGTGTTGCATCCAAGTCTGTTGGTCACTGTCACCCTGTATTACCTATACATTGATTCTGAACGAATGTTATTAGATACCGAACCTGATATACAAAATCATATCACTCTCTTTATTAGTAAAGAAATGATAAAATTTTGTATTGTTGGATAATGTTTTGAACATTTCCTATATCAAAAGTTGATCGGATCAGGCACGTTATCTAAAAGCATTAATGTTCTAAATCAAACTACAGTTCTTAGTATACAGAACACACACAGGAGGAAGAGTTCAGAAATGAACGAATTCTTCTTGAGGTATAGTAGACTAGGTCAGATCAATATGACCCGACTAGCTAGAGTTACATAAAGATGTATATTTAAATTAGTTTGAATTTACATCTTGTGAAACTCGCCAGTCATGTCACAAAGATAAAATGACCATAGCTCTGTTTATTGGAAACAGAGAAAGAGTTAGTGAACTCTTGGGATGATACATGTTGATGTATAAAGGTCCCCTGTCTACACATACCTGGTAAGGTTCTTTGTACTTCATTACATTCTCTGATAATCTCTCGAGATTCAGACATATGTTCCTGTTGAAACACAAGTCTGAACCTTTTGAGATATTCACAGAATATAAGATAGAAGTAGAGAACCAATACGGGTATAAGTATTATGTCCTTTGATGAGATCAAGGAGGAGAATACTTGTACATAGAATTTCTGGACTATTCTAAAGGAGAATGAGATTCTCTCTCAGCATTACTCCTCCGTATACACCATAGCACGATGGTATATCGGGGCAGAGCAATCACACCCTATATGATAAGGTGCGCTCTATGATGAGTACTACTGAGTTACCTGTTTCCTTTTGGGAGTTATGCACTTGAGAAGATGCATACCTATTGAATAGGATTCCAATCAAATCAGTTGCCTACCACTCCATATGAGATATGGAAAGGGAAGAGCCCATTTCTTAAGTTAGTTAAGATTTGGGGTTGTCCAGCCTATGTCTAAAAGCAAAATCTGGACAACCTCGAGGCAAAATCTGTTATGTAGAACTGGAAAGGTTCCAGCTATACAAAGTACAGCTGATGATTTGATAGAACCAAAGGATTCAGAAGATTCCAACGAACCTCAGCCTCTCCGCCGATCTAGTAGGGTTCCTCACCCACCTGAGAGATACTTCTGTTTCTCTATGACAATGGGAGCGAGGATTGCATCATGAGATGATGACCCAACTAGTTTCGAGTTGGCCATCAGGAGTGAGACTCTGTAAGAATGGCTGGATGCTTATCGATCTTAGATGGAATCCTTATACACCAACAAAGTATGGACTTTAGTTGCTATATCTGAAGGGTTAAATCCCCATCAGGAGCAAGTATATCTTGAGAAGATTACTTGGTGTAGATGGAAAAGTTGAGACTTTCAAAGCTAGACTTGTTAAAAGTTTGCATCATTGACCAGGTGTGGATAATGATGAAACCTTTTCAAGTAGCTATGCTTAAGTCCATCCAGATCCTACTTGTCACGGCTACATACCATGACTACGATATCTGGTGGTTGGGTGTCATGACTGCTTTTCTAAATGATGTTTTAGAAGAGTGCGTCTATAAGTACACAGCCAGAGGGCTTCGTAAATAGTGGGAGCAGCGGAAACGCGTGCAAGATGTTTTATGTGATAAAACAGGCATCGCGGAGTTGGAACGTCTGTTTTGATGTAGTAGTCAAAGAGTTTGATATCATCAAAATGGTAGATGAACCTTGTATAAACAAAAGGGTAGTAGGGAGTATGGTGACGATCCTCGTAGAGTACGTCGATGACATACTCTTGATAGGGAAGGAGTTTCCTATGCTACGCTCGATCAATCTCCGCTTATCACAAGGATTCTCCGTATAGGATCAAATTGATACCTCCTAAATCCTGGGTTTTGGATCTATGAGATATATCTAATTGGATGTTAGGAAACTCACTAGTTGTAGTGAGATGGTATCAATCGATCCTGGGAAGAATCACTGGAAGGGTTCCAGGGTGATAAAGACCACTGAATGTCAGTCACAGGCATTGTCTTTACCCTCAGTAATGGGACGGTATGTTGGAAGAGTTCCAAGCTAAATACCGTGACATACTAGACGATAAAGGCAGGATACATCGCTACTTAACATGCTACCGAAGAGGCTGTTTGGGTGTATATTGGTTCATGAGATGAACTAGGTTCCTCCCATTGTGTGACAATGGAGTTGTGGTTTATGCCAAGGAACGAAGGTCCCATCAGTGATCCAGACATATTCTAAGGCAGTATCACCTGATCATGGAGATGGTTGATCTCCAGGGTGATAAAGGTTAGGAGAGCAGACTCAGAGGACAACACGGCGGATCCACTCACGAAGGCCTTTTCCCAGAGAGAGACTTTTATGGGATGGTTGAGTATGAGATACTACAACCACTGCTATCAGATGGCCCTAGTGCAAGTGGGAGATTGTTAGTTATATGTATGCCCTAGAGGCCATTACTGTACATTGGATGTATATTGTAGTGGATGCTGGGATATATATAGGGAGGACTTTCTTGCTCGACATGATGGTATGCTATCTGGTTACTCTTTACCTTAACGTGTATACTGATTGTCTCTCTGTTACATGTTGGTAAAGCCCTTAGGATGTGTACTTGACTACCTGGACTATGATGCGGATCATACTAGTGGGGACATGGTAGTCCATAAGTACATCCTTGAAAGTCCCTAGTCGTGGGTGTATCGAGACGGGGCATCGATATACCAGAGTAGACTAGCGTGTACCTTCTCGACCCATACAGATGGGCGATGGATGATCCCATATCCATCGATATTTGACATCATAGATGATATACGGGTGCTCAGTGGAGACTGGGTACACTGGACGGACTCGCCGAGAACTCCCAGATGGTATTATACCTTACATTAGATGGCAGTTCTCTGGTGACACTGGTACAGAGTAGTCTGTTGACCCGAGATCGTCATAGAGTCTTGTGTGGTTCCCACTGTGCTTTGATTTCCATCTTACCACGTCCAAGAGGGCATGCAAAACGGTGGTTTTTGGGTACAGTCCCGAGTCACATGGAGGCAATGAGCGATAGGAGGGGATTCGTCTCTCCCGGTATAGGGGGTTGATGTCGCGCAGTGTTCGATTGGCTATAACAGGAAATCCCTGGCCAGGGTTGCTGAGATTTACTGGTAAGTGATACCAGTAGTTTCTCGAATTGTTATAGACCTCATATCGACACGACTTATCGAGCTATTGGGGTCTGACGTTTACCACCCCTAGGCAAGATATGCGACATATCAGACGAGGAGACCGGACTGTACGGTAGTGTTACTGGTTGGATTCACTGGAGTGTGAGTGGGCTTGCTCGTCGATCTTCTGATCGCTCAATACCCGGGTGGCCGTTACGTTTAGCAGACCGCTTGCGGCTTGTGGGTGTTTGATATGATCATCACCTGCTGCCAGCGTATTGACGAGTCTTTAGAGTCCTACATAGAGGTTTCCTGGCTCAAGCGAAACGAATATGTGCGGGACCGAGAATAATACGTGTATGTGATACCGTATTCCATTCTCGCGATGAATGTGTCGAATGGTTGTATGCGATATAACCTAGTTATCGAATCAAGGATTGATTCGATAAACCGATACATTGGATATTAGTCGGTTGTATGCGATATGACCGGATCGTTAAATCAAGTGTTGATTTAATGATTTAATGTATAATTATATATTTGATATATTACTTTGCATTAACTAGTATTGGTTCACTTTTAATGGATTTTCTCACTCGGATGTACACATTGTATATGTGATATACTTTTGTGCACTTGATTGTATCATGTTTGATGATACATGTTTGCTAGGGTTTTTGTGTAAAGATCAAACCATGGTTACATGATAATGGTTAGGGTTTTGTTTTATTCATTTAATTATTTATTTATTCTTTTTGGAAAATGATAAAGCATGAAGAGAAAATGGTGGCTAACTTTGTTGTATATTGAAGCTTCATGAAGCTTTTGACTTTGTGACCATTTTGTCTCATGCTTAACCCTAACCATTCCCACTAACCATGATTTATTCTCTACACTTGACCATGGTTGAGAGATGATAAGTATTCTTATTATTTTCTTTTTACATAATACTTATCATATCATCATCATCTTCTTCTTCATCTTCTTCAATGAAGAAACCTTCACTTCATCAATGGTCATTGATGAAAATGTGTGAGAAATCCAATTCTAAAGTCTACCCACTTCCTATTTCTTCATCCTCTACCTCTTGCCAAGTAGTAGAGTGTGTTTTCTTCACAAGTTTCTTCACTTGGGGAAGTTGGAGCTTGATCTAGCGATGCCTCGACGTAGATCATCTTCGGCATCGTCGTCGATGACCTAGCCCGTCCATTCTCCGATGAAGCCGACGCTAGAGCCCGGGGTTCGACTTGGACAGCGAGGAGACATCATCGCGGAGCTATGGAGGTGGAGGACCGGATCTACAAAGGTTGTATTTCCGTATTCTAGTAGTTAAGTGTTAACTAGTTTGCTTTGTCGCCTAAAAATCTAGCCAACGATCCGTAGTCTAGGGTTTCTCGGCACCGTATTTTTGAAATTGGCATGGTTGATGCCTTGTGAGACCTCCTTGGGGTGCCTAGGAACCCTACAAGACGTATACAGGTGCTCATTGGGTTATGAGTACACCAGACAGGACTCGCCGGAACATGCTAGTTGGTTTTATACCTAGCGTCAGATAACAGTTCCCTGGTAACATGTGTACAGGTTAGTTCATCGACCTGAGATCGTCATTTGTCTCGTGTGAGTTCCCACTGTGCTTTGATTACTACCCTACCACGGCTCAAAGGAGTCGTGCAAACAGGTTTTAGTTGGGTACAGTCCCGAGCCACATGGAGACAGTGAGCGGATCAGCAAGGGTTTCGTCTCTCCCGGTATTGGGGGTGAGATCGCGTTGTGTCTAGGAGAGCCATTACACGAAGTCCTTAGCCAAGGAAGGAGATTTACTGGTAGGTATTCCAGTAGTATCTTAGGGTGTTCTGGGCTACACTCCGACATGACTTGTACTGCTTTTGGGGGTCTGACTTTTACCAACCCCTTAGGCCCGACATACGATACTCATAGACGAACGGACCGGACTGTACGATTATTGTCGCTGGCAGGCTCAGTAGGGTGTCAGGATGAGTTCGCTCATCGACCTTCCTTTTGGTCAATACCTGGTAGCCCCTTACGTACGGCTAGTACCACTGACGTGCTAGTGGTTAAATCCACATCCAAAGTATTGACGAGTCTTTAGAGTCCCCCACAAACAGTTTCTCAAGTTTCGGGCGAAACGTTGTAGAGTCCGTATGGTATTATAGCAGGGTTCGATCATATACGTGCAGTCGTGCACGGATCATGATCGGACGGATCTTACTTGTGGGCTTTGGTTTAAGCCGGATCCTAGTATTAGATTTGTTGGATTACTTTTTTCTCATCGCATTCGCATTCAGTCGGAATGCGGATGCAGGTATGTATATACAGGTGAGGGGTATCCTTGTGATCCGTCACAAGTTTACTTTAGATGTTGCTTTATCTTTTTGTTGGACTAAACATTTGGATTAATGTTTACATGTGGAAATTGTAAGTGGATTTCATGATGAGGTACATTTAATGCGACATGGAAATGTTTAGTGACCCATGGTCTCTTTATTTGTGCTAATGTCACATTAGGATTTAATTATTGTGTTGAATTGATGGATGGAGAGAGAGTGGGCAGCCAATGGCTTGGGGTTAGCTCTTGTATTATCATTCTTGCTCTCATTTTTATCATTCCAACACAATAACAAAGCAAGCCTCTTCTTCTTCTTCTTCCTCTAGCTCACAACTTCCACCAATGGCATCATCTCCAACCTCCATCCATACACTCTCATGTGTTGAGAATCAATGGTTGCTTGAGACAAAGTTATCACACACATTCTCTACATCACCTTGGACATGTCGGCTAGCAAACTTCATGTTTGAGTTGTTTCGGATGAAGCGGGAGCCCTTAAAAAGACTCATCGTTGTGGTGCCCTTCCGACGAGGAGACCGAAGATCGAAGATGCCGCGAGGAGCATGGGTTGGTGGCCAAAGACCGAAGGACACGGATCGATCGGTATAGCCACTCTCACTTCTTAGTAGTTAGCTAGTTTAGCGTTAATGGTTCGATCCGGGTGAAAGACTACGATAGCGCCGGTTTCCTAAAAAGTTTTTGTTTCCGCATTTGGCCTCGGATTGACGGACGGGGCACTACCGTAGACTTACAGTTGTGAGAGGACTGTTGATGTACATCTTACCTCAAAGTTTACAATATTGTCTGTTGTGTAGACAGATGACCCAGCTGTTGCTGAGATTGATGGGATGTCGCTTCCAGAGCTTATGAGCTGAGATCGCTGGAGCTTTCAGGCAGAGACGCGACAGAAGATAGCTAGTCTATCTTGAGTTGAGTTGAGCAACTGAGATGATTCGTCTGATTTGTTACACCGACGCAGGCTCAGATGAGTTGAAGATTTCTGGTGTAGAGAATCTTATTCAGATCTAGAGTAGATCGATCCAGAGATGACTTGTTCGTTGGATGATCCGATAGGAGATCAGTAAGTTGAGCAGCTTCGGATAAAGGACCTCATCCAGATGCATTGTGAGTTGATCGAGAACGAATGAATAAAGTATATTCCTTCGATGGTTGGGATGGGTTCCCGAGGACGTGTTCGGCTAGATATCTTGTATAGAGTGATGAAGATACCGAGTTCGTAATTTCGAGTCCGTGTGAGAGACTACGGATAGACTGTAGCCGAGAACAATTGCAGTCGCAGATAGCATGATGTGATTTCGATGTGGACGATAATGAAGACGGGTGAAACAAAAGGTTCGTGCGAGATGTTAACGAGCTGTTGTTACTCCTCGTTGAGATTAGAGATCTGATATGTATACAGAGGCGTTGGATACGGCCAGTCCCAAGGTAATTCTGTGCTGAGAACACAGATGTCCAGAAAACGAGAAAAGATTATGCAAGAGTACCAGCCCCCGTATAGCTCGGCATAGGAGAGATCGGAAGAGACCTTGAGCAGGTTCCTTCCCGGACACTGCTGCGATAAGATTTGCACTCAGGATCAGTTGTGTCATATGTATTCAGAGGGCCATAGGCCGACGCCAGTGACGTGCTGCTTTACGAGTGGTCATACTAATTGACCGATAGATGACCAGAGGAGTGTCAGAGTGGAATCATTTTGGTTAGTACACCTAACCGGGCCGATGAACCGATGGATTGCGAGATTGGTAATCCACAAAGAAAATGAGGACCCAGGGACAGGGGACACTAGACCGTGAGCAGGAGACAGGCGGATGTTCTTGCTCTGCTAGTTTTGGGCGCACCAACATTTTTTCGACATTGTAGGAGGTGTACCTCAATGTCACTTGTTGCGATTTGCGTTGGTGATCCGAGTATCACGCTTATATCGCTTGGATTTGAGTTTTGATGATTGAGTTTCATGATGTTGTTTTCGTGCACCATGGCTGCACCTACTGGGTATTTACATTTTGTGCATAGTTATTGCACTTGATATATGTTTTATACACCGTTGTGTTGGTTTATGAATTGTGCATATCTATTGCACTTGATGTCGATTTTGTTCCTTGGTAGCCCGTAGTTATAATTTCGTGGATTTCATACGGTTGATTTGATTTTGTGCATGTGGTACGCACTCGATTTGATTTTTGCACTCGGTATAGCTCACATGTGCTTGCAGTGCATTGATACGTGTTTTGTGCACGCAGTTGCACACGCTTACGATTTTAATACACCTTGGCATGCACGGTGTTGTTTTTGTGAGCATTTGAGATATGGATTTGTATTTCGTACATTGGTTGCACTAGATTTATATTTTGTGCATTTGTTGCACCAGATTTGTATTTCTTGCATTTGTTGCACTAGGTTTCTATTTTGTGCATTTGTTGCACCAGATTTGTATTTCGTACATTTGTTGCACTAGATTTATATTTTGTGCATTGGTTGCACCAGATTGGTATTTCATGCATTTGTTGCACTAGATCTATACTCCGTACAGTGGTTGCACCCGATTTATGTCTTTGAGCATTTGTTTCACCATATTTATGTTTTTGTGCGCGTTTGCACTTGACGTTCGTTTTCGTGCATGCTACTGCACTAGATGCTTTATAGGGACCTGACGCGCTTGGGTTGGATTTTTGCGCATATTAGGCGCATGGTGTGGGATTTTGTACGCATCGGATGCACTTGACCTAGATTTTTATTCGTGCATGTCGAATGTACTTGATTTAGATGTTATTCGTGCATGTTGGATGCACTTGATTTAGATGTTATTCATGCATGACGGACGCACTTGATTTAGATTTTATTCGTGCATGCCGGACGCACTTGATTTAAATTTTATTCGTGCATGTCGGACGCACTTGATTGAGATTTTATCCATGCATGATAGTTGCACTTGATTGAGATTTTATTCGTGCATGATAGTTGCACTTGATTGAGATTTTATTCGTGCATGATAGTTGCGCTTGATTGAGATTTTTATTCGTGCATTATAGTTGCACTGGATTGAGATCTTTATGCACTATAGATGCACTTGATATTGTTGTCGTGCACATCCGTTGCACTGGACAGATGCTTTCATGCACACTCGTTGCATTTAGTATTGCTTTTGTGCATATCATGGCACTTGTATTGGATTTGACTTCCACGCGCACCAGACGTACGTGATGTTGGATACGCCTTTTGAGGCTGATTTTGCTCTTGAGCACATTATTTTCATGATGGGTACTGTATTATGTAGTAGCCGAACATGACTGATCTGAAGACAGTACCTGAGTACCTTGCATGCATAAAAAGTTTACCAAGAGGTTTTTAAAAAGGAGCTATAGTCTCGCTATTTCCTACGTGTCCGCGAGCAACATGAACGTTTATAAAGGAAAACCTTTTGGGATATTTCAAAACGGCGGAACATATAATTTGAGCAAAAACATATATAGATATATCTACTACTTTACAAACGATCGTCCACCACTTGTGTCGTGAGCTACGCATCGCATGGCGATTCGGAAAGGATTTGCATGTGTTTTATCCAGTTTTTAGAGGAAATTTAAAGGGATGCATACTATATACGTATTATAGTATTCGACTAGTGTATATTGGATTTCAGTAGTGGATTTCGAGATCTGTATCTCCATTGTAACTTCGATGATTGCGTGGCGCTTGACGGAGTTCGATTTTGAGTTTCATACTCATTTTCAAGCGCACACAATGCGCTGTGGTATTTCTGTATCTTCCGTGATTTCGGAGCCCCGTTGATTTGAGCTAATTATTGAAATGTTTTAGTATTTATGGATTTAAATTTAAATTCGGGGACCGAATTTATTTAAGGGGAGAAGATTGTAAAATTTCAGAAATATAAAATATTATTTTTGGAAATTAATATTAAAATAATATATTTCATGAAAATTATTCGATTTGCAAATTAGGGTTTTCGTAAAATGGTATAAATATATTCCAATATTTGGGAAATAATTGGAGATTAAAATGATTTATTCATTTAAAAATATATTTATCGGATTTGGGCATTTTTATAATGAGTTATACGCAAGTTTAAATTAAACTCGATTAGGGCACTACTAATCACGATTATGCCAAATCCGTATTTTTAATTAATCATGGCTAGTGCGGCATGACATGTTGCATTTTGTTACCTGTTGTTTTCATTGTATTTGTGACTTACGATTTTTTTGGGAAATGAGAGAAAGAAAAAGAAAAGAGAAGACATGAGAGGATAATTGATGAGAGAGAAATTGGGGGACCACATGATGGCATGAGAGCATGCCATGAGAGAGAGAGAGAGAGAGGATGGCATGGCACCCTTAACCTTTCCTTCATCTCACCCTCATTTGTTTCCTCAACTCCTCCTTCATCTTCTTCATCTCCACTATCACCTCCTCTACCCCATAAAAGCATCACCAATCCTTCACCAAAACCCTAAACTTCTTTCATTAAAAATGATCCCTACCTCTTCCTAAACCCTATGGACCTTTCAAGTTTGGATTTTGGAGACTTTGGAAATCTAGGGTTTTTCTTGAATTGCCAAATAAGCTCTTATTCCTTTCCTTTAGTTAAGTTATTGTGTTTAATATATCCTAGTTATAGTTTAGAGTTAAACAAGTGTGGAATTGTGTTCTTAGAATTTTCCAAGTTGATGTTTAGTGGAAGAATTGACTTGTGAAGTGATATTTAAAGTGTTGTGAGTATTTAAAAGACTTGAGTGGTGTTTTTACTGGCCTAGACCTGAGACTGGAGCCAATACACGGACTTAGGATTTCCCGACGTCGGAATTGTGACAGATTGTGATGGTATATAGGAATCTGGGACGACTCGAGACCATCATAAAATAAGTTCCCTTGACAGTGAGACGAGCAGGCAGCTAAGAACCTATCCTTGAAACACGAGCCCTTGCAACCCAAACCAGGCCGCAGATTTATTCTTAGTGGCCGCAAATTGCGGCCACAATGTGGTGCAATTGGTTGATTTTTGTAACGTTTTAAAAATAAATAAATAAATAAAAATCCTTTAGGCAAATTTTCCGATTATCGGTAAAATAAACCGTATTTTTCGTAGAACTTAAGCATAATTATTTTTCCTCATAAATTTAAAAAGACCTATTTTAACTATATAATTACTAGTATTTGGTGTTTATTTAGTGACTTATAAATTATTTGTTTATTAAAATATTTTCCATAATTAATTAAATTCAAATATTAACATAAGCTTTAATTAAACATTAAACTAGTGTAAATTACAAATTTGAAATGGGTTAATTTTACAAAGTGAACCATGACATCCTAGAATCAAGTGTGTTTATGCAAAAATTCTTTCTCAAATCTCTTCATGATTCTAGATTTTTCTAGGATCATTTTGTTGAAAAGAAAAAATTAATAAATAAAGAAAAATGTGAAAAGACTTAAATGAGATGTTAACTTAAGGAACTTTCTACACCATTCCATATTCTTTTCTCTCTCTCTTCTTCTCCCTAGTTGTGGCCGGCCTCTCCCCCATGGCAGCCCCCCCCCCCCATTTCTCCACTTGATTTTACTTCAAAAATCCTCCAAATTTCATCAAAAATTCAAATAAAAACCCACAAATTCCTAATTTAAACCCTACCCATTATTCTTTGTTCATCTAGCATGGATCTTGGAGTAGGAAACCATTCTTTTGGAGGCATATTTTCATGTTGGATCTCATATGTGAGGTATAATCCTAAGCCCTTGGTTTGAATGTTAGTATATTATTTAATTTAGCTTAATTAAGTGTTTAATTAGTTTTTAAATTGGTTCTATTGCTAAATAAAAAAATTCAAGATAGGGTTTTAAAATGAAGTTAGGGTTTTTATTAATTGAGTGGGGTTGTAATAAGTAGTTTAACATTTTTAGAAATGAAAAATCTAGCATGGTTGATATATTGTAAATTGTTGTTTCAAAATTGTTTAAATTAAACAATTTTGCAAACTAGGTTTTTACTATATATATATATATATATATATATATATATATATATTGGTGTGATAAAATCCTAATTAAGGTTTTTATCATTAGATTGTGGTTTTAATGAGAATATTAACATGTTAAAGGAATGAAGAACCTAATCTAATTATTAGTTTCAAATTGTTAGTTAATAAAATGTGATAAAAATGCTATTTTGTAAACTAGGTTTTTGAAATTAATTTAAAATGTGGGATTAAAAATATAGTTAGGGCTTTAGCACATCCTTAAGGTTTAATTGAGTGGTTTAACAATTTAAAATTTGCAAAATCAAATCTAGTCGTGGAATTGTGAATTTTGGCTTAAAAGGGTGTTAAATTTGGCTAAATTGCAAACTAGAAATTTCAATTTAATACAAATTAGTGTGATAAAAATATAGTATTGATTTGTATGACTTAGTTATGATATTTAAGCAATATTATGGCCATTAGTTTCATTTAAACATCATGTTTTGAAGTAAAACGGTAAATTGACGTTTTCTAGGTTTTTGCGAAATAGGACGATTTGATCGATTTTAAGGTTTCGATGATTTAAACCATGTTTTATATTATAACTAATGAGTTTTGTAACTACGATTTGTTTGTTGGTGTTTTATCTCGATCAATCGGCGTTTGTATACGGATATCGAGCGATATTTGGTTCTTTTGCATGAGCGGGTCATAGGTTTTAACCTATGCATGTTCGTGCGCTGTTTTGGTTTTGTCCGTGATTTGGTTTACGATATTATATATGTTTGCGTATAGGTACCCATTACGTGGACTTTGGATGATGAAGTAAAGGAGGGCGGCATCGACTTCGACAAACAAGAGCCAGGTGAGTAGATGTATATCTACAGGGGAAGTCGGGTGGATGGCGTTTAGCACCCCCGCAAACGTAGAATAGGAATATTACTTACTGTCATTAGGAAGTCGGACGTGACCTTAGATTCTTGGCGAGTAGGATCCTATTAAAGACTTTAGGTTGGACTATACTGATTTAGAAAGACTTAACTAGAGAATGAACGCCTTGGAAGGAATTCGTAGGTTTCAGGTAGACACACACACGTACATACATACATTTGACTTGGTGTATATGTGTGTGTGTGTGTATATATATATATATATATATATATATATATATATATGAATGTGTGTAGGTTTCTATAGGTGTCTATACACACACACACACACACACACACGTGATATGGGGAGATTATATGATATCTGGGAAGGAGTCAGTACGATTGGGCGTGATGCCGTGAGTTAAAGATATACGATCGAGTATGAAATGAGATGTACTACGATATTAGCGGATCGTTGGGAAATGAGATAATGGATATAAACGATAATAGGTGATGATGACATTGAGATATACGAGACTCTAGAATAGAACCCGGACTTTAATATGTGACTTAATCACGATATGATATATATGACTTAATCACGATATGATATATGTGACATGATATTTCTGAGGACCATTTGACGATGTATGTTTACACAAACAATGATATATGTTTGATGATATTGAGATGTATGCGATTATATCACAGTACCCTTAATCATGATAATATTTGATGATGATATTATACGAATGATGATGTACATAGGTGATAGTTGACCCATATCCCGATTTTGGGATGTCGTACGATGGATTTTACCGTACTAGGCATAGATGTGATGATTGATCCGCACTTTTGACTCGAGGAAGTCGTACTATGTACGTGACGCTATTGAGGCTGGATCGCCGACTATTAGAGATATCGACTCAGACTTTAGGTGGATTCTTATTTCCTATCGACTAGTTTCTTTAGTTTAATTCCTTAGTGGGTTAGATAAATACCAGTTTAGACTCGAGTCATATAGTTTGTAGTTAGATATGTACATTCCAAATGAGTGGTTAGTACACATTCATCTTTATATTCAGATGGTAATCATCACGTTGCATGTTCATATATATGTTTCTTTAGTTAAAATGAAACTCTGCCTGTTAGGACACCAGCACCATTACCGATGATGCGTATATTCCAAGTACACTTATTTGCCGGCTCACACACATCATCATCGGTAATTGCCATGTCACGTACACTTTAGAACATATTATCTTTTATTGATAGAATCCGCTAAAGGCTAGATCAATATAATATTGTGATTACTCTTAGGTGTTAGTCTAGACATTGCATTTATTACTTAGACATTTCATGTATTCACTTTTTCATGTTATCATGCAGTATTATGGGGCTTATGCCGATACTTATTATTTACTTACTCATGATTTTGGGATTTTGGATTTCTATGAGATTTCTGGATTTTGGGGAAAACCGCAAGAATATATATAAAAACTTCTCTCTCTCTCTCTCCCTCTCTTTTTAAAATATAAGTTGCGGTTTTCTCGTGATGTATGTGTCGTCCACCATGAGATTTCATGTTTTCTGTTGGATTTCGAGACCCGATTCGAGGAGTGGATGAACCGTCTCGCGTACATAGTGGGCCCGGTATTGTACCCCGGGGCAAGAAGATCGAGTTATAGACGATGAGCCTGGCAGGGGAAGACTACTTACTGGTGATGTCTGGCGCGGCGGATATCCGGAGAATACCGACCGTTGTCGTGAGATTTGATGGCATGGGCCGATCCGGACTGACGGAGCTCGAGAGATTGAGACTATGAGATATTGAGACTATGAATTATTGAGATTTTGAGTTTTACATGTTTTGTGTCGATACTTGACACGGATTTCCTTGGATTTTCATTGCTATTTCAGACTACCATACAAATTTTACTAAGATAAAGTTAAAGATTTCTTATACAGATATAATCAGATTTCATGGTTTATTGTTTTACATTCATGGTGCATGCATACTCATATACATGACATGTTACTACTTGAGGCACTGACACGAGCACTGAGCATTGCTTTTACGTATAGATTATTACCTACCGCTACTAGATGACTAGTGATATATTAAGTATATTATTATGACCTAGGACAGCGTCGTGTATTAGATTTCTTCTCGCAGATGTCTTCTACTCACGAGTTGGCAACTCACCCCCGTTGTGCCAAATTTTTCTTACATGTTTCGATGTACAGGTTTCCTTGGCAGCTTGCTAGCACATCATTTCATTCAGGGTGATTTGCTTGGTAGGTTGGTTCACTTGTATCAGGACCGCCGTTGTTCCTTTATTGTTTCTTTTGTATCTAGTAAGCTCCATCAACCAGACTTGTATTTTGATAGTTTAGAAGACCCGTTGTTTTTATTTCGACCTTAGAGTCGCGCTTGTATTATTATGGTTTCTGGTGGATTTGGTTTTCTTTTGAGTTCTGAGCCTCGCCATTTGGCGTTGTATATTATTGTGCATTGTGTGGTTGTTTCCGCCTGTTGGCGTAGAGCTGGCTCCCGTTTGGGGATGCTTTTTTATTGTTTGTATATATTATTCTTGTTTGTACCCGTTTGGAGCCAGTTTTTACAAAGGAGACTCTGCCGAAATTTTTGAGAAAATTTGATGTTGCTTTTAAACTTGTTTTCCTACATGTTTTCCTTTACTTCCTCTTTGAATGGTTTAGATTTCTGGGCTTCGGCTTATTTAGAATACGTCGCGCCTCTAGACGCTTCATAATTTATGTGCCGGTCACGTTCCGTACCTTCGGGGCGTGACAAAGTTGGTATCAGAGCGCTAGGTTTAACCCTTGTCTAAATCTTGGTTGACCGTGGTTGATGGAGTAGGTGACTTAGGTAGGGTGACGTACCATGGGTATGATCCGCGGCATACTTACGATACGCTACTCTGCTTAAGAAGCCTTAGGATGTACATTTCTTTGCACCGTATTCTATTCGTTCCTTTGTTCTATCTTCTTCGAAATCGGATGGTGGTTTCTGTTACCACGGCCGCACGGGCAGAGGGAGCTGCAGCTCGAATGCGATGACCATTAGGGTATCGTTTATTCTTGAGGATTGAAGCATTGTTGAGCGTGCGGAAGAAGGGTATTCACATGACGTCCAGACGAAGTTAAAAGGTTTGAACGAAAGTCAGAAACCCATTTTCCCAAGTTTCAGGTATTCGGAAGAACATACAGGTATTTCTATGGACCCTCTAGAAGAATGAAACCCTAACTCGACATAATGACCACGAGAACGCCTTTGAACCTTAGGGTTTACGGAAGTTCCATAGTGTCATTAGTGAGGCTTGTGTTTGCCCTTCTACGGCTGGTCCGCAGATGCTGGGGCATGTACTGGATATTTTTAGACTGTACTTTAGTGTTGAGCTCTCGGGGAAATTTTGGGATTTTGATGAATCGATCGAAAAGTTTAACGTAATCTGGATATCAGGTGAAGGGATAGATTACGTGGGAGACTCTCGACATGAGCGTAGCCGTTTGTAGCGCAGTCAGTACAGCTATGAGGAGACGAGTTCAAATCAGTCGACACCAGAGGAAAGAGGCGCACATTGACGATAGTGTTTACGATTGCGATATGGTGATTTGAATTTTATATTTCCGTTGTTGGATTTTGGTATTTTGGGGATTTTGTTCTATGATTGGTATTTCCTATGTGTACATTCATTACATTCTATTCATGTTTCATATATCAGTGGTATTAATGTTGTTTTGTGCATACCCAGTGCACTCGATTTGGTTTTATACATTTTGAGATATTGATTTGATTTCGTGCATATGGTTTGCACATGATTTTGACGTATGCTTCGACATAGTTTTCATGCATTTTTCGTACTGTGATTTCGATTTTAATATTCGGTGTATGTTTTCGTGTACCATGTGCACTTGATTGAGATTCTTGCGCACACTTGGCGCACTTGATGCGATTTTGTGCACACCAGATGCACTAAATCGGGGTTTTGTGCAGATTAGATGCACCTGATATTATTGTCGTGCACGCCCGTTGCACTTGACAAGATGTTTTTGGTGCACACCCGTTGCACTCAATTTTTTTTCTGTGCGTGTTCGTGGCATCTGTATTTGGTTTCGATTTCAGTGCGCACCAGACGCACATGATATTTTTATGATGTGATTGGGATTGATTTCATTTTGAGCAGTATGTTTTTATAATAATTACTATTTAGTTTAGTAACCAGGCGGGACGTGTATGTTAAATAAAAGATATATATGTATAGCTATTTTTTTTAAAAATGAACGTCCGCTACTTATGTCGTGACACGCGCATCGCACGACGATATTAAAAAGGGCTTTTTGCATGCTTCTTTATTCAGATGTTTGGACTATTGTACTACGATGCGTACTATATGTACAAGTTATAGTTTTAATGTATATCATGTTGGTTTTCGTATTGGACTTTGACATTGTATTTTCACCATAACTCCGATGATTGCGTTATACCTGACGGAGTTTTGATTTTGAGTTATGTACTTGTTTTTCATGCGCATGCATTGCGCTAAAAATGTGTTTTATGTATTGATGATTTCGGAGCCCCGACGATTTGAGTATTTTGCTAAATGTTTTAGTAATTGGAGGGGGAGTTTTAATTTAAATTCGGGGACTGAATTTTTTAAAGGGGGGAAGATTGTAACGTTTTAAAAATAAATAAATAAATAATTAAATAAATAAAAATCCTTTAGGCAAATTTTCCGATTATCGGTAAAATAAACCGTATTTTTCGTAAAACTGAAGCATAATTATTTTTCCACATAAATTTAAAAATACCTATTTTAATTACATAATTACTAGTATTTGGTGTTTATTTAGTGACTTATAAATTATTAGTTTATTAAAATATTTTCCGTAATTAATTAAATTCAAATATTAACATATGCTTTAATTAAACATTAAACTAGTGTTAATTACAATTTTGAAATGGGTTAATTTTACAAAGTGAACCATGACATCTTAGAATCAAGTGTGTTTATGGAAAAATTCTTTCTCAAATCTCTTGATGGTTCTAGATTTTTCTAGGATCATTTTGTTGAAAAGAAAAAATTAATAAATAAAGAAAAATGTGAAAAGACTTAAATGAGATGTTAACTTAAGGAACTTTCTACACCATTCCATATTCTTTTCTCTCTCTCTCCTTCTCCCTAGTTGTGGCCGGCTTCTCCCCCATGGCAGCCCCCCCCCCCCAATTTCTGCACTTGATTTTACTTCAAAAATCCGCCAAATTTCATCAAAAATTCAAATAAAAACCCACAAATTCCTAATTTAAACCTACCCATTATTCTTTGTTCATCTAGCATGGATCTTGGAGTAGGAAACCATTCTTTTGGAGGCATATTTTCATGTTGGATCTCATATGTGAGGTATAATCCTAAGCCCTTGGTTTGAATATTAGTATATTACTTAATTTAGCTTAATTAAGTGTTTAATTAGTTTTTAAATTGGTTCTATTGCTAAATAAAAAAATTCAAGAGAGGGTTTTAAAATGAAGTTAGGGTTTTTATTAATTGATTGGGGTTGTAATAAGTAGTTTAACATTTTTAGAAATGAAAAATCTAGCATGGTTGATATATTGTAAATTGTTGTTTCAAAATTGTTTAAATTAAACAATTTTGCAAACTAGGTTTTTACTATATATATATATTGGTGTGATAAAATCCTAATTAAGATTTTTATCATTAGATTGTGATTTTAATGAGAATATTAACATGTTAAAGGAATGAAGAACCTAATCTAGTTATTAGTTTCAAATTGTTAGTTAATAAAATAGGATAAAAATGCTATTTTGTAAACTAGGTCTTTGAAATTAATTTAAAATGTGGGATTAAAAATATAGTTAGGGCTTTAGCACATCCTTAAGGTTTCATTGAGTGGTTTAACAATTTTAAATTTGCAAAATCAAATCTAGTCGTGGAATTGTGAATTTTGGCTTAAAAGGGTGTTAAATTTGGCTAAATTGCAAACTAGAAATTTCAATTTAATACAAATTAGTGTGATAAAAATATAGTATTGATTTGTATGACTTAGTTATAATATTTAATGAATATTATGGCCATTAGTTTCATTTAAACATTATGTTTTGAAGTAAAACGGTAAATTGACGTGTTCTAGGTTTTTGCGAAATAGTACGATTTGATCGATTTTAAGGTTTCGATGATTTAAACCATATTTTATATTATAACTAATGAGTTTTGGAACTACGAGTTGTTTGTTGGTGCTTTATCTCGATCAATCGGCGTTTGTACGCCGATATCGAGCGATATTTGGTTCTTTTGCATGAGCCGGTCATAGGTTTTAACCTATGCACGTTCGTGCGCTGTTTTGGTTTTGTCCATGATTTGGTTTACGATATTATATATGTTTGCGTATAGGTACCCATTACGTGGACTTCGGATGATGAAGAAAAGGAGGGCGGCATCGACTTCGACAGATAAGGGCCAGGTGAGTAGATGTATATCTACAGGGGAAGTCGGGTGGATGGCGTTTAGCACCCCCGCAAACGTAGAATAGGAATATTACTTACTATCATTAGGAAGTCGGACGTGACCTTAGATTCTTGACGAGTAGGATCCTATTAAAGACTTTAGGTTAGACTATACCGATTTCGAAAGACTTAACCAGAGAATGAACGCCTTGGAGGGATTCGTAGGTTTCAGGTAGACACACACACGTACATACATACATTTGACTTGGTGTATATGTATATATATATATATATATATATATATATATATATATGAATGTGTATAGGTTTCTATAGGTATATATATATATATGTGTATATATATATATAATATACACGTGATATGGGGAGATTATATGATATCTGGGAAGGAGTCAGTATGATTGGGCGTGATGCCGTGAGTTAAAAATATACGATCGAGTATGATATAAGATGTACTACGATATTAGCGGATCGTTGGGAAATGAGAAAATGGATATGTATACACAAACGATAATAGGTGATGATGACATTGAGATATACGAGACTTTAGAATAGAACCCGGACTGTAATATGTGACTTAATCACGATATGATATATATGACTTAATCACGATATGATATATGTGACATTATATTTCTGAGGACCATTTGACGATGTATGTTTACACAGACAATAATATATGTTCGATGATATTGGGATGTATGTGATTATAGCACAGCACCCTTGATCATGATAATATTTGATGATGATATTATACGAATGATGATGTACATAGGTGATAGTTGACCCATACCCCAGTTTTGGGATGCCGTACGATGGATTTTACCGTACGAGGCATAGTTGTGATGATTGATCCGCTCTCTTGACTCGAGGAAGTCGTACTATGTACGTGACGCTATTAAGGCTGGATCGCCGACTATTAGAGATATCGACTCAGAATTTAGGTGGATTCTTATTTCCTATCGACTAGTTCCTTTAGTTTAGTTCCTTAGTGGGTTAGATAGATACCAGTTTAGACTCGAGTCATATAGTTTGTAGTTAGATATGTACATTCCAAATGAGTGGTTAGTACACATTCATCTTTATATTCAGATGGTAATCATCACGCTGCATGTTCATATATATGTTTCTTTAGTTAAAATAAAACTCTTCCTGTTAGGACACTAGCACCATTACCGATGATGCGCATATTCTACGTACACTTATTTGCTGGCTCACACACACATCATCGGTAATTGCCATGTCACGTACACTTTAGAACATATTATCTTTTATTGATAGAATCAGCTAAAGGCTAGATCAATATAATATTGTGATTACTCTCAGGTGTTAGTCTAGACATTTCATTTATTACTTAGACATTTCATGTATTCCCATTTTCATGTTATCATGCAGTATTGTGGGGTTTATGCCAATACTTATTATTTACTTACTCATGATTTTGGGATTTTGGATTTTTATAAGATTTCTGGATTTTGGGGAAAACCGCAAGAATATATATAAAAACTTCTCTCTCTCTCCCCCTCTCTTTTTAAAATATAAGTTGCGGTTTTCTCGTGATGTATGTGTCGTCCACCATGAGATTTCATGTTTTCTGTTGGATTTCGAGACCCGATTCGAGGAGTGGATGAACCGTCTCGGGTACATGGTGGGCCCGGTATGGTATCCCGGGGCAAGAAGATCGAGTTATAAACGATGAGCCTGGCAGGGGAAGACTACCTACTGGTGATGTCTGGCGCGGCGGATATCCGGAGAATACCGACCGTTGTCGTGAGATTTGATGACATGGGCCGATCCGGACTGACGGAGCCCGAGAGATTGAGACTATGAGATATTGAGACTATGAGTTATTGAGATTTTGAGTTTTACATGTTTTGTGTCGATGCTTGACATGGATTTCCATGGATTTTCATTGCTGTTTCAGACTACCATACAAATTTTACTATGATAAAGTTAAGGATTTCTTATACAGATATAATCAGATTTCATGGTTTATTGTTTTATATTCATGGTGCAAGCATACTGTCACGACCCGAAATTGGCACGTGACGGCCCTAATACTACGCAACGCTTAAAGACGTAACGCAGTAAAAGAAAGCCAAAACCCAGAAATCTAAACCATTAAAATACGGAAAAGATAATAAAGTTTCTGAAACATTTGAAATGGCAACCCAAATTCTTTAAAAAATCCAACTTCTTTCTTTAAAATTTTGGCAACACCTCCTTTTGTAAAAAACTAGCCCAAAGACGGAAAACAATCACATTACTAATATACGACGCCGTAGAGAAGAAATAAGAGACAATAGAGATAAAGCTGTATAAAAGACAATAAATTGCAACGAAAGAGGTTTTCCCAATAGTTATTTCTTCCATAAACAATATATAATATCGTCCTCACCAAGTCTCTAAGCCAACAACATAATAGTAGATGGAGAGTACAAGATACAACGAATATACAATATGAAATACAGATAACTACCAAAACCCACCTAAGCAAAATAGTATACTGTGAGCCAATGCGGTATCTGTAGCAAAAGATGATAGATGAATAGCTGAATAGCCTGCCTCGACTACTCTGGGGAACACCCTACAAAACAACTGTGGCACAACGGGGGTGAGTTGCCAACTCGTGAATAGTAGATAACATATGCAGGTAATCGCAGGAATGTACGTACAACATGAATCTAAGATATACAATTTACAGTAATAACAGGTCATGTGAATGCAGAATAATGGAAAGTACACTAGCAGGTACAATCAATATGTGAAGCAATAATAACATGACAGTAGTATGTAATAACCATGCAATAGGGATATAAGAATGTAAATATACAGCAATCATGAAGGGTACACTAACAGGTACTCCTAATACATGGAACCGTGCATAAGTGAAAAGGTATGAGGTATGGAGTGAAATATGTCATCCCACGAAATCCTGTCGTCATGGTAGGATCGCAATCTATCAAGACACTCAAATCCCAATTCTTCAAATCAGCCCCTAAGTTGGGCTCTCACATCATATAAGTCTTACATCTCCTCAATGTACAATATCGAGTAATCTCCTATATCCCGTATGTACAAATCAGTAATCCCATATGTATGTCCAATATCCAATCTCAATGAATCACCTAATGTCCCAAATCAAAATCTCAAGTAAGATTCTAGCATCCTAAGTATATATATATATGCAGAAATAAATATGATGGGGTCAATACACATATATTAGCATCCCATTCCACTAATATCGGTGTAAGGGTATATATAACAATGGCTAAATCCCCTGTTATATATACAAAGGTGTTGAAAGAAATATCATGAAAACAATGTGCCAAGTATCGACACAGAAATCCGGATCTATCAGATACCGTCACCAAGACTAGCATCCTGATAGGTACGTATCATACGCTATCCCGAAAGCAAGAGTGCCTAGCTCTGACCCTCGCCTTTCGACGTATGCATACGTGCATGACTCCCAACGGTATTTCCATGATCCCCGCCGAGTCATCGGTACTATCACCGGTAGGTACTCGCCCGCCTCCAGGCTCAATCGGCAAAGTCCATCGATCATCTTGCCGAGGGGAACCATACCGGGCCCCACCATGTACTCTCATATGGCATCCACACCTCGTATGGAGTATATAATCAGAACCGATAAATCTCATGGTGGCTGCGCAAATATCATATCAAGGAAACCGGGTTTTTCAATGTTTGCATAATTTCATGAACTCTCGGGGTTCCCAAATCCAGAAAACATCATGTAAAATCCAAATAGACAATGCGCAAATCCAGGAATAAATATATGCGATATATCTGAAATGCGAGCATATAAAGGAAAATATGTAGCTGAAACCAGATGTATGCAAAATCAATAAGGTACAGCTGAGTATAGGTGTCTACCTATAAGTAAGTGATGTCGTATACCCCTCTGGGTATAAGTAGAATATGTAGGATACCCCCTGGGTATAAGTAAAACATGAGCAAGGTATACCTATAGCTGTATCGTAAGGTGTATATGTACCTATCACTAATGGTATGATATACTATAGGTATACCGACAAGCTAGATGTCATGTGTGATAAGCAATACGAATCAATGTCATAAGGTCCCTAACCAAGCAATATAGTATCTATAAGGGGTTGGTGTGTGACATGGAAATTATTGACGGTGTGTGTGTAGCATACAATCCGTGCTCGTGCAACATGAACCGTCAATAATATGTGTAGTGTCCTACGGCTGCTAGTCACAGTACAACTACATCTAAGAAATAGGGTAAAGACGCAATTCTAACAATGACGTAGAATATGCGAAAAGTAATAGAATTCTAGCCCAGACGCATAACGCCATGCAGACGATTCTCCTGTAGATGTTAAATCTACTCACCTACGCTCCACGCCAGGTGAATCCTACCACCTGTGTCCCTTTGTAGCAGTGTTCGTAGTCCCAAAATGAGACAAGGAAATCATATATAAGCCAAATATTCCGCAAAACGCGATATCGAACCCAAACAAGAAACTCGCGTCGCGAACAAAACGCGCGTGTGCACGATACGCTGAAACGTGTGTATACGCTTCTAAAACTACCGCGACACGCCGCGACACGCTGGATCGCAGAACCCACTCACGTATCGCGCGTATCGCGCAAACATAACGGACATGCAATACGATATATTGTCCCAGATTTTCCTATAGGTCAAATCTTACAAAACTATACATGCCAAAATACTAAAGAACACAGCAGACAACCCTAGCCAAGACCCCAACATCCCAGCCCCCAACTTGGCTGCAAATTGCGGCCAAGCCTATTAAATCTACGGCCTGGAATTTGAATGAGGGTCTCGTGTTCTGGTGGTGTGTTCTAGACCTAGTGTGCATGCCCCAGTTTTCCCAATTTCGTCCTGAAGGCCCTGGGTCAAAAGCAGATTACAGAATGCCAATATATCGCCAACAAAAACACTGATTTTGCACAAAACACAAACCCTATGGTATTTTAGTGAAATATAGGTAAATTCTCAGTTAAAGTAACCCTAACAACACTAAAATAGGCTAGGTTAACTAACACAATCATCACTTAATCAACATTCCACAGAAATCACCTTAATTAGCACTAAACCCATAATTAACATAAACTGACACAAATTACACACAAGCTAAGAAACTAGGAAATTGGGTTAAGGAAATATACCCTATAGGATCCTAGAAAGCAGGTGAAGAAGTGTATGGAGGAGGAAGAGCTGCTGCAAGTGCTGGGGCTGCTGTTGCTACAGCTGCTGATGCTGCCAGTGCTGATGTTGATGTTGCATGAGCTACTGCTGATGCTGCCAACTGCTCGGGCTGCTGCTGTTGGTGTTGTCTCGAGCTGCTGCTGCTGCTAGCTGTTGTTGTTGCTTCAGCTGCTACTGTTGCTTCTTCTGGTGCTGTTGTTGTTTCTGTTGTTGTTGCAGTTATTGCTGATGTTGTTGTTGCTGCCACTGCTGCTGATGCTGAGGCTGCTGCCTCAGCTGAAGATGAGTGTGTGTGTGTGAGAGAATGAGTGAAATGAGAGAACAAAGGGAGAAATGAGAGAATAATCAAAGACCCCTCCCATTCTCACTCTCTTTATTCATTAAATGGGCATGGCATAAGCCATGTAACCCCATGCCCATCTCTCTCTCTCTCAAGTCAACCATTCAAACCATTTCAAAATCTTTTGTTGTTTTATAACAACCATGCAACTTAAAACCCAAAAGCACCAAATACAAATTTTAAAATTAGCTTAAAGAAAAATGGTTAGCTAACCATGATTGCTAATCATGGTTAACCTCCAAATTAACACCCTGGTTATCATGCACATGTGTGTGCAAAGCTAGAAAAATTATAATAAAATATTCATTAAATAGGATAAAATAATTGAAAACCAATTTGGTAAACTTTTATTTAAAACCATATATTAAAATATAATTAGCCACAAAACACATTCTAAGATATTACAATCTCCCCTCTTAAAAGAAATTCGTCCCCGAATTTAAAAATATACTGCTACGCGTACCTTCAAAGAGAAGATTACAACTCTTAAATCTCGCTCGCAGCCTCCCAAGTGATTTCCTCACTATACGGCTACGTCCAAGAAAACCCTTCACAGATGGAAAGACCCTTGACCGACGTTTCTCTGCCTGCCGAGCCATTAACACAATTGGCTGCTGGCGAACGAAAGATCGCGTCTAAACTAAATGGTCTGGTGCCAATCATGTAAGAAAGGTCATGAAGGTAATTGTAAAGTATTAATATAAGAAAAACGGGGTGAATACTCAATAATCTGGGTGGAAGTGCCAAATTAAAGACAACAAAACTAACCGACTTATAGGATCTCAAAAGGACCTAAAATCCTGGGACAAGCTTCCCAAAATCCAACACGTCATTCATCGGAAAACTCCGCAGGAATACATGATTTGCCACTGCGCACTTAAGTCTATGACCAACACAGTCGGCATAAGACCTCTATTTGCACTGGCTACAATTCTCATCCTGACCTGAATCAATTGGATCATCTCCGAAGTCTCTAGACATAGCTGGGGTCCAAAATCCTACTTACGCAGAGTCAGAAAACAACAGACTGGTGATCGACACGACCAACCCCTAAACCTAAAGGTTGCCAATTGGAGTGTCTCCTGATAACAGCTATCGAAGGAGAACCCTAACAATGGCGAGTGACGATCCCCAACTGCTGACAACAATTAACACAAACACACAACTTAACAAAGAACAACTGAGCAAACTAAGTATTACCGGATGACAAGAATCCGAATGGAGTCACACCCTGACTAACCCTGGGTAGAAACCATAACGAAATTCGTGGAGATCTGCTCCCACTCCTACTTCGGAACGGTTAAAGGTTGCAACTCTCCAGCCGGCCTCAAATGCTCGACCCAAGCACACAACAAGACAGACACCTTGAAACGAAACCTGAAACTTCTCCTTACATCCCTGCCCACCCGTAACTATCTCACAAGTCACGTCAACGTTGGTGGAACTTGAATGAATACAGAGAGTTGACAGATGTGCCTGCTCTAGGATTTCACGTCTCTACTTGATAATATCAGGTACACAAACGCGTCCCTAACTTAGCATACCATTGTCACAAATCAAGGACTCCGAATCATTACCCAGCCGAGTATGCTCAAGTATCTCTGATGAACGAGCATCGACGGGCAGTGTCTTGCTAAAGAGATTAAAGAAGAGTGGTCGGGTGCGGACATGAGCAAGCTGTTCCTTCTGTAGAGACGAACTTAAGCTGTACTCAACGATCGCACAAGAACTGTAAATCTGCAGAAGACTATCACAACAATCAAAATCCGCTGCAGGAAGATGTACATTAAGCTCTGGTGGTCCGTAAAAA
Organism: Agapanthus africanus; assembly: GCA_030015575.1. Taxonomy (NCBI): domain Eukaryota; kingdom Viridiplantae; phylum Streptophyta; class Magnoliopsida; order Asparagales; family Amaryllidaceae; genus Agapanthus; species Agapanthus africanus. Next base: position 356,947,391 of record JASDDO010000008.1, read on the forward strand.
TCTGACACGACTCTCGAACAAATAGTATCTCCAATTCTCCAACGCAAAACCACCACGGCCATCTCCAGATCATGAGTGGAATATCCTTCTCGTACTTCCTCAAAATGTGGGGAAGCAAAAGTGATAATTCTATAGTGTTACCTCAGTATACACTCGAGCCCACTCAAGAAACATTACAGTTAAACAACAGGGTCGCCCGAACCAAAAGCAAAGAAGAACTGATGCAGTTGTTAATCAAATCTTCAACTGCCGAAAACTCCGCACACATGCCTCAGTCCAAAGAAGAAACCTCCCTTCCGGTCAATTTAGTCGACGGTGCAGCACTACTCTAGTAATCCTGCACGAAACGGTGGTAAGAACCTGATAAGCCCAAAAATCTGCGGACCTCCGTCCTTCACACAAGTCTGGACCTAAGTTGTACGGCTATGATCTCCCTCGGGACCATACAAAACCGTCTCCCGTGACAACAAGACCTAGGAATCAACAAAAACAAGCCTGAAGAAACACTCCGAGAATCTAGCAACCGCTGGGACGCTCCCAGTATCTGCATAACAAATCCTCAAGTGTTACTCCTGTCCCTCGAGACACATTAAATAGACCAGAATGTCATAAATAACACAACAATAACTGGTCGAGGAACGGCCTGAAGAAATCCAGTTCATCATATCTACGAATGCTTCCAGGGCATCAGTGAATCCAATGACTCACTAATACACACAAAGCCCGTAGCACGCATAAGGCAGTCTTCGGAATGCCATCACTCCGAACCCGCAATAATGATGACCTGATCCCAAGCAAACTTAGAAAATGTCTCGCACTGTGGAGCTGGTCAAAGAAATCGTCAATGCGAGGTAAAGGATACCTATCCGCACCGTAAGCCGGTTCAATTAACGATCCGTCGATACACAACCTCAAGCTGCCGTCTTTCTCCTTAACGAACAGAAATAGGAACTCCCTAATGCGAAACACTCAGACGCACAAAACTCTCCAAATAACAACTCTGTAGCTGATCCTTAAGCTCCCTAAGTTTCGCCGGCTCATCTGGAACAACGTCGGAAAACTCTCACACGAAAAGAACCCGGTCCAACAATCCCACTGTGGCTCCGGTATCATGAATGAACGCCAAGAATCCACGACATCTCCTCAAAAGTCGACTAGCAAAACAGGCTGAATTCAAGCTGTGAGAGGCGGCACAACTATCCACCTGCACAACAAGAACTGACCTGCCGGGGAAAACAAACCTGACTGTTTCCTTACGGTAGTCCACAGACGCCTAGCACGTAGCTAACCAGTCCGTGCCCAGGAGAACGCCAAATCCAACATCTCTAGAAGGATCAAAACGATGGACGAACCTCTATCTCCTATCCGATTGGTACACAACTGAATACGTGTCGCGCAACAAAAGAATCGCTGACAGAAGTTAACACAAACTACGACTAATCTACCCAACCACGGTACAAGTATGAAAAACAAATGAGTACATCAAATAACATACGAATTAAGGATACCTGAAGACTCTGCATTGGACGCCTGTGCGTCCCGATGAGTAGAAACAAACTCCTGTGTCTGCCCTCTACCCGCAACTGGCTGAACTCCTCTGGTAGACTGACTCCTCTGAGCGAACCTTCCACGTCCACAGCCTCTCTGAGTACAATCATGAAGAGGTGCTAAGGAACAATCCCGGACGAAGTGCTGAAGGCTCCCGCATCGAAAACATCCACGTGGTGACTGCTGACCATCCTGGGGATGAGAGCTGTCCTCGTCCTGAGCCTCTGCTACTCCCGCGACGGCCATGAAATCTGTCTCGATGACCAAACCTCTGTCTCTGGGCTGGTACACTGGTACGAATCCTCCTCTGTCCTGGAACTCTCAGTGTCTCTGGAATATGTGCCTCGTCAACTGGAGCTGCAACCACTGGTGCTATGTAGGTAACGAACTGCTGCATGCTGATCGTAAGTGACAACTGAGTAACAGGGGTGACAACCTCCTGTCGTAGCTCCCGAACGACATCAACCAATGAACTCATCGTCTGGCGGAAGTCATTCATCTCTGCCACAAGCCTATCGATACTATAAGTCAGGCTGATCCGTCTGCACCTGTGCAACTAGAGTGCCCTCCTGGTCAGTACTCGTCTCACCCGAGCCAACCCTGACCTCGGCCCTCGCTGCATCACTCTGAGTCCCCATAGTCATCGGCGGCAAGGCTAAAAATGGATATAAGATTCGATGAGAATAAGGAAATCGAATCACAAGGATATGAATCATCAAGGAAGGAATTTCAAGCAATTTGTACTTAGGTCACTTTATGCGAAGTATCGCATCGTGGGTATGCTGCAAACATACACACACTACGTTACTTTGCTTAAGCTACATACTCCATCATACTAAGGTCATCCTATACTCCGAAAGGTAAAACCTAACGCTCTGATACCAACTTTGTCACGACCCGAAATTGACACGTGACGGCCCTAATACTACGCAACGCCTAAAGACGTAACGCAGTAAAAGAAAGCCAAAACCCAGAAATCTAAACCATTAAAATACGGAAAAGATAATAAAGTTTCTGAAACATTTGAAATCGCAACCCAAATTCTTTAAAAAATCCAACTTCTTTCTTTAAAATTTTGGCAACACCCCCTTTCGAAAAAAACTAGCCCAAAGACGGAAAACAATCACATTACAAATATACGATGCCGTAGCGAAGAAATAAGAGACAATAGAGATAAATCTGTATAAAAGACAATAAATCCACAAACAATATACAATATCGTCCTCACCAAGTCTCTAAGCCAACAACATAAAAGTAGATGGAGAGTACAAGATAAAACGAATGTACAATATGAAATACAGATAACCACCAAAACCCACCAAAGCAAAATAGTATACTGTGAGCCGATGCGGTATCTGTAGCAAAAGATGATAGATGAATAGCTGAATAGCCTGCCTCGACTACTCTGGGGAACACCCTGCAAAACAACTGTGGTACAACGGGGGTGAGTTGCCAACTCGTGAATAGTAGATAATATATGCAGGTAATAGCAGGAATGTACATACAGTATGAATCTAAGATATACAATTTACAGTAATAACAGGTCATGTGAATGCAGAATAATGGAAAGTACACTAGCAGGTACAATCAATATGTGAAGCAATAATAACATGACAGTAGTTTGCAATAACCATGCAATAGGGATATGAGAATGTAAATATGCAGCAATCATGAAGGGTACACTAACAGGTATTCCTAATACATGGAACCGTGCATAAGTGAAAAGGTATGAGGTATGGAGTGAAATATGTCATCCCACGAAATCCTGTCATCGTGGTAGGATCACAATCCATCAAGACACTCAAATCCCAATTCCTCAAATCAGCCCCCAAGTTGGGCTCTCACATCATATAAGTCTCACATCTCCTCAATGTACAATATCGAGTAATCTCCTATATCCCGTACGTACAAATCAGTAATCCCATATGTATGTCCAATATCCAATCTCAATGAATTACCTAATATCCCAAATCAAAATCTCAAGTAAGATTCTAGAATCCTAAATATATATATATATATGCAGAAATAAATATGATGGGGTCAATACACATATATTAGCGTCCCATTCCACTAATATTGGTGTAAGGGTATATATAACAACGGCTAAATCCCCTTTTATATATACAAAGGTGTTAAAAGAAATATCATGAAAATAATGTGCCAAGCATCGACATAGAAATCCGGATCTATTAGATACCGTCACCAAGACAAGCATCCTGATAGGTACGTATCATACGCAATCCTGAAAGTACGAGTGCCTAGCTCTGACCCTCTCCTTTCGACGTATGCATACGTGCATGACTCCCAACGGTATCTCCATGATCCCCGCCGAGTCATCGGTACTGTCACCGGTAGGTACTCGCCCGCCTCTAGGCTCAATCGGCAAAGTCCATCGATCATCTGGCCGAGGGGAACCATACCGGGCCCAACCATGTACTCTCATATGGCATCCACACCTCGTATGGAGTATATAATCAGAACCGATAAATCTCATGGTGGCTGCGCAAATATCATATTAAGGAAACCGGGTTTTTCAATGCATGCATAATTTCATGAACTCCCACGGTTCCCAAATCCAGAAAACATCATGTAAAATCCAAATAGACAATGCGCAAATCCAGGAATAAATATATGTGATATATCTGAAATGCGAGCATATAAAGGAAAATATGTAGCTGAAACCAGATGTATGCTAAAAATCAATAAGGTATAGCTGAGTATAGGTGTCTACCTATAAGTAAGTGATGTCGTATACCCCCCTGGGTATAAGTAGAATATGTAGGATACCCCCCTGGGTATAAGTAAAACATGAGCAAGGTATACCTGTAGCTGTATCGTAAGGTGTATATGTACCTATCACTAATGGTATGATACACTATAGGTATACCGACAAGCTAGATGTGATGTGTGATGAGCAATATGAATCAATGTCACAAGGTCCCTAACCAAGCAATATAGTATCTATAAGGGGTTGGTGTGTGACATAGCAATTATTGACGGTGTGTGTGTAGCATACAATCCGTGCTCGTGCAACATGAACCGTCAATAATATGTGCAGTGTCCTATGGCTGCTAGTCACAGTAGAACTACATCTAAGAAATAGGGTAAAGACGCAATTCTAACAATGACGTAGAATATGCGAAAAGTAATAGAATTCTAGCCCAGACGCATAACGCCATGCGGGCGATTCCCCTGTAGATGTTAAATCTACTCACCTACGCTCCACGCTAGGTAAATCCTACCACCTGTGTCCCTTTGTAGCAGTGTTTGTAGTCCTCGCCTGCAAACCTGAAAATGAGACAAGGAAATCATATATAAGCCAAATATTCCGCAAAACGCGATATCGAACCCAAACGAGAAACTCGCGTCGCGAACTAAACGCGCGTGTGTACGATACGCTGAAACGTGTGTATACGCGTCTAAAACTACCGCGACACGCCACGACACGCTGGATCGTATAACCCACTCACGTATCGCGCGTATCGCGCAAATATAACGGACATGCAATACGATATATTGTCCCAGATTTTCCTATAGGTCAAATCTTACAAAACTATACATGCCAAAATACTAAAGAACACAGCAGACAACCCTAGCCAAGACCCCAACACCCCAGCCCCCAACTTGGCCGCAAATTGCGGCCAAGCCTATTAAATCTGCGCCCTGGAATTTGAATGAGGGTCTCGTGTTCTGGTGGTGTGTTCTAGACCTAGTGTGCATGCCCCAGTTTTCCCCATTTTGTCCTGAAGGCCCCGGGTCAAAAGCAGATTACAGAATGCCAATATATCGCCAACTAAAACACCGATTTTGCACAAGACACAAACCCTATGGTATTTTAGTGAAATATGGGTAAATTCTCAGTTAAAGTAACCCTAACAACACTAAAATAGGCTAGGTTAACTAACACAATCATCACTTAATCAACATTCCACATAAATCACCTTAATTAGCTCTAAACTCTTAATTAACACAAACCGACACAAATTACACACAAGCTAAGCAACTAGGAAATTGGGTTAAGGAAATATACCCTATAGGATCCTAGAAAGCAGGTGAAGAAGTGTATAGAGGTGGAAGAGCTGCTGCAAGTGCTGGGGCTGCTATTGCTACAGCTGCTGATGCTGCCAGTGCTGTTGTTGATGTTGCATGAGCTGCTGCTGCCTGCTCGAGCTGCTGCTGTTGGTGTTGTCTCGAGCTGCTGCTGCTAGCTGTTTCTGTTGCTTCAGCTGCTGCTGTTGCTTCTTCTGGTTCTACTGTTGTTTCTGTTGTTGTTGCAGTTATTGCTGATGTTGTTGTTGCTGCCACTGCTGCTGATGCTGAGGCTGCTGCCTCAACTGAAGATGAGTGTGTGTGTGAAAGAGAATGAGAGAAATAAGAGAACAAAGGGAGAAATGAGAGAATAATCAAAGACCCATCCCATTCTCACTCTCTCTCTTCATTAAATGGGCATGGCACAAGCCATGTAGCCCCATTCCCATCTCTCTCTCTCTCTCAAGTCAACCATTCAAACCATTTCAAAATGCCTTTATTTTATAACAACCATGCAACTTAAAACCCAAAAGCACCAAATACAAATTATAAAATTAGCTTAAAGAAAAATGGTTAGCTGACCATGATTGCTAATCATGGTTAACCTCCAAATTAGCACCCTAGTTATCATGCACATGTGTGTGCAAAGCTAGAAAAATTCTAATAAAATATTCATTAAATAGGATAAAATAATTGAAAACAAATTTGGTAAACTTTTATTAAAAACCATATATTAAAATATAATTAGCCACAAAACACATTCTAAGGTGTTATACATACTCATATACATGACATGTTACTATTTGAGGCACTGACACGAGCACTGAGTATTGCACTTACGTATAGATTATTACCTATGGCTACTAGATGACTAGTGATATATTAAGTATATTATTATGACCTAGGACAGCGTCGTGCATTCGATTTCTTCTCGCAGATGTCTTCTACTCACGAGTTGGCAACTCACCCCTGTTGTGCCAAATTTTTCTTACAGGTTTCGATGTACAGGTTTCCTTGGCAGCTTGCTGGCACATCATTTCATTCAGGGTGATTTGCCTGGTAGGTTGGTTCACTTGTATCAGGACCGCCGTTGTACCTTTATTATTTCATTTGTATCTAGTAAGCTCCATCAACCAGACTTGTATTTTGATAGTTTAGAAGACCAGTTGTTTTTATTTCGACCTTAGAGTCGCGCTTGTACTATTATGGTTTCTGGTGGATTTGGTTTTCTTTTGAGTTTTGAGCCTCACCCTTTGGCGTTGTATATTATTGTGCATTGTGTGGTTGTTTCCGTCTGTTGGCGTAGAGCTAGCTCTCGCTTGGGGATGCCTTTTTATTATTTGTATATATTATTCTTGTTTGTACCCGTTTGGGGCCAGTTTTTACAAAGGAGACTCTGCCGAAATTTTTGAGAAAATTTGATGTTGCTTTTAAACTTGTTTTCCTACATGTTTTCCTTTACTTCCTCTTTGAATGGTTTAGATTTCTGGGCTTCGGCTTACTTAGATTACGTCGCGCCTCTAGACGCTTCGTAATTTAAGTGCCGGTCACGTTCCGTACCTTCGGGGCGTGACAATTTTTGGTCCAGGGTTCCCTCATCAGATATCTTAACTAACCCTATATGCAAAATTCCCTATTTTGGCCTAGGGTGAAATCTGGGAGCAATTTCCTATGTTGCTGAATTTGGTATTTGCGATTTATGAACTTGGGTTTTGGTATTTGATATGGTATTTGGTCATTGGACGTTTGTACGTCAACGACGATGGTTATTTGGTTGTTGTTGCATGCGTAAGCTATAAGTTCTAACCTATGAGCATTTCGTGTGCCGTATCGGTTTTCTGGACATTGATTTTAATAGCATTACGATGTGTTGTGATTGTAGGTACCTTCGCGTGGATTCCAAGACGACGAAGCACATCGACTACAGCTAAACAAGGAGATTGTAGGTGAGTAGATTTATATCTACTGGGGAAGTTGGGTGGATGACGTATAGCACCCCTGCAAATTATAAATGGAAACTAATATATATAGAATATGGTTGGAGAAACTATGTGAGAAACTTATGGATAAGGTTAAAAAAGTTAGTAGGCGATGAGATGAGATGATACGAGTGAATATGATTGATATAAGATATGAAAGGAGATGTATAAGGATATGACATGAGATCGATGAATATGATAAGATTGAGATAGATGTATTATGAGATCGGTAAAATAAGATAAATATATATTTATGAGAACAATGAGTGATATACCGTACGAGACGTTAAACCCATACCCTCATTGTTGTATAGGTTGATAGAATCCCTATTTGTTTAATGCCGTCGTACGATGGATTACCATACACGATGAGTTTTACCTGATGATTGATCCATACCCTTGACTTGAGAATGTCGTACGATAGATTATACTATAAGGGATGTTATGAGGCTGGATGCCGATAGATTCACCGACTCGGATATGTTATAGATATTTAATCTCTGTCCACACCGCTTAGTTTAGCATTTACGTAGATGTTAGATTAGAAACGTATATCTTATAGCATTGTGCTCACAATTTACTTTCTGCTACGTTCATTATATTCTCATTGCATTACATATACCTGTGGTAGTACTTCTGCACAATTATCGATGATGCGTATGTTACACTTACACAGATTGCCGGCTCACACACTTTCATCATCGGTAATTGCTATGTCACTTACACAGTCAAATTGCTATATCATGCTATTACTCTTAATTGTTTAGTATTATCACATGACTCGTTTGCATGATATACTGATATGCTCACATCACTATTCCATGTTGCATATATACTGATATGCTCACATTTCTGTTCTATGTTTGCATACATCATGCTTTACGATTATACGCATTGAGATGTTGTTTTCATGAGATTCTGGATTTAAGAATCATGGTTGTATTTCAAAGGAAAGTATGTATTGTTTTAAAAACCCGGTTTCTCTTGACTTGATATTTCGATGCGTCCACCATGATTTTTCTCGGTTATGTGCTATGTGATACCCGATTCGAGGAGCTGGATGAGCCGTTTGCGGGTACATGGTGGACCCGGTATGGTACCTCGGGGCAAGAAAAGTATGTTGTGCAGTAGACGATGAGCCTGGAAAAAGGACTACTAGCTACCGGTGATAGTATTGGGCTCGGTGGTTATCCGGAGGATACCGACCGGAGTCGTGAGATGATATGGGCCGATCCGGACTGATGGAGCTCGTGGACCGATCCGGACCGACGGAGCCCGAGATATGAGGATTTACATGTTGATATTGGGCACGGGTTTCATGATGTTTCGAGTGTCGATGTTAGACACTCAGGTTCCATGATTTGATGTGTCATTGATGTACATACGTTGGTTGATATCCTCATATTTACATGCATATGCTTTCATGATGTTTCGAGTGCCGATGTTGGACACTCAGGTTCCATGATGTTATCGTGTCATGGATGGACACATGGATGATATCCACTTGCATACAGGCATTGATTATACTGTTGGCTCATATGCAGATACGGTCACCCTAAATATCATAGTATTAACTTTATGATATAGTTGACCTAGGAATCGTTATTTTATTCGATTTCTACCTGCTGATGTTTTTTACTCACGAGTTGGCAACCACCCCCATTGTGCCACAGTTCTTGGAGGTTGATCGCATTGATCAGTAGCGGTATCGCTGGCACACAGTTTGCATTTGGGTGATTTGCTTTGGTAGGTGGGACATATTGGATCATGCCCACTCATGTATTATTATTCCTAGTATTTGTATAATTAGTAAGACTTAGAAAGACGTGTGCTTGCAAGACTTAGTGCAACAGATTATATGTTCGCTATTGGGGGATTTGATGTCTTGCTTCTTTACATTATCCTTTTTTGTTGATTTTCTCCGTTGGACGTCGTATACATATATTTCTGACTTGCGTGGTTGTGATTCTGCCGATTAACGAAGAGCTAGCTCCCGTTTGGAGATGCATATTTGTTATCTTGTATATGTGGTTTTGGATCAAAATATACAAGGGAGGTGTTGCCCAAATTTTTAAAAAGACTAAAAATGTTTTTCAACTAGTATAATCCACTTGCATTTTCATGTTTCATTATCTATGCATTTAAGAAAACGTTTGATTTCATCATACCTTTATTTCAAAACTTCACCTCTTTTATTTTCTTTAAAAAGGTTTAGATTTCTGGGCTTCGGCTTACTTAAGTTACGTTACGCCTTTAGACGTTGCTTGATTTAAGTGTCGGTCACGAACTAAATTTCGGGTCGTGACATTTCATTTGAGCCGCAAATGTGACCCGACGTTTCTGGTCGTGTGGATAACCCGTGCAATGAAAACCTGGACCCCTACGAGCGCGACAAGTTACCCGCCAATCCCAAAAGTGAGGCAACCCCAATCAACAAAGTGAATGGCCCACCCAGCACTTCACGGAATCCGGTAACTTGAGCAATCTACCGTGGGTCATCCTATACCCCCTACGAGTACGGCAAATAGCCCGCCAATTCTAGAGTAAGGAACCCTCCGTCTTAACGCCATGAGATGTGGGCCCATTTCCCTCTAGAACCCGGCTACTCGAGCACTCCACCGTGGGGTAATCCTAGTACAGAAAAGAAAAGTATATATACAATAGTGATATCGACCTCAACTTAGTCGTGCCCCAATAAAAGAATATACAATCTGACAGAGACGGCTACCCACATGACGGACGCTCGCCCCGCAATAACGAGTATACAAATAAATCTGAACTGTACTACAACCATTGCACCATAGGCTATCCACCATGACAATCCAACCACAATATCAGTACAACATAGAACATCAACGTGAATATTATGTTCGCAAACCTGTCTAGTTGAACATATAGCAACTAGTCGGGTTGTACCGCTCAATGATATTCACGGTCGTAGATATTATCACATGCATTGATAAACACATACTTAAAATTTCGATTAACTAAACTTTTCCATATTGGCCCTAAATGCAATCCAGCACTCAAACAAATATGGGCCAAAACCATATATCCCAAAAATCATATTTCCAAGTATAAGAGTGCCAAAAGAAATTTGGTGCACTTTGGCCACAAGACGACCGCGGAACCGTTGACAATTGGCAAGTATTACGGCGTTTCCGTGGCCATTTTGTTGGTTCAAGCATCCAAATTTCTTGTGGTGCCCTACAAATGCCTGCACGTATTTTTAAGACACTCTAAAATATTTTTTTTAAACAGGTTTTAAAATCGGCAGCGAGCATGTTGAAATGGAAAACGATTTGGAAAAATTGTTCGAACGACATTTTAACCTTGTGCAAACTAGCTTGTAATGGTTTATGAGGTGACTCTGATACCATGTTGGGTTACGATAGCGCCCTGGCCATCTTCCGTGGCCGGTGCGGATCAAAAATTGGCATTTAAAACTTTTGGCGCTAACGAACCCGTCAAGATCGAACCATAAAGCTACACTAGCTAACTACAAGAAGTTCTAGCTACTGAGATAGATGGTTATACCGAATGATCTGTGTCCTTTGGTCTTCTACCATCATCCCTAGCTCCTAAAGGTGTCCTGAATCAAGTTTGATTGCCAGTCTTCCTCCGTCGAAGATGATCCACCCGAGGGAAACGATGCAAGCTCCAGCTTCGCCAAGCGAAGCAACCGACGCTCCATGGTCACTAGCAATAGAGAGTGGACATGTAGGAATATTTCACTAGCTTTTTCTCTTATACCTCATGCTCAAGTAAGCAATCAAAGAAGAAGAAAGAGGAGGTGAGGAGAACCATGGGTATGAGCAACTCAAGAAAAGTGGCTAAGTGTCAAAGAGAATGAATGAATGATCAATCTATGGTAATGTCATGTAGAGATTATGGCCCTACATTTTTCAACCATGGAAAAATATCTCATATTATTTTCAATAAACAATCTAAGGACATACTTCTCTACATACCTCCACCATGCTCATGCCACCTCACCCTCCACCTCATTTATAAATGATTTTCTAAACAGAAAATCGTCTAATGAGGTGTCCAACTTCTAGAAGATATTCCGTATAAATACGGAATACAACCCGGTATACGTATCGAAATACATATACGCGTATTCGTATAAAAATACGAATAGCCAAGAGAGAAAATGAATAGTGAACAGTAATTCTAGGATACATATATAAATACATACATACATATACTCACACACACACACACACACACACATATATATATATATATATATATAAATTATTAAATCAAAACTTGATTTAATAATCTGGCTCAATCCTAAGCCGTTAGTATTATCAACCGTCCGATAAAAGTCTGTGTAGCCTGTACACATATTTAATCGGACACCTGCATGTACCAACTTACGTCATCTATATCATATCGTCTGAATCATGAAAACCCTCTGTATGGGTCTCTAAAGACTCGTCAATACGCTGGCAGTGGGTTTAATCACAGGCACGTCAGCGACACTAGCTGTACGTAACGACCACTCATGTATTGAGTGAAAGGAAGACCGACGAGCGAAGTCATCCGTACCCCTACTGAGCCTGTCATTTACAATCTTCGTACAGTCCGGTCTGTTCGTCTAAGAGTATCGCATATCGAGTCTAGGGGATGGATAAAGTCAAACCCCTAATAACGCAATATTTCATGTCGGTATGAAGCCCATCACCCAATCCAAATCAATAATTCTCGTTTACCTCGGTCAAGGATTTCTGGTGATGGCCACCCGTGCACCGCACGACATCAACCCCCAATACCGGGAGAGACGAATCCCCGACAATCCGCTCACTACCTCCATGTGGCTTGGGACTGTACCCAACTAAAAGCTGTTTGCAAGACTCCTTTGAGCCGTGGTAGGGTAGTAATCAAAGTATACTGAGAACTCACACGAGACAAATTACGATCTCAGGTCGACAAACTAACCTGTACTCATGTCATCTGGGAACTCCTATTTGACAATAGGTATAATACCATCCAACATGTTCCCGACGAGTCCGTCCAGTGTACTCATAACCCAATGAGCACATGTACACTATCTTAGGTGACTGACTGACACCAATGGCTTGTGAGACCAGCCACCGCCCCTCGTCGGGGTCTCGAAAAGTATACACTAGTCTACTCCGGAGTATCGATGCCTAGTCTCGATACTCGCACGACTTGGGATATTTAAGGATGTGCTTATAGACCACCCAGCCCCCATGTATATGATAGCTATCATAATGCTGGTAGTCAAGCAAGAATCCTATAGGCTCTATCAACATATAATAGTGATCTGTAATACCACATAATACATGTACATGATGATAAAAAACAAACCAGATACCATACTATCATTTTGAGTAAGACTGTTCTACCCGTATATGTTCTCCATCAATCATCACAATCGTGTGCCTGCGATTACAATAATTGACTTGAGGGCACTATAGCCAACAGTACATGACTTGTATTATATTGGACCGCTTGTATTCTTTTTGTTACGCACACTTGTTTATTGCAAAAACTCATGAATATCGATCGGTTCTCTGTCCGGGTTGCAGTATTGGTTCACAAATATCGTATACGTGCATTTTGAGTGTATTTCTAGTGTTTTGTCACGAATACTTGTATCCTGTACGTATTGAACAGACATGGATTAATAGCACCGATTATTCACAAAATTCATATCGAATGAGCGGTATTGAAATGCAGTTTTTCGTGATGAACACCAGCGCACAATACCTCCTCGTGAGTACTTCGACGCTTAAAAGTATATGTTTTCTTTGTCGCAAATTACTTACTAAAATAAATCCTAATTTTATCGCAAAAAAAAGAAAGATCTTGCCGGCTACACTACTGCTAAGGGCTGGGCCGCATTACCTAAGGGCACCAGCGAGTACATGGTAAGTTTCATATAATCAAGTCAATTCTGTATTTTAAGTTATAGGACGAGATAAGGAATATATTCAGGTCACGGGACATCGATAGAGGTGGATCGTCCCAACGGCCTTAAATATAAACATTTGTTTTGTTGATTTATTGATTATATTATTTGTACATACATATTTTTTTATAATTGCGTGCGATTTATTGATTATATTATTTTATGATTATTATAATTGTGTGTAATCGAATCATATTATTTGTTGACTATTATAATTGCGTGAGATTTTGTGATATTATTATTTTATATTACTTTTTGTGAATGAAAGCGGCATGCGCACAGGGTTTTTCAGATTTAAAAAAAATATATGTACATATTAGTAACGGTTCTAACCGTTACCGTTACTTCTTTAGTAACGGTTATAACCGTTACCAGAGTGGTTGCTAACGGTTAGAACTGAATAATGATATCTAAAATATATCATATACATATTGGTAACGGCTACATATTGGAAACAGTTGGGACCGTTACCAATAAGTAGCAGATATCTCATATATTTCGGATATCATTAACATGTACACGTATATGGTAACGATTCCAACCATTACCATATGGGGCCAATCGTAACGATTGGAACCGTTACCATAATTCTGGTGACGGCGGTATTCGTAACGGTTGGAACCGTTACGAATAAGGGCTTAGGTAACGGTTCTAGCCGTTACGAATGACCCCTCTGTAGTAGTGACAATATAAATACATGAACAAGTTTCTAAGCTCGTTTACTAATTGAAGAGCATGAATAAACTCAAGCTTGACTCCTTTATCAATCCTGCTATTGGTTAGCCCATACCAGTAAATGGCCCAGCTCAAAATCGTCTAAGCTTATATACTTTCTTCAGTCCAATTAATGGCATTTTAGATGCGCAAAATGGACACAAGACACATGCACAAGACCTCCTACAACCAAACAATTTCTAAGAAACTAGTCCATAATTCCATTGATTAAAAAAATGGCGCATGTGATGTTTTCTTCTATGAGGAATTTTCGACAGGTTACGGTACTTCCATACATGGTTATTGATCTACGATAACAAATTGTTCATTTAATTATTCTAGATTCATATATAATCTTCAGTGTTTCTTTAAAGCAGTTTGTATACAAATTAACGAGTTCTTTAGCTCTTATGAATTTTTAGAATGCCCATAAGCTGGAAGAACTAATCAAGGACACGCGCGCGCGCACATATGAGATCGGTTATGACTTCCAAATTGGTGCAAACTCAAGGAGCGTGTGTGCATGTCATTAAACCCGATTTATGAGATCAGTTATCTATCATTTAAAAAGCATGATAGGTGAATTGGCCCAGCCAAATGAAAGTTAAAGAGGCTTCCAGGAAATTATGTGCAACTAGGATAGTTAAATATATAACCATTTCATGAATACTGGAGAGCACCACACAGGTTCCGTGATCTATCCAATTGAATGTGTTGCTTATCAGTGCATGTATAACAACTTTCATAAAGTTTGACCTGATCACCCTTCGAAAAAGTTAAAAATTCATGCATCATAAATTGCATGAACGATGAAATCACAATCACAAAATCAATCCATCAAACAGATGAGATATTTGTACTCATAAACATGTGACTGCTACACAACATGGTAACAACTCATTAAAAATTTATGGAATAAGTAGTGCAAAAAAGGAGTATACCCGTGGCATGGTAGGGAACATCCTACTACGGCGTCTTTAAAAGTCAACCATCCGTAAAAAATTCCCGCAATCTGCTCCGTGGTATGGTGTACTCTGTGCTCTCTAAATAATTGTGCTGTGGATGATCAATTTAACCAATATCTCAAGCTATCAAGAGTTATTTTGAACCATCTAATATACTGAAAAGATATAGGAGACTTGCATATATACTAGTATGGAGACAGGATTTTTTTTTCCCAAGAAATTTTATACTAGCTGGAGCCAACAATTATTTTATACCATCCAGTATCATTATGTCCGCCAGGGTGGCAAACGGGCCGGGCCCAACGGGCTTAGCCGGTCAACGAGCCAAGCCAAGCCCCGTTGACCGGGCTTCGGCCTGGCCCGGATGCCCCAAATCCCAGCCCGGCCCGACCGAGCCGGGCCGGCTCAAACACAATTAAAATATTTTTTTTTAAAATATTTTTTTGGGGAATTTTTTTAAGCCCGAAATTCATGTAGGTCCCGGGTTAGACCTAGATATTTTATTGATTGATTTTTTTTAAAACATAGGGACATAAGTTGACAAACCTTATCCCTCATACAATTGCCAAAAAAATAAAAAATACAATTAGTGAAATTCTGTAAAGTCTTTACTTTTCATCAGTGTCGGAGTTTTCGATACTTTTAATGTGTCGTTCTCTAGCTTCAATATCGAACCAATCTTTTCGGCAAATAGCGACCTCTACCTCCACTGCTTCATCCGACAATCTCGCTTTCTTGTTTCTCAAAACTCTATTACCTGCACTAAAAGAAAACTCCGAAGCTACTGTGGACACCAGAGTTGTTAGTAAATCAGAAGCCATGGCAGAAAGTACATAATGCATTTGTTAATGTGTTTTCCACCAATCTAAAATATCAAAATTATCTATTTGCTCAATAGTGAGAAAACTAAGAAAATCAGTTTGTAAATACATTGTAACTTCATTAGAAGAAGAGCAAGAAGAAACAATGGTTCTTTATTACTTATTACTTATAAATGCAAAAATTCCCTTTTCAGAAGATTGAAGTGGAGATGAAGATGTAGAAGATGTTCTGATTTGACTGTATTGTGCGTCGTACCAGGTATACATAAAATGCAAATAAGAATTTAATTTTTTTTATAATCTTCGATATCAGTACCTAAGTTATAATAGTATCCATCCAATAAAACAAATAAACTGTCTAATTTAAATCTAGAATAAAAAACTGTAGTTAAACAAAACAATGCAGGAATTTCCCCCAATATTTATTCAATTTGAAAACCATGCCATTTAACATTCCAGAAAATGCACTTTAAGGAACAAATAAATGCTCATTAATAATTTTACATAAAATAATTGTTTTGTCGATAAACTTGTAGTTTAATAGTAAATACCAGATAAAGTTTTAGTTGAAGTATTGTCACGCCCTGCTTCCCAGTAGATGGAAACGATGACGTGAAAAGCCCGCGGTATATTTATTCAGAGAATGTCATTCTCTAAATAAATATACTAAGTGTATTAAAACAATAATACACAAAGTAAGAATAAATGGAGATTTTACAATTTTCAACAAACATTTTTATTTATATTCAAACTTGAAATATCTACAGATACACGAGTTCAACTGGAAAAGTAAATACAATAAAAGAAATGCCTAAACAGGTGACATACATAAGCTGAAAGAAAAAGAAAGTTAAGCTAATTCTGAGTAGCTATCTGGTCGTGACCCTCCTCTGTAGCGTCTACTTCCTCCGTCTCGACCGTATCTGATAAACATTTCATGAAAACAAAGGTGGGTGGAATACCCGTCAGCGAACTAGCTCTCGGTAAATCCTAAAGGTAGAGTAAGAGTGAAAAGTGACATGTATATAATAACCATGAAATAATGTATGTGACGAGTAAACGTTTATGTAAAACGAACAAGATTATATATATTATAGGTCTATATATGGTCACTATGTTAACGTCAAATTTCAAGTGTAAATATCAACGCAGCCGTAGAAATATTCACGAGCTCAAGAGTGGGACTCCAGAAGTAAGAAAACACGGGCCCATTTCATGTGTTAGTATCGGGACTCCAAAATGTGGAGGAGTTAACCTGACTGAGATTCGAGTAAATAGAAAGAAATAGCTTAATACGGGACTCCTGAAGCTCCGTTGGATTCACATAAGAAACTATTCCAAACATGCCGAGTATAATATATTATAACTGTTAGATATCCTTAGTTGATTTTCTTGGTCAATTATAACATGTCTTAATCAAAACCATAGATTTCAAAAGTTGAAGAATGAAGTCGAGTAAGTCGAGTATAATGTGAGTTATGTCAATTGCAATTTTGGGTATAGTCAAGTTAGTCGAGTAGATTGAGTTTGAGTTCAAGTTCAAGTTTTGATTCGAATTGGATTAAAGTTCGAGTTTGGATTCGAGTTCGATTTTAAATTCACGTTTGGATTCGAGTTTGTATTCGAGTTATAGATATTTCTTATGAATGGGTTTAACTGTTGAAATTTTTAAGTTCGGGAGTAATCGGACAACTGTTGCACATGGACGGTTGGATTAGTGTCTTTTTCCAAAACAATTGCCATTGATAACTATGTTAATTTACAGTATTTTCTAACCTGAATAGGAAAGCACTCACTTTCTTCAGCTCCCTGAGGCACAAGAAAAATGATACCGCTTAAACTTATATTAATTTAGAGCTCTTAAATATTTATTATAGTTATTTACATTATATTTATATTGTTTGCATTTCTTGAGGGGGATTTAGGAAAAATATTTTAATATTATTTAAAAATAAACATCGAGGGTGATTTATAATATTTAAAGTTTTTTATGAACATGTATTTTAGTTTAGGTGATGTTTTAGTGATGAAACCTACCTTTTAAAAGTTTATAGTATTTTAATGAAAACTACTTCTTTTGTAAACTTGGTGGTATTTTATTAAAATTTTAATTTTTCATTTTAAAATATAGTTTTACAATTTGTTCTCATTGAAAATATGGATTCATAATATTATATAAGTTTTCGAAATTTAATTTTTTTTTTGTTTAAGAAAAAGTCGTTTTCTTTTAAATCGTATTTTCATTCTTTTCGAGACCAAATTCTCCGTGAGGAGCTCTGCATCTCGCTCTACCATTCCAAAGACGTGCGATAATACGCACCATCCATAAGTGGGTCTCCTAAAAAGGGTTGTAGAGGCATAATTGCGAAAGGCTATCAAATATCGATTAAAAATGTATTTTTATTAAGTGATGGTATTTTATTGAAAATTGTTTCATTTAGATGAAAAATTCTAACCAAATATCGTGTTATGAATTAAAAGTGTGTGTGTGGGTAGGTCGTTATCCCGTGAATGTTCTAAAGGTATGTATAATTAATTATCGAATAACGAGTTATAGTTAAAGTTCACGGTATTTTGATGAAAATTTTGTTGTATGATTTATTTAGCACAAAATTTTGAACTATTCAAATGTAATTTAGATGAATAATTTTGATGTGATATTTAGAAGAGTTAGAGTGGAATTTTAACATAATAAAAGTGGCAAAACTCATTAAAAGAAGTTTTACCTAAGCTAACTCCATTTTAGTCGAATAGTTTTTTCTTCAGAAACACGTTTTGAGATGAATTGATAGAGAAAAAAAGAGATTTACTAGTTGTGTAGCGCTGAGAATAGAGTAAGGAAGAGAGAAAGTCTTCATGGTATCGTCGAAAAAGCTCCGGTCGTCGAAATTGAATCGCTATTCCTCTTGGCTTGCTTAACTCCACTTTGAACACAGAGAATTTTGAAAGAAGAATGGTGAGAGCTAGGGGATGAGATGTATTTATAGTGTAGGGATGAGGGTGTGTGAGTGAAAGAATTTGAATTAAAAATAATTAAAATAGGATTAAAGGTGGAAATGAAAGGTCGTTGTTTAAATTCAAGGAAATCAAAAAGAACAAAGGAGTAGAAGAGAGTTGAAGGGGTGCACGGGCGAAGAATAGAGTCGTTTGGGCAAGATCGGACCACTGGTGGCAACCAGATAGAGCATTTGGACGGTTGGATTGAGGCCATTTGTATCAAGATTCGTGCCATGTGTTTAACTCGTATTTAAAACCTTATTTATTTTGTTTGATTTTTCTGAAACTTTTCATTCCACCGTGTATTGCACGTGCAACTCTTGGGCTTTCGAAAAGTTTAAAAAGAAAAAAAAATTAAAAATAATTGGGACTGATGGGAATCGAACACAAAGGTTATGTCACAGCAGTGTAGAGCCTTTACCAATGAGCTGTCAGTTGTTTCTTACTTTTGAACAAAAATATCTTATAACTCCTAATCAGGCTGAAATACCCTTTCTATACATTAATCAAGTTAATTTTGTACAGGGATGTCAGAATCATTACATTCTACCCTCATAAAAATTTCTTCCTCGAAATTTACATAAAGACTAATTTTCAAAGAGGCGAGGGTATCTCGCACGCATATCGTCTTCTCTCTCCCAAATTGATTCTCCTAGCGAATCCTTCCTCCAAATCACTCGGACCAAGTTCACCTCCTTGTTCCGTAGTGTATTCACCCTCTGATCCGAGATCTCGATTGGTTGCTGATCGCAACTCAGATCGGTCTGTACAGTGAGCTCTGAGTGATCAAGTATGTAGCTGGGGTCGCTCACATATCGTCGTAGTTGGGATATGTGGAACATATTGTGCACTCCTTCCAATAAGAGTGGTAGTGCCAATTGGTATGATACTTCTCCAACTCGTTCGAGTATGTCGAACGGTCCGATATATCTTGGACTAAGTTTACCCCTCTTACCAAAACGTATCACTTCTCTATTCGGTGATATCACTAGTAAAAACTGTACACATTAGAGACCGTTTATTAGAGACCGTGTAAATATATACGGCCCCTAATAAATTATTAGAGACCGTATATATTATAAGGTCTCTAATGAACGGTCGCCAATGTATTGTCGACCGTTCACATAATATTAGCGACCGTTCTAAACGGTCACTAATATGTCGATCAGATAAGAGCCGCGATGGCTCCTTCTTCCTCCTCATTCCCCCAAAGAATTTTCCGAGATTATTTCCTCCTTTTTCTCAAAATTTTCGGAAAAATTATGAAATCTAACCCTAATTTTTTTGTAGGTGTTATTGTTGCAGTTGGTGGTGTAGAAACTTGCAATCGCTTTTATTCTTTTCAAATCCGGGTCAAGGTGGTTGTTTTTTCTCCTAATCCTAATTTTTTCAATTAGATTATTAAATTTGGAAATTAAGTGATTATAATATATGATTTGTGTCGGTTTTGATATATTAAATATGGTTAATAATGAATTGAATCGGTTGTAGAATGATGGGTTTGAAATTTATTTTGATTTTGGGGGTTGATGGGTTTTATCATTAAAATATAATTGAAGAAAATTATTTAGATGGGTTTTAGAATTTAAAATAGATGAAAAATTGAAATATAAATTTAGTAATTTAGGTTTAGAGTTTTTCACGCCCCGCTTCCCAGAGTACGGTAAGGAGACGTGACTGGCCCGCTACGTATTTACTCAGAAGTAAACACGCTAAGTGTAACAAAGCAATATAATGTAAATATACACAAGAAGATATGAAATGTAAATGAACAACAACTTTTTATTTATTAAACATTTCTTTACAATACAACTGAAAAATAAATACAATGATGAAAGCAATACCTAAACAATGCCATGAACATGAAAGTAAAGTATATACAAAAGTCTAGAGCTCGGGGTCCTTGCTGAACTGATCTAAGTCCTCTGAACTGGGCTCTATCACCAGGGAGTCGGATTCACCTGACAACATTTCCAAAGAAAGAAGAGTGAAGAAATGTCATCAGCGAACAATCGCTCGGTAAGTCCCAAAGAATAGTAGGAATATAATAGACAGATAAACAGATAGATATGAGAATATAACCGGTGTATTGTGAGTTTGTTATGTTAACGCAGTTGTTTATAGCTTGGTACAGAATATGCCAGTGTATACGAGAGGAGTCAAACTATTCCGTGGACTAAAGTATACGGAGCACAAGGAATCGTTAAGCCACGGAACAATAGCAATGTATATTCAGGTTAGGTGTATTAAAGTGACCGTCTCGTGCCACTTCTAACACATTCCGTACCAGTCTACCTCTTTAAAACTTTGTAATATCTTTTATATTGATTGTATTGTTTTGTAGTAATTTGTAGATGGACTTGCCGAAACCATGATATCAGTAGTTCATGTAAAAGGATAAGGATATAGACGAAAAGTCATCTAGACCAGTCAAATGTATATCCATGGTTCGGTCAAATCATGTTCATGTTGATATAGATTGAATTATGGTATAAATGGATTCATGTTGAATTGGCGTTATACTTGAATCATATTCAAGGATAGATTGATTGATTTCATATTAGACCGAGACTCTGCCTGAGTCAGACACTTAAACAGAATTGAAGTCCTGAATTAGTTTTGGAGTTATCGGTAACTGCTGTACATGGACGGCAGGATTTATGTTTTTTTCCAAGACAATTACTATATTGATAACACCGTTCTTAGTTTGTCTACCTTATATAGGCAAGCACCCATATTCTCCAGCTCCATGAGGCTCAAGAGAACCGGTCCCGCTTAAACCTATATTTACTAGGGTCCTTATTGTAAATTAATATAACTTGAGGGGTTTTATGAAAAAATAGTTTTGATATATTTTCAAAATATACCTCAAGTATTTATTTATCGTCTTTAGGGTTTTCATAGATGTAATTTTTATAAAATGAGATATTCTAGTGGATATAAACCTAAATTGAACAGTATATGTAATTTTCATGTAATTTGACTTGTATTGATTCTTGATAGTATTTTCATGAACTTTTATGATTCTTTTCTTTTGATTAGAAAACATGGAATATTTTATATATTTAAAATAGATATTTTGGTAATATTATATATATATAATTATTAAAAATAGAATTTATTTATTAAATAGAAATCACGTTTTTCTTAAAATTGTAATACAAATTCCATCGAGATCATATGCTCCGTGAGGAGGCCTGCATCTCGTCCTACTAGTCCGATGGATATGAGATAATCCGTACCAACCAAATCAGATTCCCCAAAATGCGTTGTAAGAACTTAATCGTATGGAATTTAAATAAGACAATTTAAATAATATGGTTTTGTAATAGTTTAGGGTATTTTATTGTAAACTTGTAATTATCCCACAAACTTATGTTCCAAAAGACATCGTGCTATATCAAGGATGAGTGTTGTGATGAGGTGGGTCATTACCTCGTGAGTTTTCTAAAGGTAATACAAAGGAATATGATGAAATATGTAGAATGTAAAGTTTGTGGTATTTAATCGTAAAAATATGATAAAAGTTGCATAACATGTTATTTTGAGATGAAACTTGTTCTAAAGTATTTTGTTATGATTGATAAAAAATATATGAAGAATTGGTAGATTTGTCATTAAGAAAATTTGGGTTTTTAAAGAAAAGAGAATCGGAAGTCGGAATAACACCGCTTCCGACGAGTTTTGAAAAGTGGGTGTTTTAGACTAGAAATGGAGGAGGGGAGAGAGGACTTACTATTTGTAGAAGAGAAGGGAGGTAGAGGGAACTTTCGAAGGCATCATGGAGTCGTGTCGTCACCGGATTTGTCCCGAAATGTCGCCGGAACTTTGATCTTGGCTATCTACACTTGTACAACTTTTGGACTTAGAAATTTTAGAGAATTTTGGCAATGGATTTTAGAACAAGGAGGGACAAAATGTAGGGTGGTATTTATAGGATATAATTAGGGTTTAGGGTGTTAATAGAGAATTAAAGATGTATTAAATTTTGGATTAAAGAGGTGAATTAACACTCTCTGTAAATGTGCAGAAAAATCAAACAGAATAGGAGTAGTGGGAGGAGGCTAAGGGGTGCTAGGGCAAAGTTTGGGAGCATTATTGACGGGAGGGGGGAGGGGCGGCGGTGCCGGTCTGGGGGCAAATCTCGCCGGTCCAATCCGAGGGGTGGGGCTCTGGAACTTGACCACGTGTCCTAGTCGCTTCATATAGCTCAGTGCACATGTTTGTTTTATGAGACTTTTTATTTTTACGTGTATTGCACGTGTAATCCTTTGGTCTTCCAAAATTTTTAAAGAAAAATCATTTAAAAATAATATGTGGCTGAGGGGATTTGAACACAGAGGTTATGTCACAACAGTGCAAGACTTTACCAATGAGCTATAAGTGCTTTCTTGCTGTTCAAAAGCAATTTAAATACTTATAGCATACACAGGATTGCAAATACTCTATTTGTACATTAACTTTTAAGCAAATTTTTCTATACATTAAAATAGAGTCGTTACATTCTACCCTCCTTACAAAAATTTCGTCCTCGAAATTTACAATTATTAAGGACTAATTTACAAATAAGTGAGGGTATCTTACACGCATATCGACTTCTCTTTCCCACATTGATTCTCCTGGTGTGTCTTTTCTCCACATCACTCGGCACAAGTTTACTTCCTTGTTCCGAAGTGACTTCACCTTTCTATCCAAGATTTCAACGGGTTGTTACTCACAAGATAGATCCGTCAGTACAGTGAGCTCGTAGTGATCAAGAATATGACTGGGGCCACTCACATACCTTCTGAGTTGGGATATGTGGTACACATTGTGCACTCCTTCCAATGATGGTGGAAGTACCAAGCGATAAGCCACTTCTCCAACTCGTTCTAGTATGTCGAACGGTCTAATGTACCTTGGACTTAGCTTACCCCTCCTTCCAAAGAGAATCACTCCACTGTTTGGAGAAATCTTTAGAAAGACATGATCTCCCGGTTGGAACTCCAAGTGACAGCGTTTTACATCAGCCCAGTGCTTCTGTCAGTCTTGGGCTATGCACAATCTTTCCTTGATAGTACGAACTACATCCACTGTTGCTACTATCATCTCAGGTCCAAGAAGTTCTCTATCTCCGATGATGACCCAACTTAATGGTGATCGACACTTCCTTTCATATAGAGCTGCAAAGGGTGCCATTCTAATACTTGCTTGGTAACTGTTGTTGTATGAAAACCCCACAAGATGTAGATGATCTTCCCACGATCCTCCGAAATCTAACATACACGCTCTTAGCATATCTTTAAGTATTTGAATCGTTCACTCAGACTGTCCATTTATTTGTGGATGGTAAGCTGTGCTAAAGTTCAGACTTGTTCCCAAGCTAGCTTGCAGACTCTGCCGAAATTGCGATCGGACGATCGGAGACAATGCAAACCGGTACTCCATGTAATCTAACAATCTCCTGCATGATTTCATGGGTATCAGAGATAGTACACTATGAAGAATTAAATCTTACTTTGATTCAAACTTACCTCCATGTACTTCTTTTCTATTATCTCGGTAGATTGGCCAACTCGAAAGGGAATAAAATGAGCCGACTTTGTGAGTCGATCCACAATAACCTATACCACATCATTACCTTTCGTGCTGCGAGGAAGAGCAGTCACGAAATCCATAGTGATGTGTTGCCACATCCATTCTGGGATAGGTAACGGTTGACGTAAACCAGCAGTCCTGTTATGTTCAACTTTCACTTGCCGACACACCAAACATTTAGTGACGCTTCTGGCTACTTCACGCTTCATTCCATACCACTAGTATTGTTGCTGTAGATCTTTGTACATCTTTGTACCGCCGGGGTGTACTGAATAGGGAGAGCTGTGAGCTTCTTTCATCAATTCTTCTCAAACAGAACCTTGTGGTACACACAATCTACTGCCGTATCTTAAAGATCCGTCTTCATGGATGATGAAGTATGTTTGAAGTCCACTTTCTACTTGGTCTCTAATCTTTTGCAACTTGGTATCACTTGCGTGAGCTGCTTTGATATGATTGACAATAGTAGACTGAACTTATAAGTTCATCAAACTTGAAGCGTTACCTGTCATGACCACTTCTATCTCCATCTGATGCAAATCTTGTTGAAGTTTCCACTGTGCGGTGAGATTCATTGATAGTGGTTGGCGACTAAGTGCATCAGGTACTACATTCACCTTCCCTTGATGATATTGTAGGTTGATGTCGAAGTTCGCCATAAGTTCTAACCATTTTCTCTGCCGTATATTCAACTCTTTCTGAGTAAACACATATTTCAGACTCTTGTGGTCTGTGTATATCTCCACTCGTTCTCCAAGAATATAATGGCGCCAAATCTTAAGAGCAAAGATAACGGCTGCCAACTCTAGATCATGCGTCGGATAGTTGCGCTCATGAACTTTCAGCTGTCATGATGTATAAGCTACAACTTTACCGTGCTGATATAGAACACATCCTAATCCCTTACCGGATGCATCGCAATGCACTTCAAAACCTCCAGATTGTTCCAGTATTACGAGAATAGGCGCTAATGTCAATCTTGACTTGAGTTCTATGAAAACTTGTTCGCATGCTTCTGACAAACAAATTCTTCATCTTTAGGTGTAAGCTTGGTTGGAAAATATCACC
Source organism: Agapanthus africanus (assembly GCA_030015575.1). Classification (NCBI taxonomy): domain Eukaryota; kingdom Viridiplantae; phylum Streptophyta; class Magnoliopsida; order Asparagales; family Amaryllidaceae; genus Agapanthus; species Agapanthus africanus. The sequence continues at coordinate 356,973,033 of JASDDO010000008.1, forward strand.
TTGTATTAAGTAGTAATACATTGATTCTAAAAACGACTGTTATTACGTTCCCTCGATGATGTACAATATCATATTTACCTATTTATTTGGATAAATAAATTTATAACTTTGCATTAGAGAAAAATGTAATGAACATTTTCCTAAATCAAGTGTTGATTGGGTTTGGTACGTTATGTAACGGTATATACGTTCTGAATCAAACTATAGTTCTAAATATGCAGAACACACACAAAAGGAACAGTTCAGAAATGAATGAAGTCTTCTTGTGGCATTGTAGACTAGGTCATGTCAATGCGACAAGACTAGCTAAAGTTGCATAAGGATGCATATTTGAATTCGTTCGAATTTATATCTTATGAAACTTAGCAGACATGTCTCAAAGACTAGGTGACCAAATCTCCGTTTACAGGAAATGGAGAAAGAGAAACTGAACTCTTGGACAGATACATAGTGATGTATGTGGTCCTATGTCTACACATGCCAGGAATGGTACCTCGTACTTTATTACATTCACTGATGATCTCTCAAGATACGGACAAGTGTTCCTGTTGAAACACAAATCTGAATCTTTTGAGAAATTAAAGGAATATAAGTACGAAGTAGAGAACCAGACGGGTAAAAGTATTCAAATCCTTCGATATGATCGGGGAGGAGAATACTTGAGCACGGAATTCCGAGACTATTTAAAAGAGAATGAGATTCTCTCTCAGATTACTTCTCCGTATACACCACATCACAACAGTACATCGCGGTGGAGGAATCACACCCTATTAGATATGGTGCGCTCTATGATGAGTACTGCTGAGTTGCCTATTCCTTTTTGGGGTTATGCACTTAAGATAGCAGCATACCCATTGAATAGAGTTCCGACCAAATCCGTTGCCTACCACTCTTGGAATGGGAAAAGACCGTCTTTTAAACGAGTTAAGATATGGGGTTGTTCGGCCTATGTTGAAAAGCAAAATCCAGATAAGCTTGAGGCAAGGTCAGTTCTGTGCAAGTTTGTAGGATGTCCCAAACATTCGCAAGAGTATATATTCTGCCACACCGAGGAACAAAAGGTGTTTGTTTCTCGACATGCCACCATTTTAGAAAAGGAATTTCTTGTGAAAGAAATTAGTAGCAATGAGGTAGAACTGGAAGAATTTCCAGCAACACAAACTATGACTAACGATTTGGTAGAACCGGAGGATTCAATAGTCCCCAACGAATCACAGCCACTCCGCAGATCTAGTAGGATTCCTCGTCCACCTGAGAGATACTACGGTTTTCTCATAGACGGTGGGAGCGAGGATTGCATCATGGAAGATGACGACCCAACTAGTTTTGAGCAGGCCATCACAAGTGGAGACTATGTGAAATGGCTGGATGCTATGTGATCTAAGATGGAATCCATATACACCAACAAAGTATTGACTTTGGATGTTGCTCCTGAAGGGGTAAAACTCATCGGGAACAAGTGGATCTTTAAGAAAGATAAATGGTGTAGATGGAAAAGTTGAGACTTTCAAAGCTAGACTTATAGCAAAAGGTTTTCGTCAACGACCTGGTGTCGACTATGATGAAACCATTTTCTCCTATCGTTATGTTTAAGTCCATCAGGATCCTACTTGCCATTGCTGCATACCATAACTACGAAATCTGGCAGATTGCACGTCTAAACCGCTTTTCTAAATGGTGATTTAGAAAAGAGCGTGTATATGACACTGCCAGAAGGCTTCGTAGACAACGGGAGCAGCGGAAGCATATGAAAGCTGCTTAAATCCATCTACGGATTAAAGCAGGCACCGCGGAGTTGGAACATCTGTTTTGATGAAGTTGTCAAAGAGTTTGACTTCATCAAAAAGGTAGATGAACCATGTATATATAAGAAGGTTGTAGAGAGTAAGGTTGTCTTACTCGTATTGTACGCGGATGACATACTCTTGATAGGAAACGATGTTCCTATGCTACACTCGGTCAAGCTCCTCTTGTCACGCAAGTTCTCCATGAAAGAACTAACTGATGCCTCCTACATCCTGGGGATAAAGATATATATAGATAGATCTAAATGGATGTTGGGATTGTCCCAATTCAGGTACATTGACGCTATACTAAAGGGGTTTTGTATGAAAGATTCTAAGCGTGGTAATGTACCCGCTTGTTCAGAAATCACTCTCTCCAAAAAGATGTCTCCCAAGACTGGTTTGGAGAGAGCTCGCATACAAGAGATACCCTATGCTTCGACATTCGGGTCGATTATGTATGCGATGTTGTGTTCCAGACTGAATGTGGCTTACTCATTAGGTGTAGTGAGTAGGTATCAATCAGATCTTGGGGAAAAGCACTGGACAACTGTTAAGAACATTCTTAAGTACTTGAGAAGCACTAAAGAGATGTTCTTGGTGTATGGTAACGGAAAACTCCAGGACGAGTCCTTTACCGATTCGAGCTTCCAGAGTGATAAGGATGACTGAAAGTCAGTCTCGGGTTTTGTCTTTACCTTCAGTGGAGGGACGGTATGTTGGAAGGGTTCCAAGCTATATACCGTAGCAGACTCGTTGATAGAGGCTGATTACATCTCTACCAACGATGCTTCCAAAGAGGCTGTCTGGATGAATAAAGTTCATAAGATGAACTTGGTGTAACATTTCAGAAATATAAAATATTATTTTTGAAAATTTAATATTAAAATAATATATTTCACGAAAACTATTCGATTTGCGAATAGGGGTTTTTCGTAAAATGGTATAAGTATATACCAATATTTGGAATATAATTTGAGATTAAAATGATTTATTTATTATAATGATATTTATCGGATTTTGGCATTTTTATAATTTATGATATGCAAATTTAAATTAAACTTGATTAGTGCACAACTAACGCGATTAAGCCAAATCCGTATTTTTACATTTTTCCATGGTTAATGCACCATGTCATGTGCATGTTGTTATTGTGTTTGTGAATTGTGGGAAAAGAAAAGAAAAGAGAAGTAATGAGGGAAAGAAAAAATGAGATTGAAACAAAAGAGATTTTTGAGAGAGTGAGTGCAGGAGATATTTTAGAGTGAGAAAGTGAGCATAAGAGAGAGAGGGAGAGACTTGGCTGCCTTCTTCCTTTTGTTTCTTCACCATTCTTCATGCATCTTTCATCTCACTACCTCCATGCATCATCTCCAAATCCTTTTCAAAACCATATGCCACCTTCACAATAAAAATGCACAAGCCTATCCTAAACCCTTAGAACCATTCAAGTTTGGATTTTGAAGATTTTAGGCAACTCAAGAATTTTCCTAAATTGCCAAATGAGGTAATCCCTTCGCTTTTAGATTAGTGTTTGTGTTTATATATCCTAGTTTAGTTTAGAATTTGATTTAGTTAGGTTATATGATCTTGAAAATTTCCAAGTTGATGTTAAGTGATAATTTGAGGTGTAGTGAGTGTTTCAAGACCTTAGAGATCGTTCTATTGGCCAAGAACAGAGAATAGAAACCAAAACATGAACTTTGAAATCGTCTGATATCGTATTTTGTGGAATTTGTGAGGGGATACTAAGATCTTCTATAACCCGGAGACCCTAAAAATTATTTAGCGAACACAGAAAGATGAACAGGTAACCTAGAAGCTAACCCCAAGACCCAAGACCCCCACTCCTTTCCCAGGCCGCAGATTTAATGCTTGTGGCCGCAAATTGCGGCCACATCAGGGTGATATGTGGTGATTTTTGTTCAGTGGATTTCTTATGTGATATCTAGAGCAACCTTATATGCAAAATTAGCTAGTTTGACCTAGGGTAAAATCTGGGATAGATTTCCTTAGTTGCTGATTTCGTGTTATGCGATTTGTGAAACTTGGTTTTGGTATTTGATTTTGGATTCCGTCGTTGGACATTTGTACGTCAACGGACGATGGTTATTTGGTTGATTTTGCATGCGTAGGCTATAGGTTCTAACCTATAAGCGATTCGTGTGCCGTATCGGTTTTCGGATAGTGGTTTTAATAGAATTGCATTGCGATTGTGTATTGATTGTAGGTATTTTCGCATGGACTTCCGAGACGATGAAGCACATCGACTTCGGCTAAGCGAGGAGTTTAGCAGGTGAGTAGATTTATATCTACGGGGGAAGTCGGGTGGATGGCGTATAGCACCCCCGCAACCATTGATATGGAAAGATTGTTATATAACTTATAATTTTGATAAAGGATACGCTACGAACTCACGAACATGATTATAGGATTTAGAAAGAGATGATATGATAAAAGTTGACACTAATGAATATATATATTGGCTTGAGAATATGAAATAGGTATATAAGATAACATGATGTGGGATATTGAGATGATAGATATAGATGACTCGGATTGATATATGAGAATATGAAATGAGAAGTGAATCATGATAAGTGTGAATTGAAAGAGGACAAGTATGAGTTGATAATGATAGGATATGAGATCGAGATCGATATGAATTGAGATTAACAAGATATGACGTATATGCAGGATGACATGATATAAGATTGATATAGATGTGTTGTGTGATTGATAAGGTATGTCGTACGAGATTTTAGTTCCATACCCTTATTGATGAATATGATGATAGATTCCCTACTCTGTTTGTGACACCGTATGATGGATTACTGTACGTGATGCGTTTACCAAATGTTTGATCCACGCTCATAAATTGAGAATGATGATCGAGAATATTACGACACTTGATACTATGAGGCGGGATCGTTGACATAAAGAGGCTACCTTATCATAGTTCATATTTATGTTGGATTATTCCTCATGTGATACCTATCATGTTTCCAGTATTTAATGTTATATGATATCAACTGCTAGTACACCTGCACAATTACCGTTGATGCGCATGTTATACGTACATAGATTGCCGGCTCACACACATTCATCATCGGTAATTGCCATGCTACTTACACAATAGAACTGCCCTATCATGATATTATTCTTAACCATAAAAGTACATTCATTGTTCAGTATTATCACTAGACATGCTTGTATGATATACTCCATATGCTCATATTACTACTCTATGTTGCATATATCGTACTTTATGATTATATGCATTGAGATGTTGTTTTTATGAGATCTCTGGATTTGAGAACCACAGTTTAATTTCAAAGGAAATTGCGTATTGTTTTAAAAATGCGGTTTCTCTTGATATGATATTTCTAGGTGTCCACCATGAGTTTTCTCAGTTCTGAGCAGTGAGTTTACCCGATTCGAGGAGCGGTATGCACTGTCTGCGGTTACATGGTGGACCCGGTGAGGTACCCCCAGGCAAGAAGACTCGTATTGTTAGGCGGTGAGCTTGGCAGGGGAGCACTACCTACCGGTGATTGTATAGAACTCGGTGGATATCCGGAGGATATCGTTTTGGAGTTATGATATGAGATGGATATGATGACCGATCTGAGGATGCGGTGCCTGAGATGAGATAGATATGGGGGCCGATCTGAGCATGCGGCGCCTGAGATATGAGGATTTACGTGTCGATACTGGACACGGGTTTTCATGATATTTTGAGTGTCGGTGTTGGACACTCAGGTTCCATGATTTTGATGTGTCGTTGATGGACAAACGTGGTTGATATCCTCATATATATATATATATATATATATATATGCAGGCTTATGTTTTCATGATGTTCGAGTGTCGGTGTGGGGCACTCAGGTTCCATGATATTGTTTGTGTCGTTGATGGACACGTGGATGATATCCACATGCATATAGGCATATGATGTCGGATGTTTATATATATGTCATTGCATTGACTCGATTGTTGATATATATGCATACATGGTCATCCTAGATATCATAGTATTACCTTCAGGATATAGCGACCTAGGAAATTGTTGTTTTATTCGATTTCTACTTGCTGATGTTTTCTACTCACGAGTTGGCAACTCACCCCGTTGTGCCACAGTTCTTGCAGGTTTGACCGCTTGGGATCAGTTGCGGTATCGTTGGAACACAGCTTCATCCAGGGTGTTTTGCTTTCGTAGGTGGGACACATGTTGGATCGTGCCCACTCTCGTACTTTATATATTCCGTTGTATCTAGATAAACTCCATCAAATAAAATCAGAGACTATAAATTGTATATTGGTAGACCTAGCCAGACTTGGGTATTGTGCGAGACTTAGGGCGATGGGTTTATGATCGGTTTTCTTGAGTTTTGATGTCTTGCTCTTTTATTGTTCTTTCTGGGTTGATCTTCGCCGTTGGGCGTCGTATATATGTTATTGCGTGGTTGTGATTCCGTCGGTTGGCGAAGAGCTAGCCCCCGCTTGGGGATGCCTATATATTGTTGTGTATATGGTTTTGGACCAAAATATACAAGGGGGGTGTTGCCCGAAATTTTAAAATACGAAACATGTTTTCAACTCTAGTATAATCCACTTGCATTTTCATGTTTTATTAGATATGCATTTATAGAAAAACATGATTCATTATACCTTTATTTCAAAAATGCACCCGCACTATTTTCCGCAAAAAGGTTTAGATTTTCCGGGCTTCGGCTTACTTGATTTACGTCACGCCTTTAGACGTTGCATAATTTAAGTGCCGGTCATGTGCTAAATTTAGGTAGTGACACTTGGTTCCTACCATTGAGCATCCAATACCTGTGTATTGTGACAACAATGGAGCTGTGGCCTTGGCCTAGGAACCCCGGCCCCATCAACGATCGAGACATATTCTTAGGCGGTATCACCTGATCAGGGAGATAGTTGATCTCCGGGAGATCGAGGTTAGGAGAGATTACACAGAGGATAACACAGTGGATCCACTCACGAAGGCCCACCCCCTAAATGCGATTCGAGAGATTTTTGGGATGTTGGGTATGAGATACTACAACAACCGGCCTTAGTGCAAGTGGGAGATTGTTAGGAATATGTACGCTCTAGAGGCCATTATTGTTGATATAGTGGATGCTTGGACATATATATAAGGGACTTTCTTGCTCGACATGATGGTATGCTATCTGGTTACCTTTATCTTAACATGTAGACTGGTATTTTTTACTGTCTTTTTCTCACATGTTGATAAAGCCCTTAGGATATGTACTTGACCACCAGGATTATGAAGAGATCATACTAGTAGGGCTAGGGTGGTCCAAAAGTATATCCTTTAACAGTTCCTAGTCGAGGGGATATCGAGACAAGGGCATCGATATTCCAAAGTAGACTAGTGTGTACGTTTCTTGTCCTTTAAAGGGCGATGTTTGATCCCACAACCATTGGTGTGTGACATCAAAGATTGTACACATGTGCTCATTGGAGAATGGGTATACCGAACATGACCCGCCGAGGACTCACAGTTGGTAGTATACCTATCGTCAGATAGCAGTCCTCTGGTGACACTGGTACAGGTTAATCTATAGACCCAAGATCGTCATAGAGTCTTGTGTGGCTCTCGCTGTGCTTTGATTTCCTCCCTACCATGCTCAAGAGGAGTTGTACAAACAGGTAGATTTTGGGTACAGTCCCGAGTCACATGGAGGCAATGTGCGATAGGAGGGGTTTCGTCTCTCCCGGTATTGGGGGTTGATGTTGCGCTATGCTCGATTGGCTATAACAGAAAGTCCCTGGCCAGGGCTGCTGCTGAGATTTACTGATAAGAGTTATTATTAGTTTCTCGAACCGTTATAGGCCAGACATCGGCATAACTTATCACGTTACTGGGGTCTGACGTTTACCACCCCTAGACATGATATGCGACATATCGGGCGAAGAGACCGGACTGTACGATAGTGTTACTGATAAGCTTCATGGAGAGTATGGACAAGCTTGCTTGTTGATCTTCATATCGCTCAATACCTGGGTAGCCGTTACGTTCAGCTAGTACCGCTGATGGCTTGTGGGTGACTGATGTGATCATCACCTACTGCTGGCGTATTGACGAGTCTTTAGAGTCCTATATAGAAGTTCCCTGGTTCAAGCGAAACGAAGTAGGACACATATGTGATATGTGTGTGGGCCTGATTCAATACGTGTATGTGATACCGTATTGTAATCTTGCAGTTATCTGTTATCGAGTTAGGTTATATGTGATATAACCAGATTATCGAATCAAGTGTTGATTTGATAATGTGATACACAGATAAATATATTAGTCGGTTATATGTGATATAACCGGATTATTAAATCAAGTGTTGATTTAATAATGTGATATATATTATATTTGATATAATTATATCTTAACTAATATCATTACCTCACTAAATATTTTATTATATGTATGTGTGTGTGTGTGTGTGTGTGTGTGTGTGTGTATATATATATATATATGAAGCATGGTTTATTTTCTATTTCTGAGAAAAATAGAAATTGAGGTGGAAAATGGGAGCATGGTGAGACATGCCATTTTTCTTTAGTTTATTCATCTTGACTCACTATTCAAGCATTGTTGCAATTTTATATTGCAATTTTTCCATCCTTGAATGAGTGAGGGGTCAAGGGGTTGCCATAGTTCACTTCATTTATTCCAACACTTGGTCATTTCTTGTGTTGCTCTCTTCTTCTTCTACATCATCATTGTTCAAGCTTCAACCTTCACATGTGATGTGAATTATGAAGCTTGAACACATATTAGTGAGCCTCAAATCCCCTACTTCACCATCCCATACGAAACTAGCACTTTGGTATAGCGTGTTTCCTTCACTAATAGGATATTAGTGAAGAGTTAGCTTGAGCTAGCGGGCTTCGCGTGGATCATCTTCGGCACGAAGGTCGTCGGAGGAAGCTTGTCCAAACTCTCAAGTGGAGCCTAGTGGAGTCACGTGGACTACAACCCGGAGCTTGTGAAGTCAAGGACTCGATCTACGAGAGTATAGCCATCTTTATTTCTCTTAGTTTACATATCATCACATGTTTAACCCTAAATATTCTAGTCACGATCTTGGATAAGTCTAACTTAGCATCGGAAAAATTTAAATTTGGCATGCTTGATGCCACTAGAACCTCATGATGGTGTTAGGGTATATTTTCATGGTATCAGAGCCAAGTTAGAATATTTGGATAGGTCTTTACGATATTAAAGTGTTCGATCGATTTCGAAACCCGCAAATTTTTGATGTTTCTGTCGAATTTTTCAAACGTTGGAATTTTCATGATTAATAATATCCAAAAAATCATGCAGGGATTTTTATGGAGCCCTAGAAAATTCGAACCCCTAATTCCTTCAAACGACCGCAGAACCGCGGCCCAAACCCCTGTTTGGCCGCGGTTCGACCGCACGTTTGTCGAGTCATGGGTTGTGTTTCTCTGTGCTACTCCATTGGTAAATTTAGCACTTTATGAGTGTTTTTAATGATACTCAAGTTGTTGAGTCTTTAGATTTTGTGGGTGTTTGTTAAAACCGATCGAAATGTTTAATGTTTTATTGATCTTGATGATATGTGATACAATTGTTAGAATCCGGAATAATTAGTTTTATGAAAACTAGTTAGTATATTGTAAATCTAGTGTTTTAGTCTCGGTTAATCGGTTGCCATGGAGATTTGATTCGGATCAAAAGTCCGTCGCAATTGCGTATTGTACGCGAACACTCGCCGGGTAACTCTAGTAGACAGCCACGCCTCATAACCGCGACCAAATGACTGTAGGAGAACCTCATTGCAAAAAGCACCCACTCGGGTGCTTGCGGCCACGGTGTTTCGCCTTAGTGCACTTCGTCGACGGTATCGGGGGTGCGGCCATCTGCTAAAGTTTCCGACGAGTATTCGATAATGTAGTCGGGAATCTTGTTGAATTACCCGAATAAAGTAATTGAAAAGTGTTTTTAATTTGAGACTAAAATACAAGGTTTATAGGTTAGGCATGAAATCCGGAATATGAGATATTCCGGGTTTATGATTTCTAAGCATATACGGATTCTAATTATTGTAGTTTTTCATTTCTTTTCTGCGACTATAAGTGTAATATGTGGGGTATCCTAAATCTCGTTGCTATATGTCAACGGAATTCGGGATACGCGTATTTACTTACGTTGATGATATGTGATATTATGTGTCGCTGATATGATTTATTGGATCATCGTGAATGAATAGCCGAGGGTTTTATGTGAGATGAGAGTTTTTTATTTTCATTCATGTAAAATCTGTATGTAATATTCTTTTATTGGGGCACTTCCGGGTTGATGATGATGTCACCATTGATATATATTATTTACTTTTCCCCATTAGGATAGACCCAAGGTGGGGAGAACAAGTAACCGGGTTCTAGAGTCCAGTGGGAGACCATCTCTAGGAGTTGAGACCGGGTCTCCTAACTCTAGAATTAGTAGGGTTACTTGTCGCTCTCGTAGTGGTCTAAGGATATGGGTTTGGCTATTCTTCACGACAGTGGAATCCGTGTTTTACATTACTGGCTAAATTTAAAACATGGACATCCTAATATATCTAATATTTCATATGTTGTTTATGCTGCTTGGTTCTGTGATGTGATCATATAACTGCGTGAGACGAATGTTATATTATATATATTCTATATAATAAACGTTTCTTATGTTTTGCACCCGTGCTAGTCCAACCCCCGCTCTTCCGGTAGTTAAGTAACCTGACGGTGCATGACGGGGCCCAGTAGCGAATGCGGATAGCATAAGCGTACATTATATTTTCATTTCATTTTTCTGTGATGTTTAGGAAACATTAAATGATGGGACTTCATTAATGAGATTGATGAAAAGAAAAAACCTAAAGATGTTGTAGAATCAAATTTTCAAAAAGGGTAGCTCTAGTTTTTGCTTTGCATACCGGTATTCATGAATATCCAGCATCTCATTCGATGAAGGAAGAGCCGATATCCCTTCAACGGGAGTGACCTCTTTAGAGAAACTAGCAAATGCTACAACCCACTCGGTTTTTTTTTATTGCTTCTCTATTTTTTGCTTTGCATAATAGTATTCATGAATATCCAGCACCTCATTCGATGAGGAAAGAGCCTAGATTCCTTCACCAGGAGTGACCATTTTAGCGAAACTAGCAAAAGCCTAAAAAACACTCCTTTTCAAAATCACTAGGTTCTACAACGATTTCAAGTTCATTACGCTCATAGTTTTCTTAAAAACGTGCGTAGCCCTCCATCATTTCAGATAAGTACTATTTAGTATTCGTGCTGCGTTTGTTGACCTTTTCAAGGCGTAGTGTGCGATAGCTGATTAGTGCTTATCTGCCTGCATGTGATGCGATTGGATTAGGGTAGTCGTAAGGCTTTGTTGACATTGTCAAGGGTCGTGCGGGTGGATTTAATTCAATCAAGATATGACGGGTAGAACTTGACTAGCGCTTATGATTTGTTGACCTTGTCAAGGTCATCAGTGGCTAGGGGTAAAAACCTTTAGCAGTAATTTCAAGTGTTGAAATTTGCAATGAAATTGCATACCTTCTATATGATAGTTGGATCCCGATACCCGCTGCGGGTAAGAGTTACTCCTAGGAGATTTTCGCAATTTACAATTAGCTAATCAGTAGGTGTCTAGAAAGATGCCAACGGGGTTATGCCTCTAGAGAAACGAGGTTTATTTTAATTAGGTCCGTTCAAAAGCATGGGGAACCTCCCTCGGAGTACCGACACTTGCCTGGTTGACCGGTTAGCGAACTTGTAGAATGTAATTAATCTCGGCTAATCTTACCTTTTAGGGTTTGAAGGAAGATTTGATAAAAACAGCGGGAGCCATCCTGATTAGATAAAATAACCAATCTTATATTGCAAAGAGCGCACGCAAAGTGATTATCATTCTCTCTCTCCTGGTAGCGACCAATGACATGCCTTAATCAAGATAATAATATGGATGTATTGACCGAACCTACTTATTATACTGGGCTAGGTTTCGCTCTATCTTATAATTGTCATAAGTTTGAGCAAGGAATAGGAGAATATCCGAATTCCCATCCCACCCAAACGAAGAATAAGCATGTTGATGCATTGTCTTCGGGTGTGTTCGTAACCGATAATTGTTTCTCAGTTTGCTCTACGTCCTGCGAATTTGATACCGGATCAGGATCCCACGTATGTAATTTGTTACATGGGCTATATAGAGGTAGAGAACTGGGAAAAGTTGATATGTCTCTAGTAGTAGGGAATGGTGCAAATTTTTGCAGCCAAAGTAGTTGGCAAATATCACCTTGTATTAAGTAGTAATACATTGATTCTAAAAACGACTGTTATTACGTTCCCTCAATGATGTGCAATATCATATTTATCTCTTTATTTGGATAAAGAAATATATAACTTTGCATTAGAGAAAAATGTTATGAATATTTTCCTAAATCAAGTGTTGATTGGGTTTGGTACGTTATGTAACGGTATATACGTTCTGAATCAAACTACAGTTCTAAGTATACAAAACACACACAAGAGGAACAGTTCAGAAATGAACGAAGTCTTCTTGTGGCATTGTAGATTATGTCATGTCAATGCGACAAGACTAGCTAAAGTTGCATAAGGATGCATATTTGAATCCGTTCGAATTTACATCTTATGAAACTTGCCAGTCATGTCTCAAAGACTAGGTGACCAAATCTCCGTTTACTAGAAACGGAGAAAGAGCTACTGAACTCTTGGACAGATATACAGTGATGTCTGTGGTCCTATTTGTACACATGCCAGGAATGGTTCCTCGTACTTTATTACATTCACTAATGATCTCTCAAGATACGGACATGTGTTCCTGTTGAAACACAAATCTGAATCTTATGAGAAATTAAAGGAATATAAGTACGAAGTAGAGAACCAGACGGGTAAAAGTATTCAAATCATTCGATATGATCGGGGAGGAGAATACTTGAGCATGGAATTCAGAGACTATTTAAAAGAGAATAAGATTCTCTCTCAGCTTACTCCTCCGTATACACCACAGCACAACAGTATATCGGGGTGGAGGAATCACACCCTATTAGATCTGGTGCGTTCTATGATGAGTACTGCTGAGTTGCCTATTTCTTTTTAGGGTTATGCACTTGAGATAGCTGCATACATATTGAATAGAGTTTCGACCAAATCCGTTGCTTACCACTCCATATGAGATATGGAATGGGAAGAAACCAACTCTTAAACGAGTTAAGATATTGGGTTGTCCGACCTATGTTGAAAAGCATAATCCGGACAAGCTTGAGGTAAGGTCAGTTCTGTGCAAGTTTGTAGGATGTCCCAAACATTCGCAAGGGTATATCTTCTACAACACCGAGGAACAAAAGGTGTTTGTTTCTCGACATGCCACATTTTTAGAAAAGGAATTTCTTGTGAAAGAAATTAGTGGCAATGAGGTAGAACTGGAAGAATTTCCAGCAACACAAACTATGACTGACGATTTGGTAGAACCGGAGGATTCAATAGTCCCCAACGAACCGCAGCCACTCCGCAGATCTAGTAGGGTTCCTCATCCACCTGAGAGATACTACGGTTTTCTCATAGACTGTGGGAGCATGGATTGCATCATGGAAGATGATGACCCAACTAGTTTCGAGCAGGCCTTTACAAGTGGAGACTATATGAAATGGCTGGATGCTATGTGATCTGAGATGGAATCCATATACACCAACAAAGTATTGACTTTGGATGTTGCTCCTGAAGGGGTAAACCACATCGGGAACAAGTGGATCTTTGAGAAAGATAAATGGTGTAGATGGAAAAGTTGAGACTTTCAAAGCTAGACTTGTAGCAAAAGGTTTTCGTCAACGACCTGGTGTCGACTATGATGAAACCTTTTTCTTCTGTCTCTATGCTTAAGTCCATCAGGATCCTACTTTCCATTGCTGCATACCATAACTACGAAATCTGGCAGATTGCACGTCTAAACCGTTTTTCTAAATGGTGATTTAGAAGAGAGCGTGTATATGATACTTCCAGAGGGCTTCGTAGATAGAGGGAATAGCGGAAGCGTGTGTAAGCTGCTTAAATCCATTTACGGATTAAAGCAGGCATCGCGGAGATGGAACATCTGTTTTGATGATGTTGTCAAAGAGTTTGACTTCATCAAAAAGATAGATGAACCATGTATATATAAGAAAGTTGTAGAGAGTAAGGTTGTCTTCCTTGTATTGTACGCGGATGACATACTCTTGATAGGAAACGATGTTCCTATGCTACACTCGGTCAAGCTCCACTTGTCACGTAAGTTTTCTATGAAAGATCTAACTGATGCCTCCTACATCCTGGGGATAAAGATATATAGAGATAGATCTAAATGGATGTTAGGATTGTCCCAATCCAGGTACATAGACACCATACTAAAGTGGTTTAGTATAAAAGATTCTAAGCGTTGTAATGTACCCGCTTGTTCAAAAATCACTCTCTCCAAAAAGATGTATCTCAAGACTGATTTGGAGAGAGCTCGCATACAAGGGATACCCTATGCTTCGGCAGTCGGGTCAATCTTGTATGCGATGCTGTGTACCAGACCAGATGTAGCTTACTCAGTAGATGTAGTGAGTAGGTATCAATCAGATCTTGGGGAAAAGCACTTGACAGCTGTTAAGAACATTCTTAAGTACTTGAGAAGAACTTAAGAGATGTTCTAAGTGTATGGTAACCGAAAACTCTAGGACGAGTCCTTTACCGATTCGAGCTTCCAGAGTGATAACGACGACAGAAAGTCAGTCTCGGGTTTTGTCTTTACCCTCAGAGGAGGGACGGTATGTTGGAAGGGTTCCAAGCTATATACCATAGCAGACTCGTTGATAGAGGCTGATTACTTCGCTACCAACGATGCCTCCAAAGAGGCTGTCTGGATGAATAAAGTTCATAAGATGTACATGGTTCTTACCAGAGCATCCAATATTTGTGTATTGTGATAATAATAGTGCTTTGGCCTTGGCCTAGGAACCCCGGTCTCATCAGCGATCCAAACATATTCTTAGGCGGTATCACTTGATTAGGGAGATAGTCGATCTCCGGAAGATCGAGGTCGGGAGAGTTGACACAGAGGATAACACAGCGGATCCACTCAAAAGGTCTATCCCCCAAATGCGATTAGGGAGATTTTTGGGATTTGGGTATGCGATACTACAACAACTGGCCTTAGTGAAAGTTGGAGATTGTTAGGAATATGTATGCCCTAGAGGCAATTATTGTTGATATAATGGATGCTTGGATATATATATAGAGGACTTTTTTTCTCGACATGATAGTATGCTATCTGGTTACATTTATCTTAACATGTAGACCGGTATTCTTTACTGTCTTTTTCTCACATGTTGATAAAGCCCTTAGGATATGTACCTGACCACCTGGATTATGATGAGATCATACTAGTGGGGCCAGGGTGGTCCAAAAGTACATCCTTTAACCGTTCCTAGTCGAGGGGATATCGAGACAAGGGTATCGATATTCCAGAGTAGACTAGTGTATAAGTTTCTTATCCCTTACAGGGCGATGGTTGATCCCACAACCATTGGAGTATGACATCAAAGATTATGTACACAGGTGCTCATTGGAGAATGGGTACACCAAACAGGACTCACCGAGGACTCCTAGTTGGTAGTATACCTATCGTCAGATAGAAGTCCTCTGGTGACACTGGTACATGTTAGTCTGTAGACCCAAGATCGTCATAGAGTCTTGTGTGGCCCTTGTTTCGCCCAATCAGAGCAAAGCTCTGTTTGAATTCAAAATTCAAATTTTGAAGCAACGCTTCAAGTCTCGGGCGCAACGCGCCGCGTGTCAGGCTCTAATACGTCAGCGCAGCGCCCAAGAAGGCGCGCCCAATCAGAGCAAAGCTCTGTTTAAGGGAAGCAATGCTTCAGTTGCGCATGCACTGCGCTGCGCGACGCGTGTCAGCGCAGATGCGCTCGCGCAGTTGCGCTGCGCGACACGTGTCAGCGCAAATGCGCTCGCGCAGTTGCGCTGCGCTGTGCGCTGCGCGACACGTGTCACGCGCTGGGGGCATTTGCGCCCAACTGAATTAAGATTTTAAGAAATCTTTTCTGTTCTTGTTAAAACAAGAAGATTTTCGTCTGCGAAGCAGAAGCCCTTGGATCAAAGATCCAACGATGGGGAAAATTCCCCAAATCACTCAGAGAAAGATCTCTTTAACAAATCTAACTAATTTATGGGCACTATAAAAAGGACCCTAGACCTCAATTCAAAGGCATCAAGATCCTTCTAAAAAAAAGAGAGAAAGAAGAAAGCTCTGGAAAAACTCCTCAAGAACGACAGAAGGTAAAAACCTTGAGGGAGAAGAGAAAGTTCTCTTATGGGCAGATTATTGATCTAAGAACAAGATCAATAATCTTAAATAAAATATATATATATATATATATATATATATATATATATATATATATATAAATAAGAAATAACAGTGCTTTGCACTTTTTATGAACCTCTGGTTCTTGAAACAAAAAAAAGAAAGAAAGAAAGAAAAATTTATTTTCCTTTGATCTAAATGAAGATCAAGAAATTAAATAGTGCTTTGCACTTCTGATTCTTGAATCTAAAAGATTCTTAGTGCTCTGCACTTCCAAACTGCGCTGTTGCGCTCTTGAGAGAGCGCCACGTGTCAGCTACTTGCGCTACGCGCACTTAAAATAGAGCTTTGCTCTCTGGATTTAGCGTAACTCACCAGAGCGCGCCACGTGTCCACAGCGCAACAGCGCAGTGCACTTGTGCAGCGCACTGCGCTATTGCACTTGCGCTCACCAGAGCGCGCCACGTGTCAGCAGCGCAACTGCACAGCGCACTAGCGCAGCGCACTGCGCTGTTGCGCTTGCGCTCACTAGAGCATGACACGTGTCCTAACCATAAGCGCTTGCGCTCTGTAATTGGCGCAAACCGCCTGATAAATGCAATGCATTTCTCAAAGGGCCTGGCCCAAGTCAAAAGTTTAAATAGACCAAGAATAATGTTATGCATTATTTTAAGGGAGCAGAGCCCAATTGAGAGGTCCAATGGACCAAAACAAATGCTCTGCAATAAAAAAGGGCAGAGCCCAGTCAAAATAGGCATAAATGGCCTGAAGTAATGCTATGCATTATTCTAAAACGGGGAAAGCCCAGACAAAGACCAAATGCAAACAAAATATGGACATTTTTTAAACTGGACTTAGCCCAATTTTGGCCGTAAGTCCTTAAACTAAATTGGCTAGGCACGGCTGCTCCCCAAATCAATTTGTAATCGGTTCGAGGGTACATCTCTGAACTCCTCTGACACTTATCGTTGTAATCCTTCAACGACGTCACAGAGGCGACGGGTCCCAACAATCACACATGAATATTGGACCGAAACGTCCTTAAACTAATAATGGACCGAAACGTCCTTAAACTAATAATGGACCGAAACGTCCTTAAATATCGGACCGAAACGTCCTTAAACTAATATTGGGCCACCACGTCCCTAAACTGGAATATGGACCACCACGTCCCTAAACTGGCAATGGACCACCACGTCCCTAAACTGGAAAACGGACCACTACGTCCCTAAACTGGAACAATAGAGCCTCCAAACGCTCTTTTGCCGGATCTAAACGGTCCCGTTTAAGTTGATCTTAGCCCCAAACACGGCTAACGTATCCTTAAACATTCAAATGGATTATAAAACTCCCAATCAACTCTGGTTCGAGGGTACATCTCTGAGCTCCTCTGATACATGTCGTTGTAATTCTTCAACGACGTCAGAGAGGTGACGAGTCCCGATGGTCATACATTAAATTAATCACTATGTTAAGTTGATCTTAGTCTAAAACAGGACTAATGTATCCTTAAGGAACGTTTAAGTCGATCTTAGCCGCAACGCGACTAATGCATCCTTAAACTAAAAACACCAAACCCAAATCTAAGTAAATGCGGATTTGGACTAATCCATGTCCTACGGGCGACGGCATTACTCAGTCTTCGTATACAATCCACGGGCAACCACAAACAAAACAAACACACACGACACGAAGTGAAATTCTGGAGAAGGAGAAAGTTGTTACCGCGATGCGGTAGCGTAATTAACTGCAGGGGCTTGCGCCTGCAGGGAAGAGCGTCCCCACAATCAAAAACCCCTCAAGCGAGGGAGAATCTGACAAAGTCTGCTACATCGGCCGCATCCGTCTAAACCTCCGATACACGGTGCCATAAATCAACTTGGTATCTTCGGAGAGATAGACGGATAAAACCAAATAGCATGTGCCCCGAACCTCAGGCACAGACGCCCATGTCTTGGTCGCCGTTCGGAGGGGAACAGATTCTGGCACGCCCGGTGGGACCATCTTCCTCTTTCCACTCCACACTTCGTGTGTCGTCTTCGTGAACCAATCGCGGTTTGTTAAATGGTTGTCTTCGGATTTCAAGTTGCTAAGATTTGGTCTTTTACCTGGCGAAGAACTCAAGCATCCATGGATTCCAACTGCACCAACTGCTCGAAATGCCACTGCAACGGACGCTCTACGTCACCGAGAGGTGTAACATATGGGCCCCAAGCGTCCTCTTTCCTCGCTCTGCCGGTTGAACAGGTGACTCAGGCCACCACTGGCCTGTTTTTCGGGACCATGGTCCCACCTACAAGCTTCTCTATGCCGACACCTGCACCGGAAGTGAACAAGAAGTCGGTGTTCGACCGGCTCACTGCTACCACGACCCCTGTCAATGGGTCGTCCGCTACCAAACCGACAGCCTCTGTTTTCACCAGGCTGAATCAGAACTCTAAATTGGCTATCCCAAAGAGGGCAACGGCCGCTGTTTTGGAAGTCATTAAGGCGGCTTCTCCCGCCAAATTGTCAGTCTTTTCAAGACTGACGATTCCTGCTCCTACCCCTGCTCGAGGATCCGTCTTCGACAGGTTGAATATCATCCCTCAAAGGACAACCTCAGTCTTTGAGAGGTTAACACCAGCGGCACCCTGTTCAGACAGGGGGCAAAAAGAAGTCATCTCTATCTCTGAGCTGATCCCAACGGCTCGTCGTGCTCGACGTCGACATTGGCAACGAGTGAGGAAAGCAGGGGGCAACTCCCCCTCATGGCTAACCCCACCTGCTCCAGTGGTGGAGGTCAACGCTGCTGTTCCAACTGGGAACAGCTTTGAATTGCTGAGGAAGGTGAGAAAGAACTCTCCAATTGCTACATTGAAAAGATCTCCTCCGCCTATGGAGAAAGCTCCGGAGACAAAGCAGGAACAGCCCCCTCAACGGCTGTCGTCAAAAATTTATAAAGTTTGGCGGAGGGTTCAAGACTCCGCGATTGACCCAGACCACTTTCATCGCCAGAAAAAGGCAAAGGTGGAAAAGGACAAAAACCGCCCCATTAAACAGCAGGGGGCAACAAATGCTAGGATGCCCACTTCAACGGCTCCTTCAACCTCAATGGTCCACAAAAGAAAAAGGCCAGAGAAAGCTCCCGTGACACTGACAAAGTTTAAAAGCGGTGAACCTAAACGCCCCAAGTCAGGGGGCATAACAGTTCATACGGTTTATATGGCTTCTGGAAAGGAAGAAAGTCGTACTTCTACGGGTCACCGACCGTTTACCCGATCAGTGACCAAGGCTCAGGAGCAGCAACAATTTCTCCAGGAGATGATGAATACAATGGCTGCACTCACGAAGCCAAAAGAGAACCCTGAGACGTCCTTAGATGAACGCCAAGAGGAAGAGACCGACGCCGAGTTTCTCTGCCGAGTACTGGAAAAGAGAGACAAAGAGGCTGCTGAACAAGCAGCCAATATACAGCGTATGGGCCTCCTCTTCCAGGACATGATAGGGATGATGATACAACAAGATCCCCCAACTGAAGAACCCCCGATCGTCCTTGGGGATGATAGGGGAGAGACATCAAACCCTCAGCCCGTTCTATCAACGGCTAAAGAGGATACAATCTCTAAAACTGATCTGGACGAATATATAGCCCAGCAAATAAAGGTTCATCACGCGGCCGAAGCAGCCGGCCACGTCGTAAAATCGGGGCGGCCATATCCGGGCTGGTATGACCAAATCAAGTACCCGCCGGATTACACAATTCCCAAGTTCCATGTCTACAAGGGGACCGGCAATCCCCATCAGCATGTTGCCCAGTTCAGGGCGCTTTGCGGTAACACCGGCGGTGATGACAAGCTTTTGCTCCGCCAGTTCGTTGGAAGCCTATCAGATACGGCGTTCGAGTGGTACTCTGAACTCCCTAATGATTCTATTAAGACCTTCGCGGAAATGGAGCTGCTGTTTACACAACGTTTTGCAAGTGCCAGTGAACGTACCCCGATGACGGCACTGATTAATGCCAGGGTAAAACCCGGTGAAACATGGGTTCAGTACGCTATACGGTGGCGTAATCTATGGTCGAAGTGCGAACAGCGCATAGAAGAAGCTCCAGCGGTGGGAATGTTTGTTGGAACCCTTGATCCACAGGCAACCATCTCGCAGTTCATGATGTTCTTCAAGCCGACTACCTTCCAGGCTTTGATCGACAAACTAGCGCAGATGGACCAGATGGGCCATAAACCCCCTCTCCCGAAGCTGGACTCCCGAAACGACAAAGGAAAGGGAAAAGCGATCATTGTCGCTAATGCTCAACAACAGCCAAGCGACTCGAAGCCGGTTGCTCGTCCAAACAATACACGCCCATACGTACCCTTTGAGGACAGGATGGGACGTCCTTACTCCTTCCCCCACGATAAAACGAGAGGGCTATTCGAGCTGGCGTTGCGCAACAGACTCATAAATCTGCCAGATCCAAAACGTCCGTTGCAACCGAACGACGTCAACGAGCCCAATTACTGCCCTTACCATCGAGTGCTAGGCCATCCCATCGAGGATTGCTACGTTTTCAAGAATTGTCTTGAGAACCAGTACCGCCATGGCAAATTTGCGCTATCCGACAAATGGAAGGTGAATCCCCCGCAGCCCCACACCTCTAAAGGGACGAATACGCCGGGGGCAACATGCTCCGTCATTGAGGAAGCTCCTTGGGAGGTTGTATTATCAGCCAAGACGAAGAGGATGCTAAACGATCTTCAGACCTGTCCAGCGGTCAAGTGGAAGAACCCCTTTGAACCGCAGGTTATTGAGGGGATATTGAAGCCACGTCCGACTCCGAGGACCGATGGTGGTAATTCAAGTGTTCATAGTCAGCCGTCAAAATCTTCGAAAAAGAAGAAGAAGAAATCTAAGAAGCCCGTGAAGCCTAGCGACAAGCGCACGGACTTACAAAAGCAAATCGACGCGCTGGATGAATACAACCAAAAGGCGCGGACTCCCATTACGCTCCAAGATTTCCTTGATCACGTCTTTCAAAAAGAAGATGGGGGAGAAAGTTCATCGGATGAATCCGAGGAATATGTGGCGAGCTGTCATATGATCTCCCATTCGACCACGAACGATGAAGGGACTTCTGGCACTAAAACGCTGGGGGCAAATACTGAGTCAAGGGTTCCGGAGTTATCAATCGAAATGATTGACGCGTTTCTTAGTGAAGCTCGATTGAAAAGTAAAGCTGATCGAGAACGCGAGACGGCTATATTCGAAAGGGCCAAGCGTCAGCGACTTGAGGGAAGAACTGAAATGATCCCGCTGGAGCAAAATGCCTCCACCGCTGACAAAAGCCAATTCAAGATAAAGAAGAGGTTTGTTAAGGCCATATCAATGGGCATGAAGCTACCATCCTCCGAAGGAAACATTACTGGTGAAATGGAAAACCACCTCTCCTATTGCTTGTACCATCGGAAGGTGTCGCATCCCATTAAAAAGTGCAAAATTTTCGATAAGTGGTGGCAAGGATATGTTACTCACCAACAACAGTTTAAGCGGGAAAAGCGCAAAGCTCACCGAAAGCAGAGCGGAATGATTAAAGGGCTTGATAAAACTACGGGTGGTTGTTGCATGGTTGACGCCGTAGGATCACAAGTGCTTATATTTGGAAGCGATTCCAATGAGGAGCTAGAGCTTGGCCCCCTCTTCAAAGAATCCACTTCGGGAAAAGAAGAACCGAAGGCTTGCGAAAATATACAGCTACGCAATCGAACATTACCCGAAAAGAATCTTGGACCCTTAAACAAGAAAGACAAAGGGAAAGAGAAGGTCTCTGAAGATATCGCCTTGGAGGACCGAGTTACGCAAGAGTTAACCGCCAAGAACCTGCCAAAGAGGAATAAGGTGGATTACAACGTTCTGGCACATCTGAGGAAACTGCCCTCTCAGCTCAGCGTCCTTGATGCCTTGTTACTATCAAAGGAGGCGAGAGACTCTTTGATTAAGGCGCTACAAGATCCGGACCAGTTCCAAGCCTTCTTAGCCGAAGAAAAGATGAAAGACGAATTAGAAGAAGTGCACACAGCCGACGTTGCTTTTGGTGATGAAAACCTTCTCCTAGGGACGTGTGAACACAATCGCCCCCTTTATGTCTCAGGATACTGCCATGACAGGTAAAATCTTGGTCGATAACGGATCGTCTGTCAATTTACTCAATGTGCGAGTGTTAAAGGAGATTTGCATGAGTGTCCAACACCTCGCCCGAGACAAAATCACCATCTCCGGATTCGACTCCCAATCATCAAAAACTCTTGGATCTGTGATATTGACGTTACGCTTCGGGTTACTCGTCACAGACATCAAATTCCATGTTATAGACGCCAAGACGTGCTACAATGCTCTGCTCGGCCGACCATGGCTACACGAGTACAATATCATCCCTTCTACACAGCATCAGTGCATGAAGTATTCTAGGGATGGCCTCGAGTACACTGTGGCGGGAGAGTTGAATCCGTTTTCTGTGAACGAAGTTCGCAAGTATGAAGATGCCAAATACTTCTTACCGAGTTTCGAAGACACGGAAAGGTGTCACAAACCGGAGAACAAAACTTACGCCACCATCCCTGTCTTCGGCAGTAACACCGAGGAGGAGGAGGATATAATTTATTCAGGTCCATCCCAATCCACCAGGCCAGGACCATCCGTTCCTTCGTTGATATTCGGCAGTGATTCAGAGGATGAAGTTCATGCTGTATTCCCTGCTCGACCTTCAATACGGGTTTCCGCTGATGAAGAGCGAAGTCTGCAGATAACCATGGTGCCGCTTGAACATTACAAAGAACCGGATGCACTCGACACCAACAGCGTAGAAGAATTGCAGACATTCTATATCCCCCCCGGACGAAAAGGAGAGAAGGCAATCCTATTCTACCGTTCTGAAGAAAACAGGGTGGAAAAAGAAATTTGGCGTGGCGCGGATCCCACGCTCGACAGGCTTTAGCCTATCCGTCTTCCCAGATATTATACCGAAGGTTTGAAGAGACTGTTGAGGCGCCAGGGAATACCTTTCGAACAAACCGTTAGAAAGGCCAAATTCTATGACAGGGTTTGGAACGTCCCCGGAACTCAGCGCAAGCTACCTAATGGGAGGCTGGAGACGATCGGGCTCGGATACATTCGCTCCAGGAAACGAGAGCTGCTCCGCGGCTGTTACGTCGTGCACAATTCTGATGAAGAAGCAGATGCTCAAGAGGAAAACGCTAATCCTGAACCAGCAAAAGTTCCTGATACAAAACCGCCCAGTCCATCATTTGAAGACCAGATGAGCAAACTTATAAGGGATGCGAGTCAAAAAGCCCGAGATGATCACAATCGTGAAATGGCAATCTATGAGAAAGCCAAGACACAGCGCCTCCTTCAACAGGCAGTAAAGAACGAAGATGCTGCCCCATGTCAACCTGATACAAAAAGGGCTCGACGCGGAGGCAGAAACGAGTCGAAAGGCAAGAAAGGCGCTCAACAACCACAAAGCAGAGCTAAGAAGCCACGCATCCGAGAGTCGAGCGTTATTGACCTAGCCCTCATGAAGAAAATGGGTCGAGCATACTCATTTCCTCAGAGCAAAACAAGGAAAATACTTGATCTTACTCTAAAACATCAAATGCTTACACTGCCAGAGTCTAAACACCCTGAGCAAGCAGGCGAAGTCTCCAACCCAAATTATTGCTCTTACCATCGAGTAGTAGGGCATCCGCTTGAAGATTGCTTCACCTTTAAGAATTGGGTTGAGGACCAATATCAGCTTGGCAAATTCGCGTTGTCTGACAACTGGAGGGTAGCGCCGCCGCAAAAGCACGAACCCGAAAACACAAGGATAGAACCAACTCCGCATTGGGATTGGCAGAAAATTCACACCTGGCATGTGATAACAATATTAAAAGAAGAGTCCGAGGACATGAACAGCCTTCCTTGGTGCTTTGAAAACAGCAGCGATGAGGTAATCTCAGAATTTCCACCAGCGCCAAAAGAGCTGGAAGATGGAATCCATACTACTGCAGATAACCTCAAGAAAATCGAGTTGGGGACAACAAATGATCCGCGACCGACATTCGTCAGCGAGCTGCTGTCTGAAGAGAGGTTGGCTGCGTTAAAAGACGTCCTTGTGCAACATAAAGATTGCTTCGCATGGAACTATTCCGAGATGCCGGGACTAGATCCAGAAGTTGCTGTACATAGACTAGCAATATCCCCGAACATCAAGCCAGTCAAACAGGCGCCGAGAAGAATGCGACTCGAGCTTGAGATGAGCATAAATACCGAAGTCAAAAAGTTAATCGAGTCTGGCTTCATCCAAGAAGTTCAGTACCCTGAATGGATCGCCAACATTGTCCCAGTGATGAAGAAAAATGGGACAGTGCGCGTATGCGTAGACTTCCGGGATCTTAATAAAGCTTGCCCGAAGGATGATTTCCCAGTGCCAGTCACTGAACTGATGATAGACAATACATCCACTCATGAGGTTTTCTTCTTCATGGACGGCTCATCGGGGTATAACGAGATAAAAATGCATCCAGAAGACCAGAAGCACACAGCCTTCAGGACTCCTTTTGGTATATTTTGTTATAAAGTAATGCCCTTCGGTTTGAAGAATGCCGGTGCTACTTATCAGAGGGCCATGACAAAGATCTTCGACGACCTTATACACGAAATCGTCGAATGCTATATCGACGATCTCGTAGTTAAAAGCAAGTCATACGAAGAGCATCTCGAGCATTTGAAGACCGTATTTCAACGCCTTCGGCGATACAATTTGAAGATGAATCCTTTAAAATGTGCGTTCGGGGTTTCCTCGGGCAAATTCCTAGTGTTTATCGTTCGACACCGAGGCATTGAAATAGATCCGTCTAAGATTAAAGCGATCATGGAAATGCCTCCGCCAAGGACTCTTAAACAGTTGCGATCTCTCCAAGGGAAGCTTGCATACATACGGCGATTTATAGCCAACCTTTCAGGAAAGTTCCGTCCTTATAGTCACCCGATAAAGAAGGGAACCCCGTTCGT
The DNA here is from genome assembly GCA_030015575.1 of Agapanthus africanus. Taxonomy (NCBI): domain Eukaryota; kingdom Viridiplantae; phylum Streptophyta; class Magnoliopsida; order Asparagales; family Amaryllidaceae; genus Agapanthus; species Agapanthus africanus. The sequence goes on from JASDDO010000008.1 coordinate 356,998,245, forward strand.
CTGGGATCAAAAATGCCAAAGCGCACTAGACGAGATCAAGCAATACCTGCAGAACCCGCCGGTGTTGGCCACTCCGGTCAAGGGAAAACCTCTCATTCTTTATACAACCGCCCTCGAAGGTTCCTTAGGCGCATTATGGGCACAAGAGAATGATCAGGGGAAAGAAAGAGCACTCTACTACTTAAGTCGAGTTCTGCTGGGGGCAGAAAGCAACTACTCTCCCATTGAAAAACACTGCATGGCGTTGATCTTCGCAATAACAAAGCTTAGACATTACGCAATAGCACATGAAGTCCGTCTTATTTCGAAGGTGGACCCGCTCAAATATCTAATGTCAAAGGCCATACTGACAGGGCGACTCGCTAAATGGGCCCTGCTCTTGATGGAATTTTCGATAACATATCAACCTCTCAGGGCAGTAAAAGGCCAGGCCATTGCCGACTTCCTTGCTGAGCATCCCATACCCGCCGATTCTCCTTTAAATTGCGATTTGCCAGACAGACATGCGTTTGACGCAATCGACAGTGGTGATACCCGTTGGGAGCTTTATTTCGATGGAGCATCTTCCATGAAAAAGCACAAACAAAGTACGCCAATGATCAAATCGGGGGTAGGACTCATCTTTGTGACCACACAAGGAGGAATAATGCGCTTCGCCTTCTCCTTAACAGAGCCGAGAACGAATAATGAAGCTGAATATGAAGCTTTGATAGCAGGCCTCGAGATCGCCATTGACATGGGAATTGAAAGCCTCCTCATATATGGGGACTCCCAGCTAGTCGTCAGTCAAGTGAACGGCGATTACCAAACATGCAAACCGGAATTGGTAAAATACGGTGAAAAAGTGCAACAACTGCTAACCCAAATTCCCTCCTATACTTTGGAGAGCATACCGCGCGCGGAAAACAGCAAAGAGGACGCACTAGCCAAACTTGCTAAAGAACTGGCTGACGAGAACCTCGATGACGTTAGAATCGTGGTACAAAGCTGTCGAGTGCTAACCCCAGCAGAAGTATCTCCGGAATCATCTGAAGAAAAAGGAGCGAACGAGGAGACAACCCTGCAAATAAAAGATTTGGAAAATACCGAGGACTGGAGAGAAGTCTTCATGGATTACTTCAAGTTCCACCGAATGCCTGAAGAAGCGTCCATAAGACATCAGCTCGTGAAACGAGCTCTGTCTTTCGCCTTCGTCAACGATACTCTATACAAGAGGTCATTCGATTCTCTGTGGCTGAGATGCTTAGGACCTGATGAAGCGAGAAGGGTCGTCCAAGAAGTTCACGACGGACTCTGCGGTTCCCACAAAGCAGGCCCTAAGATGAAGTTGAAGATAAAACGGATGGGCTACTACTGGCCCACGATGATACAGGATTGCCTGGAATACGCGAAGCAATGTCACTCATGCCAAATTCATGGGGACTTCATCCATCAGCATCCCAATCCACTGCATCCAACAGTGGCTAGCTGGCCATTCGAGATGTGGGGAACTGACATAGTCGGCCCCATCGAACCAGCATCATCCAAGAGACATCGTTTCATCTTGGCGACGACTGATTACTTCTCCAAGTGGGCAGAGGCGGTACCATTGAGGGAAGTGAAGACGGAGAACATCCTCCATTTCTTCAAAATGCATGTCATATACCGGTTTGGAACCCCTAGAAGGATCATCTCTGATAATGGGCCAGCCTACCGAAGTCATAAAATTAGCCGCTTCGCACAGCAGCACAATATAGATTGGAGATATTCCTCAGTCTATAATCCGCGGGCTAACGGTCTCGCCGAGGCCTTCAACAAGACCTTGACGAAAATTATAAAGAAAACGGTGTCCCGAAACAAGAGGGACTGGCATGAGAAGTTGCAAGAGGCTCTTTGGGTGTATCGAACCACGTTCAAGACGGCCACGAACACGACGCCCTACGCGTTAGTATTCGGCACGGAAGCGGTACTACCCCTTGAAATAGAATTACCCTCTTTGCGAGTAGCAATTCACTACGAGCTGACGGATGAAGAAAATGCTCACCTTCGGTTTGAGGAGCTTGACGCCCTTGATGAAACCCGGCTCATAGCACAGCAAAATCTGGAAGCTTATAAAGCAAAGATGACGCGCTCATATGAAAAATTGATCCGACCGAGGACATTCCGCCAAGGCGAACTCGTGCTAGTGGTCAAAAGGCCTATGATCCCTAATCGCGCCAAGCGGGGAAAGTTCGAGCCGAACTACGAGGGCCCGTACATCATAGATAAGGTCTACCAGGGTGGAGCCTATCTACTCATCGACATGCACGGCGAAAGGCCTTTTAGACCAATAAACGGTCGCTTCCTAAAGAAATACTATGCTTAATGAGCCACAGCCTAGGTAAATGATAGATGACGACGACTATGTCCTCTCGCTATCTTCCTAAGCTCGAACTTTAAAAGCATGTAGCCGGGCTTCTCAATGTTGGACCGAAATGTCCTTAAACTAATATCAGACCGAAACGTCTTTAAACTACTACCACAGCATCCTTAGGCTGACGAGATGAGCAAAAATAAAATAAAAAATATAATAAAAAAAAACGGTATGTCCATAAGCAAAAAGGGCACGGATGAAAACCCGAAAGGGCTCCGTGAGTAAAAACAGTAGGGCTACCGGCGAGTGTTCGTGAAAACCCGAAAGGGCGCGACCTCGTAAAAAAAAAAGAGAAAGAGAAAGAAAATAAAAAAAAATAATATAAAAAGAATAAAAAACGGTAAGTCCATAAGCAAAATGGGCACGGATGAAAACCCGAAAGGGCTCCGTGAGTAAAAACAGCAGGGCTACCAGCAAGTGTTTGTAAAAACCTGAAAGGGCGCAACCTCGTTAAGAAACACTTATAGGGTCCTCTCGACCCTGTAAGGAGAAACCACCCGCGTGAGATCCTTACGACTTACAAGGGAACAACACACTTAGGAATCCCCACGATTCCTAAGGAGAAAATACACTTGCAAGATCCTCACGACTCGCAAGGAGAACTCTCTTATGGGACCCTCACGGCTCGTAAGATTTGAAAGTCTTAAGCTACAGAGACCTAAACCTGTGTTTAAGCAATTCTCACAACTTTCGACATTGCCCTACAAGTGGCTCAGTATTGACCCTTGTATACAATCCACGGGCGCGAATAAACATTTCCCTAACTAAGTCCCATCTGAAACTAGGGATATGTTTGCATGGTAAACAACCCTTGTAAATCCTCTCGACTTACAAGGAGAAAACCCTCCTGTAGGATCCTTACGACTTACAGAGGAACAAAACACTTAGGAACCCTCACGATTCCTAAGGAGAAAATACACCTACGAGATCCTGACGACTTGTAGGGAGAAATAGCTTTGTGAGACCCTTAAGGCTCATGAAGTCAAAAGGCTTAGACGACAGGACCTTAACCCTGGTCGCTAAGCCTCCTTTGTTCGACAACGACAGAGGCAAATGATGATTCGCTCCTGGCAATATCCCAGTTGTAGCGGTGCTGATGCCGAAATCGGTGTCCAATTTCAGGTTTACAGCGAAAAGCCAGTAGGCCGCACATGCATACGAAATAGCCGAAATGATGGGGCGACTTGCAATAAAAAAGCAGCAAGTAAAAATATATGCATGAAGAAATAGCCGAAATGATTGGGCAACTCGCAATAAAAAGCAGCGAGTAAAAATAAAATAAATAGCCGAAATGATTGGGCACCGCGAAAAATAGCCGAAATGATTGGGCAATCGCGACCTTCGCGATACGAAAGCTGAAAGGATAGAGCATCGCGGAAATACAACAAAAAAATGATGATGATAAAACTTTGGCCCTACAGTTAAGATCACATCGATTCCTGTATACAATCCAAGGGCGTAAACAAAGTGGGAACCATACTCTTCCAACAAACTCCTCGACTCACGGATACAAACACTCCTTGACGAGAGCTTCCTGATCTGCGTCGACCCGCAGAGCCACAAGAGCCTCCGTGGGAACCCTCGACTCGTTTCAAACCCCAAGGAAACAAATAATCCTTGGCGCTTGGGAAACAAATAATCCCAGCAAACTCCTCGACTCACGGATACAAACACTCCTTGACGAGAGCTTCCTGATCCGCGTCGACCCGCAGAGCCACCAGAGCCCCCGTAGGAACCCTCGACTCGTTTCAAACCCCAAGAAAACAAATAATCCTTGGCGCTTGGGAAACAAATAATCCCAGCAAACTCCTCGACTCACGGATACAAACACTCCTTGACGAGAGCTTCCTGATCCGCGTCGACCCGCAGAGCCACCAGAGCCCCCGTGGGAACCCTCGACTCGTTTCAAACCCCAAGGAAACAAATAATCCTTGGCGCTTGGGAAACAAATAATCCCAGCAAACTCCTCGACTCACGGATACAAACACTCCTTGACGAGAGCTTCCTGATCCGCGTCGACCCGCAGAGCTACCAGAGCCCCCGTGGGAACCCTCGACTCGTTTCAAACTCCAAGGAAACAAATAATCCTTGGCGCTTGGGAAACAAATAATCCCAGCAAACTCCTCGACTCACGGATACAAACACTCCTTGACGAGAGCTTCCTGATCCGCGTCGACCCGCAGAGCTACCAGAGCCCCCGTGGGAACCCTCGACTCGTTTCAAACCCCAAGGAAACAAATAATCCTTGGCGCTTGGGAAATAAATAATCCCTAGCAAACTCCTCGACTCACGGATACAAACACTCCGTGACGAGAGCTTCCTAACTCATGTCAACTGTTCCGCTACAACTGCAAACAGATCCCCGATTCGTCTCAATTTGTAAGAAGAAGTCTCAGACAGCAAGGATTGAAAAGCTTGCTTTTTGAGCAATGGGGCCCTGCAAGTCAATCCAAACTGGTCTCTTGCATACTATTCACGGGTCTCACTCTCCGAAGTTGAATTTCCACGAGGAGGGAAACAACCACTTACGAATCCTCTCGACTCGTAAGAGGGAAAATTCTCTTATAAAATCCTTATGACTTATAAGAGAAAACCACACTTAAGAATCCTCACGATTCCTTAGGAGAAAATCCACCTATGAGATCCTCTCGATCCGTAGGGAGAAAAGCCTCTATGAGACCCTCACGGCTCATAGAATTGAAAAGTCTTAGGCAGTAGACCTGAACCTGCGGCCTAAGCCATCGCTATTTCCTAAGGAAGTCGAAATACTCATTTTAAACATCCATCAGCCATGGTTATTAAGACAGCCTGTTAACATTAAAAGAAAGAAGATGACAGAAAGAATATCTGGTTTACATTTGATCTGGTATGCGTGACGCGTTCAGTTATGCATGGACAGAAGACTCAGGACAAGGAATAAGACAGGTTGAAATAAAAAGAGGGGAGAGTTCCATTCATACTGCTAGAAAATCCCTTCTTACAATCATAAGAACAATAAATAAGAAACATTATTCAAGTTATTACAACGGTAAAACCTCGGACCCGGGGCAAGGATTGAGGAAATCGAAAGTAAGGCCATCCAGAGTTCTTCTGGCCTTTCTAATTATTCTTATGCGCAGTCTTTCGCGCTCCTCTGTGTCAATATCATCGGCAATCCCCCCCGGCCTTTGATAAGCGGCAATTATCGTCGTTTGCTGGAAGACTTGGTGTAGGATGTCAACGAGGCTGTTCCGCCATTTCTTTGAGATCAGCCCTGTCAGGTACACTGAATGCACCTTGTCTTCGGCATCATCCAGTGCGTTAAGCGGTAAGGCCTCATGAAGATCCGGAAGTGCTCTCCATATGGCTCCCAACACGACTTTCAAAAGGGCCGAACGACGAGGCAACAGCCAACCACCGCTTGCGTTCAGACGACCCATGACTTCTGCACATTCATCGTCCGTAAACTCCTGGTTTTGTTGATGACCCTGAGCACGGATATCGTCGTAAGTAATGAACTCGTGCAAACTGTATAGATGTACCGCCGCCATTATACCTGGAGGAAATATTACAGGAAGATCAATAATAGAAAAGCAATAACATACATAGAGGACTAAATTCCTGAGGAGCAAGACTATGTTCAAGGATGAAATCCCCCAAACGAAAGCTCTGCTGGTTAATCGATTCTACCTAAAGAAGTTTTTTTTCTTCTAAAAACCTTAAAAAAAAAAGGAAACAAAGCAACGGAGTTCTTAAAGGCAAGAACAAAGCTCCGAAGTCTTCGAAAATGGAAATCTGGAAGATGATAAGCATCTGGAAGGGACCAAAGGTCCTATTTATAGGCATCAAATGCCTCTTCGACTTCCAAAAGTCTTCATGGCGGTTCACCCTAATCGGAGCGAACTTTTGTTCAAATCCCGAGGCGGGAGACGAAGCAACGCTTCGTCTTCCCCCAGTCAGAGCAAAGCTCTTCAATGAAGCAACGCTTCAGATTGTTTGCGCTGCGCAACGGGCTACGTGTCGGACAAAGAAGTATTAGCGCAACACCCAAAGCACCGCACCCAATCAGAGCGAGGCTCCTTTTCAAAATTAAAGGAAGCAACGCTTCAGCTGCGCTGCGCCGTGCGCTACACGACACAGCGCAGAGGCGCTAACACAGTTGCGCTACACTGTGCGCTGTGCAACACGTGTCATACCCTAAAGCATTTGCGCTAAACAAAATTAAAAATTCTGGAGAAATCGTTCCTACTCTTTTTAAAAAACAAAAAGATTTGCTTTTGTGAAAAAGAAGCCCCTGGATCAAAGATCCGACGGTGAGGGGAAATTCCCCCAGATCATTCAGAAAAGGATTTCTCTAGTAAATCGAATTTGCTTCTCAATTTGCAAGATGATGCCTCAGGCGGCAGAGGTGGGAAAACTTACTGTTAGTTATATGTATGCCCTAGAGGCCATTACTGTACATAGGATGTATATTGTAGTGGATGCTGGGACATATATAGGGAGGACTTTCTTGCTCGACATGATAGTATGCTATCTGGTTACTCTTTACCTTAACGTGTATACTGATTGTCTCTCTGTTACATGTTGGTAAAGCCCTTAGGATGTGTACTTGACTACCTGGACTATGATGCGGATCATACTAGTGGGGACATGGTAGTCCATAAGTACATCCTTGAAAGTCCCTAGTCGTGGGTGTATCGAGACGGGGCATCGATATACCAGAGTAGACTAGCGTGTACCTTCTCGACCCATACAGATGGGCGATGGATGATCCCATATCCATTGGTGTTTGACATCAGAGGAGATATACGGGTGCTCAGTAGAGACTGGGTACACTGGACGGACTCGCCGAGAACTCCCAGATGGTATTATACCTCACGTCAGATGGCAGTTCTCTGGTGACACTGGTACAGAGTAGTCTGTTGACCCGAGATCGTCATAGAGTCTTGTGTGGTTCCCACTGTGCTTTGATTTCCATCTTACCACGTCCAAGAGGGCGTGCAAAACGGTGGTTTTTGGGTACAGTCCCGAGTCACATGGAGGCAATGAGCGATAGGAGGGGATTCGTCTCTCCCGGTATAGGGAGTTGATGTTGCACTGTGTTCGATTGGCTATAACAGGAAGTCCCTGGCCAGGGCTGATCAGAGAATTGCTGGTAAGTGTTACCAGTAGTTTCTCGACCCGTTATGAGCCTCATATCGACACGACTTATCGAGCTATTGGGGTCTGACGTTTACCACCCCTAGGCAAGATATGCGACATATCAGACGATCAGACCGGACTGTACGGTAGTGTTACTGGTCGGATTCACTGGAGTGTGAGCGGGCTTGCTCGTCGATCTTCAGATCGCTCAATACCCGGGTGGCCGTTACGTTTAGCAGACCGCTTGCGGCTTGTGGGTGTTTGATATGATCATCACCTGCTGCCGGCGTATTGACGAGTCTTTAGAGTCCTACACAGAGGTTTCCTAGCTCAAGCGAAACGAAATAGAAGCGCATATGAGATATGTGCAGGACCGAGAATAATGCGTGTATGTGATACCGTATTTCATTCTCGCGATCAATGTATCGATTAGGTTATATGCGATATACCCTAGTTATCGAATCAAGGGTGTTTCCTTCACAAGTTTTCATGACTTGGTGAAGGTGGAGCTTGATCTTTCGATGCCTCGACGTAGATCATCTTCGGCATGGACATCGACGACCTAGCTTGCCCATTCTCCGACGAAGCCGACGCTTGAGCCCGGATTTGATTTGGACAGCGGAGAGGACCTCGTTGCGGAGCTATGGAGGTGGAACAAACGGATCTACAAAGGTTGTAATTCCGTATTCCCTTAGTTAATTGTTAACTAGATTGTTTTTCACCTAGAAATCTAGCAAACGATCCGTACATTAGGGTTTCTCGGCACCGATTTTTTGAAATTGGCATGGTAGATGCCTTTAGAGACCTCACTTGAGTGCCTAGGAACCCTACAGTGGTATCAGAGCCTAGCTAGAGCCTTAGGCGAAGTCCAGACGGAATTTGAAGTCCGAACGAACCCGAAACCCGATCACAAATATGCTCTCTGTCCATTTTTTAAAATTTGGTCTTTTTCCATATTAAAAATATTCAGAAAATCAAGCAGGGTTTTTTATGAAAAACTGTGAAAAACGGAGAGCTAACTCCGTCATAACGGCGCGGAACCACGGCAGAAGCCCACATGGCGCGGCGGTTCCGCGGCGCTACTGTTGAGTCTTTGACTCCTTTTTGCACAGTAATTCCTTTTTTAATGTGCTGAGTCTTCTGGAAATTTTTAATATATTTTCAAGAGTTGAATTTTCTGGAGATTGTTTTGGGGTTTCGGAGTTTCGATCGGAATATCAAATTTTGTCTGTGTGGCTTTCCGGATAATTTTACAATATGTTAAAAAGTTCGACCGGATATAAATACCCAATTTTTCCCCTGTCCGGAAATTTCCAAGTGTTGGATTTTTCCGTGGTTTAACGACGTTCTAAGTAGTTCAAGTAACTCGATGGACCCTCTAGAAGACAACAAACCTTAACTCGATTATGTGACCGTCTTGAACTGCCCTTTGAACCTTCGGGTTTGGGGCAGTACGGCGTGCCACATGTGAGGCGTTGGCTTGACCCTTCTACGGCTGGACCGTTGGTACTGAGGCACGAACTGAATGTTGTTAGACTTATTTCATGTGTTGATCTGTATCGGGAAAACTTGGGTGTTCGATTGTTCGATCGAAAAGTTTAACATTTTCTGTTTATCCGGAATGGGATACAATGATTGGAATTCACAATAAGTTATGAGATAACTGAATGAATGTTATAAACGTAGCAGTTTAGTCTCACTTGATCGGTTGCCACGGAATTTTGATGTGATCAAAAGTCCGTCGCAATCACGTAGCGTACGCGGATACTCGCCGGGTAAACTTAATAGACAGCCTCGCTCCATAGCCCCGACCAAGTGCCTGTAGGAGAACCCCGTCGCCGAAAGCATCCGTTCGGGTGCTCGCGGTAGCGGTGTTCCGCCTTGGTGCACTTCGTCGACGGTATCGGGGGTGCGGCCGCCTACTGAAGTTTGCGACGAGCATTCGATCAGGATGTCGGGAATCTTGTTGAATTCCCCGACTTGATATTGAAAAGAGTTTTCGATTTTGAGACTAAAATGCGGGGTTTATAATTGTTAGGCATGCGATGTCTAAGGAATTCATTTGGTCAGGCATGCGATGTCTGAGGTACAGCATTTTGTGTGATCGTAACTTTCCGTTAAAATTGAAAGGGAAGTTTTATCGGAGCGCTATTGTCACGACCCGAAAGAGCACGTGACTGGCACTTGAACCATATGAAGCCTATAGGACTCCATCCGATCCAAGTAAGGCAAAAGCCCAGAAATCTAAAACCATTTTGAAGAATAAATAAAGAAAACTGGTTTAAAGAAGTGAAGAAATACAGGTTTGAAATCAAGGTTTTTAAATAACTAAGCCGAATATGCATTTTAAAAACGGTACAGTCTTTTCTAGAAATTTCGGCAGAGTTTCCTTTGTAAAACTGGCCCCGAATGGGGTAAAACGATAATAACAAGATATAACATGATAAAGGCATCCCCAAGCGGGAGCTAGCTCTTCGTCAATCGACGGTCACAACCACGCAATGATATGATAATATACAATGCCAAGTGGCGAGGATCAAATCCAAAGAAAGCTCAAAAGCAACAAGAAACCGCAATACTACAAAGCGCGACTCTAAGGTCGAATAATACAACACTGTCTCCGAGTCTGAAAGAATATACAAGTTTGGTTGATGGACAATTTCTAAATACAATGGAATAAATAAATACAAAGGTGATTCCTGATACGAAAGAATCCACCTACCAAAGCAAATCACCCGCAAGAAGGTAATGTGCCAGAAATGCCGTAATAGAACCTGTACGGCAAAACCTGCAAGAACTGTGGCACAACGGGGGTGAGTTGCCAACTCGTGAATAGAAACATCTACAAGGATAAATCTAATGCAAGACATAATCCTAAGTCAACGATCAGTAAAATATCCACAAGAGTACATCTGAGTGTAATAAGGTGGCAAGGTAACATCTAATCATGTATATAGTGCCAGGTACTCAGGTAACAACATGTCATCAGTGTAAGGTATGTCTGCATGAAGTATCAATGAAGAAATATCAATAATATCAATACACATATATTAGCGTCCCATACCACTAATATTGGTGTAAGATAAGTGTAAATCCAGTCTGTATATGAACCAAGTCTGTATATATGTGGAACCCGTCCACCTGTCACCCACTGACAGTAAGCATCATGTATGCAATGTGAGGATATAACCAAAATCATGGAAAACTCATCATGAAACCCGTGCCAAACACCGACATGTAAATCCTCATCCGTATGGGGCTCCGTCTGCGGATATCGGCCCTCGGCCCCGGCAGTATGAGTCAACCCATGTCCATCTCTGGGCTCCGTCTGCGGATATCGGCCCGTCGGCCCCCGGCAGTACGCCCATCTCTCGGCTCCAGACGGTATCCCCCGGATATCCGCCGAGCTCAAATACAATCACCGGTAGGTACTCGCCCGCCTCCAGGCTCAATCGGCATAACCCATCGATCATCTCGCCGAGGGGAACCATACTGGGCCCACCACGAACCCGCAAACGGTACATCACCTCCTCGAATCGGGTTTCAAGCACACGTCTCAGCACCGAGAAAACGCGTGGTGGACGCACCGAAATATCATATCACGAGGTACCGGGTTTTCATAAAGTGCCTCTTTTCTTAAATAACCCCACGGTCCTCAAAAACCAGAAATCACATGAAAATCCAACATCCAGCAGTAAATCCAATGCGATGTACTATGCAATCAATCCATGATATATGCGACATGTAAAGAGAGTAATCATATCGGAAATCATGCAACATGGAATAGGAATGCGCATATGTCAAAAGAAGCATCATATCACGAATGTAATAGTACTACTGTGTAGTGACATGGCAATTATCGATGATGAAGTGTGTGAGCCGGCACATAGTGTACGTGAAACATACGCATCATCGATAATGGTGCTGGTGTCCTAACAGCATGATAATAGCATAATAATGAACATATGCCAGCAATGCGAATAGTATGAATATGCGGAAATCTAGTAATCAACAGCCCAGTGAAGTATCTACTATGCAACTACACCTAAGTATCCTGTCAATCAGGAGGGGTAGGTGTGGAAACCACCTAAAACTGAGTCTAAGTATATATTTAGATATATAGTCGGTGATCCCGCCTCAATGTCATATCGTAAGATATCCTCTAGCTATGAGTACGGATCTATCATCAATATCAGCTCGTACGGTAAATCATCGTACGGCATTCCCAAAAGCTGGGTACAGGTCAATATCTCACTGTCTCATCACGTAACAAATATCACCATCATCAGATCATATAGTCTGGGTGTACTACTCTATGTCTAGTACAAACAGTAACATCGGTAAAGTATGCATGCGGGGGTAAACACACATCCCAAGACCGCAAGAATCACAAGTCATACCCCACATATGAATCGTATCAAATCACCGATCCCAGGGCACCAAGCCCACAATATCGACTCATCTCCAAAGTCGTCACATATCATCAATCACAGTGTAAGTACATGTGAAAAGCAAGGGTATATGTATAGGGTAATTCTATCCTAGGGTTCGCGACTATGAACTACACTAGTCACTTCTAACCCTACATATCCAAAATACACCTAATATCACAATACCATATAATAAGCTATCTAAGGACTGCGGGGGTGCTATTCGCCATCCACCCGACTTTCCCCCGTAGATGTAATCTACTCACCTTGCATCACCAATTGCGGACATCACCATGCATTTGCTTGTCGTCCGAAGTCTTCATGGGTACCTACACATCAAAATATCGTATATGCGCATTAAAACCAAATCCAATCTAAAACGGCGCATAAACTCCAAAACGATACGATAAGGGGGCCTATAGGTGAGAACCTATGGCACGCCTTCAAAACCATCCATAATCCTCTATATCGTCGTATAAACGACAATAGTCGAGGCAAAACACATTCCACCATTTCAGAATCCAAAAATACGGAATACGGAAACACGAATCCAAAACGACAACATAGGATATATGTCCCAGATTTCACCCTAGACAGAATCTGTCAAAACTAGAAGTACCCAGGACCAAGAATTGATGAAATGGGGCTGTGCACAGAAAACGAGGAGATTCCTCACTGGTCTGGCCGCAATTTGCGGCCAGAATGGAGGTTTTGGCGGCCGTACGGATGAGATAGGGGCTACGGTTTTGGGGTTAGTTTCCTGGGTGCCTGCACATGCTACTGTCCACTCAATATTATTCTAGGGTTCTCGGGGTGTTAGCAGATTCCAAATAACAGTGACAGAAAACACAATTTCCCCGATATTGGTTTCTAAAATCCGTATTCTGGTGTTTGCTTCAGGTTTGGGGTTCTAATTCATACACTAGGGTGTTGGTAAGATCAATACTGAGCCCAATTTCATAATGCAACACCAATTCACTCAAACCCTAACTAGGTTTCTCTCAAATCCATAATATCACACAATATCGATAAAATCTTGACATGGGGTTATAGGAAAGGCTATAATTAAGCAAATGGTTCAGAAATTACCTTCATTAGCAACTCAAGAAAATTCTTGAGTTGCCCTCTAGTGGCCAAATCCATGCTTCTTTAGCTCCATGTGTAGATCTAGGGATTTTGCACATTTTTAATGAAGTGAGTGTGATGTTTTGGGGTGTTTTTAGAGATGATATGAGGAGTTGAAGAGGGGGAGAAAGGGGCTAGGCAGCAGCAGCAGCAACTATGGGAGAGAGGGGAAGAAATGAGAGTGAAGGAATGATGGAAGCATGGTGCAAAAAGGTAGGGTTGACCTTGTCTCTCTCTCTCTCATCATTACCTACTCTTTCCTTTTCTTTTCCCTTTTCTTTTAATCCCTAAACCTTCTCACAAGAATAGTGATCCCAAATGAAAAACCATGGCAAGAAAAGTGTACAAGTGTAGAAAATGTGATATGTGCAAGTTTTGCACAAAATTACCAAAAAACCCAATTAGCGATTTTAATCGCGATTAGCACTAAATTAGTGTCAAACTAATCACAAAAACTTAAAAATGTCATAATTTCAATAATTAACCCATTTTAGAATTTTCTATAATTTTTCATAATTTTTTTCTAACATTTTTCCTATTTATTTGCATTTAATATTAAAATAATCAATAAAATAATATTAAATTATAAAAATTCCCAAAATTAATATTTTATATTTTTGAAGATGTTACAATCTACCCCCCTTAAAGAAATTCGGTCCCCGAATTTAAATTTAAACCCCCACTACTAAAACAATCTCAGTAATAAACCAAAGTCGTCGGGGCTCCGAAATCATCAATACAAAGAACGTCACAGCGCAATGCATGCGCAAGGGTACTGAGCAGATAACTCAAAAACGAAACTCCGTCAAGCATCCCGCAATCATCGGAGTCGATGTAAAAACACAATGTCAAATCCAATACAAAACCGATATGATATGGATCGAAACTACACATGTAGACATCCAATCTATACACGTAAAAAGCTGATGTAAAAACATGCAAAAGTATATCCAGGTACCGTCTACTGACTAGTCCTGCTCAGCATGAAAGCAAAAACCCAACATCATAAAAGGTACTGCTCCAAAGGGAATAAATCTAAAAAATGTACATAACACAATCCTGTGCGTCTGGTGCGCACGGAAATCAAAATCCAATATGTGCTAAACAAGTGCACAAAACAACATCTAGGTGCAACGGGTGTGCACGAAACCTCTGTCATGGGCAACGTATGTGCCTGACAGCCAAGGTCCGGTGCATCTAACATGCACGAAGAAATCTCGATTTAGTGCATCGGGTGCGCACCAAAATCGTATCTAAAAAAAACATGCGCCCAACACGCGCGAAAATCCAAATCTGTGCATCCATCGTGCACGAATGGAAATCTAAACCCTGCGCACTCAACATGCACGGAATCACGAAATCCAATAACAAACATCGAATAGGTGTAAAGCACATCACCAGCACGGAGTGCAAAACCAACCATCAAAATCCGGGTCAAATCAACGATAAAATACGTCTCAAACCAAAATCAGGTGTACCGCAAAGGAAATCTCACAATCGTGTGCATCAGCGTGCACGAATCAAAGCACAACACTAAAATGCATGAAAACTCTGCGCAAAATATATAAATATCCAGTGGGTGCATGAACCAATATCATGAAACTCAGTCACCAAAACTAAATCATGCAAACAGAACGCCCAAAATACCGAAATCCAAAATGACGGATACGTGATAATCGAATCACAAAATCACAAATCACAAATACCGCCCTCCGTAGTTCCTCCTTCGAGGTCGAGAAGGAGTTGGTGCAATCCACAGCCAGCAGCGCAGGATATCTACCTGCCTCTCGCTCACAGTCTAGCGTCTTCTAACTCTCTGGATCCTTATCTTCTCTGCGGATTACCTATCACGCGGTCAATCGGCTCATCGGCCCTGTCAGGTGTGCTAACGGGGTCGATTCCGTTCTGGCACTTCTCTGGTCGCCTCTCGGTCAAACCTCACGACCACTCGTAAGGCAGCATATCACTGGCGTCGGCCTCTGGCTCTCTGAATGCACGTCACACATCCGATCCTGGGTGCAACATCATGGCAGCTATGTCCCGGAAGGAATCCTGCTCAAGGTCTCTTCCAATCATGCATATGCCGATCTGTACAGAGGCTAGCTCTCCTGCATAACCTCTTCTCGCTCAAAGGGCATCTGTGTCCTCAGCACAATATGTCTCCAGAAACTGGTCACATCGCATCGTCTCTGTAAGCATCTCAGGTCTCTAGTCTCGACGGGAAGCAATGACAGCTCGTCAGGGTCTCACACGAACCTCTTGTTCCGACTATCTCCCTCGTTGTCCACTATGACGTCATGCCAAGCTACTATGCACTGCACTGTTCTCGGCCACGGTCAATCTGAAGTCTCTCACACGGACTCGAAATCTCGTATTCTGTAGCTTCATCACTCTGTAGCAGATGTCAGGCCGAACTGGTCCTCGGGAACACGTCTCAACCATCGGAGGAATACTCATCACTCGTCCATCCTTGATCAATTCGCAACGCATCTTGTTAAGTTCCTCTATCCGAACTTGGTCAACTACCTCGTCGACAATGCCGAACTCTGGCCTGCTGGGTGTGCACAACACGACCACTCCTGGTCTAGGTCTTCTCGTATCGTCCTCCAGAAAGGTCCTGCCGAGATTCCTTTCTCAAATCTCAATCCTGCCGAAGTGCCCGGAAGTCATCATCCAATGCTGAAGCTCAAGCTTATTCCGGAACGGCTGCATACTTATCACGCTTCTTTCTGGAAGATATATCCATAAACCACGCCTCTGGGTGCGTATCACATCTCTAATGTCAGCGGAGTGGAACATCATCTCGTCGAAATCTCGTACGAACTCTTTTCTTCACTCTGCTCAAATGTCGACTGATTCGGACTCGTCTCATCATGGCTACACAAACTGCGCTCCGACGGCTATCCTCGCATCTGGAGTCTCCCAAGCAGTGTCCCATCACAATGTCCGAAAAATGTCGAACCATCCGATCGACTCGTCAGGTCCTCATAATCCCCCAAGAGCTCACATCTCGGGTACAGTTTAATAGTATCGAGTACATGCCACAGCGTCGGTGGTCCAGCCGTAGAAGGGCAAACCCAAGCCTCACTAATGGCGCCGCGGAACCGCCGTAAACCCTAAGGTTCAAAGGCTGTCACACGGTCATTAAGTCGAGTTAGGGTTTCATTCTTCTAGAGGGTCCATAGAATCACCTGCATGTCTTTCCGTATACTTTAAACTTGGAAAATGGCTCCTGACATTCGATCGTCTCAATCGACTCTCAACGAACCTGCGTGAAGTCGTCTCTAGCTGGAAACAATCAATCTGATATCCACGCATCGGGGTAAGCGAACTCACCACACGTCCTAGTCATTCATCCTCGGTGACTAGCGACTCGCTATCATCTCTCTAAGTACATGCTCATGCTGCAGTAGCTCCAATCATCTGGGCGATATTTCATTATTTGCAGCAGCAACTGGCTCATACACCTGTACGTCGAACAATGCCTCAATCCTCCAGGAAAGGCAATACATAAGCGGTCATCTCTGAATCAGCCTGCTCTAGGTCTGAGTAAGACTCTCCACACTGGAAATCTTCAACTCATCTGGGCCCGCTCTGGCGCAAAATCGGACGAATCACCTTCGTCTCTCAAATCGGGTAGACTAACTAGCATCTGCCGCATATCTGCCTGAAAGCTCCGGCAATCTCAGCTCGTAAGCTTCGGAAGCGACATCCTGTCAATCTCAGCAACAGCTGGTCCATCTGTCTGCACGGTAAGCGACATCACAATCCCTGAGGTATACTGTACATCAACAGTCCTCTCTCAACTGGCAGCTCTAACAAAGGCACGATCATCCGGTGCAAACCAAGCACTCGCCTCCACTAGAGGTCACAAACACCAACACTAACTCGAGACGTTCCCATGTCACCAGAAAACACAAAGGTCGGCCCTCGTACCAAACGAGCTCACACCGGCCGTAACCCTAGCAGCAGCCCAAACTGCGCTCAAACATGGTGACAGGGATCTCAATCGAGTATCAAAAGAGAGCACATCAAAGGCAAGAAAGGAAACAACAGATCCAAAGGGGATACATGATCATAGGAAGGAACAGCATCAATGAAGGTATGATCATGAAACTAATAGAATCGGGGATCTCAAATGGATGTATAATCCTGGATAGGAAGAGAATCACTGATCTCTAAACAAATGTCCATCCTAAGGTTCCTTAAGCGGAGTGGCGTGTCGTAAGTATGCCGCGGAACATACCAACGGTACGTCACTCTACTTTAGTCACCTAATCCATCAACCAAGGGTCATCCTAAAACGATGAAAGTTCGGGTTTACACCCCCTCGACCAAGCCTAAGTTCCATAAGGTCAAGCCTAAGTTCCGTAAATAAACAACTCCTTAGGCTCCACATAGTCAAACTTAAACTCGAACCAAGGTCAACCTAGCGCTCTGATACCAACTTTGTTACGACCCGAAAGAGCACGTGACTGGCACTTGAACCATATGAAGCCTATAGGACTCCATCCGATCCAAGTAAGCCAAAAGCCCAGAAATCTAAAACCATTTTGAAGAATAAATAAAGAAAACTGGTTTAAAGAAGTGAAGAAATACAGGTTTGAAATCAAAGTTTTTAAATAACTAAGCCGAATGTGCATTTTAAAAATGGTACAGTCTTTTCTAGAAATTTCGGCAGAGTTTCCTTTGTAAAACTGGCCCCGAATGGGGTAAAACGATAATAACAAGATATAACATGATAAAGGCATCCCCAAGCGGGAGCTAGCTCTTCGTCAATCGACGGTCACAACCACGCAATGATATGATAATATACAACGCCAAGTGGCGAGGATCAAATCCAAAGAAAGCTCAAAAGCAACAAGAAACTGCAATACTACAAAGCGCGACTCTAAGGTCGAATAATACAACACTGTCTCCGAGTCTGAAAGAATATACAAGTTTGGTTGATGGACAATTTCTAAATACAATGGAATAAATAAATACAAAGGTGATTCCTGATACGAAAGAATCCACCTACCAAAGCAAATCACCCGCAAGAAGGTAATGTGCCAGAAATGCCGCAATAGAACCTGTACGGCAAAACCTGCAAGAACTGTGGCACAACGGGGGTGAGTTGCCAACTCGTGAATAGAAACATTTACAAGGATAAATCGAATGCAAGACATAATCCTAAGTCAACGATCAGTAAAATATCCACAAGAGTACATCTGAGTGTAATAAGGTGGCAAGGTAACATCTAATCATGTATATAGTGCCAGGTACTCAGGTAACAACATGTCATCAGTGTAAGGTATGTCTGCATGAAGTATCAATGAAGAAATATCAATAATATCAATACACATATATTAGCGTCCCATACCACTAATATTGGTGTAAGATAAGTGTAAATCCAGTCTGTATATGAACCAAGTCTGTATATATGTGGAACCCGTCCACCTGTCACCCACTGACAGTAAGCATCATGTATGCAATGTGAGGATATAACCAAAATCATGGAAAACTCATCATGAAACCCGTGCCAAACACCGACACGTAAATCCTCATCCGTATGGGGCTCCGTCTGCGGATATCGGCCCTCGGCCCCGGCAGTATGAGTCAACCCATGTCCATCTCTGGGCTCCGTCTGCGGATATCGGCCCGTCGGCCCCCGGCAGTACGCCCATCTCTCGGCTCCAGACGGTATCCCCCGGATATCCGCCGAGCTCAAATACAATCACCGGTAGGTACTCGCCCGCCTCCAGGCTCAATCGGCATAACCCATCGATCATCTCGCCGAGGGGAACCATACCGGGCCCACCACGAACCCGCAAACGGTACATCACCTCCTCGAATCGGGTTTCAAGCACACGTCTCAGCACCGAGAAAACGCGTGGTGGACGCACCGAAATATCATATCACGAGGTACCGGGTTTTCATAAAGTGCCTCTTTTCTTAAATAACCCCACGGTCCTCAAAAACCAGAAATCACATGAAAATCCAACATCCAGCAGTAAATCCAATGCGATGTACTATGCAATCAATCCATGATATATGCGACATGTAAAGAGAGTAATCATATCGGAAATCATGCAACATGGAATAGGAATGCGCATATGTCAAAGGAAGCATCATATCACGAATGTAATAGTACTACTGTGTAGTGACATGGCAATTATCGATGATGAAGTGTGTGAGCCGGCACATAGTGTACGTGAAACATACGCATCATCGATAATGGTGCTGGTGTCCTAACAGCATGATAATAGCATAATAATGAACATATGCCAGCAATGCGAATAGTATGAATATGCGGAAATCTAGTAATCAACAGCCCAGTGAAGTATCTACTATGCAACTACACCTAAGTATCCTGTCAATCAGGAGGGGTAGGTGTGGAAACCACCTAAAACTGAGTCTAAGTATATATGTAGATATATAGTCGGTGATCCCGCCTCAATGTCATATCGTAAGATATCCTCTAGCCATGAGTACGGATCTGTCATCAATATCAGCTCGTACGGTAAATCATCGTACGGCATTCCCAAAAGCTGGGTACAGGTCAATATCTCACTGTCTCATCACGTAACAAATATCACCATCATCAGATCATATAGTCTGGGTGTACTACTCTATGTCTAGTACAAACAGTAACATCGGTAAAGTATGCATGCGGGGGTAAACACACATCCCAAGCCCGCAAGAATCACAAGTCATACCCCACATATGAATCGTATCAAATCACCGATCCCAGGGCACCAAGCCCACAATATCGACTCATCTCCAAAGTCGTCACATATCATCAATCACAGTGTAAGTACATGTGAAAAGCAAGGGTATATGTATAGGGTAATTCTATCCTAGGGTTCGCGACTATGAACTACACTAGTCACTTCTAACCCTACATATCCAAAATACACCTAATATCACAATACCATATAATAAGCTATCTACGGACTGCGGGGGTGCTATACGCCATCCACCCGACTTTCCCCCGTAGATATAATCTACTCACCTTGCATCACCAATTGCGGACATCACCATGCATTTGCTTGTCGTCCGAAGTCTTCATGGGTACCTACACATCAAAATATCGTATATGCATCCAATCTAAAACGGCGCATAAACTCCAAAACGATACGATAAGGGGGCCTATAGGTGAGAACCTATGGCACGCCTTCAAAACCATCCATAATCCTCTATATCGTCGTATAAACGACAATAGTCGAGGCAAAACACATTCCACCATTTCAGAATCCAAAAATACGGAATACGGAAACACGAATCCAAAACGACAACATAGGATATATGTCCCAGATTTCACCCTAGACAGAATCTGTCAAAACTAGAAGTACCCAGGACCAAGAATTGATGAAATGGGGCTGTGCACAGAAAACGAGGAGATTCCTCACTGGTCTGGCCGCAATTTGCGGCCAGAATGGAGGTTTTGGCGGCCGTACGGATGAGATAGGGGCTAGGGTTTTGGGGTTAGTTTCCTGGGTGCCTGCACATGCTACTGTCCACTCAATATTATTCTAGGGTTCTCGGGGTGTTAGCAGATTCCAAATAACAGTGACAGAAAACACAATTTCCCCGATATTGGTTTCTAAAATCCGTATTCTGGTGTTTGCTTCAGGTTTGGGGTTCTAATTCATACACTAGGGTGTTGGTAAGATCAATACTGAGCCCAATTTCATAATGCAACACCAATTCACTCAAACCCTAACTAGGTTTCTCTCAAATCCATAATATCACACAATATCGATAAAATCTTGACATGGGGTTATAGGAAAGGCTATAATTAAGCAAATAGTTCAGAAATTACCTTCATTAGCAACTCAAGAAAATTCTTGAGTTGCCCTCTAGTGGCCAAATCCATGCTTCTTTAGCTCCATGTGTAGATCTAGGGATTTTGCACATTTTTAATGAAGTGAGTGTGATGTTTTGGGGTGTTTTTAGAGATGATATGAGGAGTTGAAGAGGGGGAGAAAGGGGCTAGGCAGCAGCAGCAGCAACTATGGGAGAGAGGGGAAGAAATGAGAGTGAAGGAATGATGGAAGCATGGTGCAAAAAGGTAGGGTTGACCTTGTCTCTCTCTCTCTCATCATTACCTACTCTTTCCTTTTCTTTTCCCTTTTCTTTTAATCCCTAAACCTTCTCACAAGAATAGTGATCCCAAATGAAAAACCATGGCAAGAAAAGTGTACAAGTGTAGAAAATGTGATATGTGCAAGTTTTGCACAAAATTACCAAAAAACCCAATTAGCGATTTTAATCGCGATTAGCACTAAATTAGTGTCAAACTAATCAAAAAAACTTAAAAATGTCATAATTTCAATAATTAACCCATTTTAGAATTTTCTATAATTTTTCATAATTTTTTTCTAACATTTTTCCTATTTATTTGCATTTAATATTAAAATAATCAATAAAATAATATTAAATTATAAAAATTCCCAAAATTAATATTTTATATTTTTGAAGATGTTACAGCTATTCGGCCTGCCTTATTATATGGTACAGAATGCTGGGCTCCTAAGAAGCGTCATACACAGAAGATGCACGTAGCGGAGATGCGCATGCTTCGTTGGATGTGCGGTAACACTAGAAAAGACAAGGTACGAAATGAGGATATCCGTGCAAAAGTTGGTGTAGCACCCGTGGAGGAGAAGATGCGGGAAAACCGGCTTAGATGGTTTGGTCATGTGCGACGCAGACCTATGGAAGCACCGGTTCGACGAATAGATACTCTCGATATGGGTAATGGCAAAAGGGCAAAAGGGAGACCGAAGAAAACATGGATGGAGGTGATACGAAATGATATGGTTGCCAAAGGACTCAATGAAAGTATATTGTTCGATAGAAGTGAGTGGAGACAGAGGATTCATGTGTTGGACCCGGCGTGATTCTCATGTTGGTTCATGTAGCCTACCCCTTATGCTTGGGATAAAAGGCTCAGTTGTTGTTTGTTGTTGTTGTTGTATGCGATGTCTGAGGTGGTTGCGGATTCCAACTGTTGTAGTTTTACACTTTCTTTTCTGTGACCGTAAGTGTAATATGTGATATCGCCGGTTTCGTTGCTATATGTCAACGACAATTGGGATGCGCATATTTACTTACGTTGATGACATGTGATGTTATGTGTTGCTGGATATGTTATATTGGATCGTCGTGTTTGAATAGCCGGGGTTTTTTTATGTGAGATGAGTGTTTTTCATTTTCATTCATGTAAAAACTTGTATGTAATATTCTTTTATTGGGGCACTTCCAGGTAGCGGAGGTAGTCACCGTTTGTATATTATTTACTTTTCCGCACTAGGATAGACCCAAGGAGGAGAGCACAAGTAACCGGGTTCTGGAGTCCAGTGGGAGACCAACTCGAGGAGTCGAGGCCGGGTCTCTTAACTCTAGAATTGGTAGGGTTGCTTGCCGCTCTCGTAGGGGTCTAGGGGTGTGGGTTTGGCTATTCATCGCGACCGTGGAATCCGTGTTTTATACTGGCTCGTATTGAAAACACGGACGTCCTAGTATATCCAATATTTCATATGATTCTTCTGCTGTGATATCTGTGATGTGATCATGTGATGTTCTGTGATAGATACAGTATATAGTATATATGATATATTATATAGCCGTTACTTATGTTTTACACCCGCGCTAGCCCTGTCCCGCTCTGTCGTTAGTTACCTAACCTAACGGTGCACGAGGGGACATCGAGGCGAATGCGGATGGCATAAGTGTACGTCGTATTTATCTGTGATGTTTAGGTATTTAAATGATGGGACTTCATTAATGTGATTAATGAAATAAAAGAAACCTAAGATGTTGTAGAATCGAATTTCAAAATAAAACTGGTAGCTACAGTTCTTGCTTTGCACAGCGGTATATGCGATATATCCTGCACCTTATTCGATGAGGAAAGGACCGAGATCCCTTCACCGGGAGTGACTCCTTTAGCAATAACTGGCAGATGCTACACCCTCGGTTTGTCTTTTGATTGCTTTTAAGAGTTCTTGCTTTGCACAGTGATATATATGATATATCCCGCACCTCATTCGACGAGGAAAGGACCGACGATCCCTTCACCGGGAGTGACTCCTTTAGCAAAACTAGAAAAGCCTCAAAAACACTCCATTTCAAAATTCATTTGATTCTACAACGATATCAAGTTCATTACGCAATAGGTTTTCAGAAAAACCTGTCGTAGCCCTCCGTCATTTCAGATAAGTGGTAGTTAGTATTCGTGCTACGTTTGTTGGCCTGCGTCAAGGCGTAGTGTGCGGTAGCTAACTAGTATTTATCTGCTTATGCATATGATGCAGATTGGATTAGGGTAGTCGTGCGACTTTGTTGGCCTGCGTCAAGGGTCGTGCGGGTGGGTTTAATTCAATCAGGAAATGACGGGTTGAACTTGACTAGCGGACTATGGTTTGTTGGCCTGCGTCAAGGTCATAGGACGCTAGGGGCAAAATATTATCGGGAATTTCAAGTGTTGAAATTTGCAATGAGATTGCATACCTTCTATGAGATAGTTGGATCCCGATACCCGCTGCGAGTAAGAGTTACTCCTGGGAGAGTTTTATACATTACAATTAGCCGATCAAGTAGGTGTCTAGAAAGGTGTTAACGAGGTTACGCCTCTGGGAAAACGAGGTTTACATTAATTAGGTTCGTGCGAAAGCACGGGGGACCTCCCTCAAAGTACCGACACTGGCCTGGCTGAAAGATTGGCGAACTTGTAGTGTGTAATTAATCCCGGCTAGTCTTTCCTTTTAGGGTTTGAAGGAAGATTTGATAAAAAGCAGTGGGAGCCATCCTGATTAGATAAAATAATAACCAATCTATTCTTGACAGAGCGCACGCTGAGTGTTTTCTTCTCTCTCTCTCCTGGTAGCGACCATATCACGCCTTAATCAAGATAATAATACGGATTATTGACCGAACCCGCTTGTTATACTGAGCTGGGGAACGTTGGTCCCGCTCCACCTTATAATTGTTATAAGACAGAGCAGGAAATTGGGGAATACCAGATTTCCCGTGCCGCCCAAACGAAGAGAGTGCATGCTGATGCATCATCTTCGGGTGTGTTCATTATACAGAACTGTTTCTCAGTATCCTCCGCGTCCTGGGTATATGATACCGGATAAGGATCCCAGATATGTAATCTGTTACATAGGGCTACAAAAGGGTAGAAAAACTGAGAACGGGTGATAAGTTTCATGAGACAGAAAACGGGGCAAGTGTTGCAGCCAAGTCTGTTGGTCACTGTCACCCTGTATTGTAATACATTGATTCTGAATGAATGTTATTAGATACCAAACCTGATATACAAAATCATATCAGTCTCTTTATTAGTAAAGAAATGATAAAATTTTGTATTGTTGGATAATGTTTTGAACATTTCCTATATCAAAAGTTGATCGGTTCAGGCACGTTATCTAAAAGCATTGATGTTCTATATCAAACTACAGTTCTTAGTATACAGAACACACACAAGAGGAAGAGTTCAGAAATGAGCGAATTCTTCTTGAGGTATTGTAGACTAGGTCAGATCAATGTGACCCGACTAGCTAGAGTTACATATAGATGCATATTTAAAACAGTTTGAATTTACATCTTATGAAACTCGCCAGTCATGTCACAAAGATAAGATGACCACAGCTCTGTTTATTGGAAACAGAGAAAGAGTTAATGAACTCTTGGGATGATACATGTTGATGTATGTAGGTCCCCTGTCTACACATACCAGGATTGGTTCTTTATACTTCATTACGTTCTCTGATGATCTCTTTAGATTCAGACCTATGTTCCTGTTGAAACACAAGTCCGAACCTTTTGAGATATTCACAGAATATAAGTTAGAAGTAGAGAACCAGAATACGGGTATAAGTATTATGTCCTTTGATGTGATCAAGGAGGAGAATACTTGAGCACGGAAATTCTGAACTATTCATAAGGAGAATGAGATTCTCTCTCAGCATTACTCCTCCGTATACACCATTGCACGATGGTATATCGGGGCGGAGCAGATACACCCTATCTGATAAGATGTGCTCTATGATGAGTAATACTGAGTTACCTATTTCCTTTTAGGGGGTTATGCACTTGAGAAGCTGCATGCCTATTGAATAGGGTTCTAATCAAATCAGTAGCCTACCAATTCATATGTGATATGGAAAGGTAAGAGTCCATATCTTAAGTTAATTAAGATTTGGGGTTGTCCGGCCTATGTCTAAAAGCAAAATCCGGACAAGCTCAAGGCAAGGTCAGTTATGTAGAACTGGAAATGTTCCAGCTATACAAACTGCAACAGATGATTTGACAGAGCCAAAGGATTCAGTAGATTCTAACGAACCTCAGCCTCTCCGCCGATCTAGTAGGGTTCCTCACCCACCTGAGAGATACTTCGGTTTCTCTATGACAGTGGGAGCGAGGAATGCATCATGAGATGATGACCCAACTAGCTTCGAGTTGGCCATCAGGAGTGAGACTCTGTAAGAATGGCTGGATGCTTAGCGATCTGAGATGGAATCCTTATACACCAACAAAGTATGGACTTTGGTTGCTATATCTGAAGGGTTAAATCCCCATCAGGAGCAAGTATATCTTGAGAAGATTACTTGGTGTAAATGGAAAAGTTGAGACTTTCAAAGCTAGACTTGTTAAAGGTTTTCATCATTGACCAGGCGTGGATAATGATGAAACCTTTTCAAGTAGCTATGCTTAAGTCCATCCAGATCCTACTTGCCACGGCTACATACCATGACTACGATATCTGGTGGTTGGGTGTCATGACTGCTTTTCTAAATGATGTTTTAGAAGAGTGCGTCTATAAGTACACAGCCAGAGGGCTTCGTAGACAGTGGGAGCAGCGGTAACGTGTGCAAGATGTTTTATATGATAAAGCAGGCATCGCGGAGTTGGAACGTCTGTTTTGATGTAATAGTCAAACAGTTTGACATCATCAAAATGGTAGATGAACCTTGTATATACAAAAAAGGTAGTAGGGAGTATGGTAATGATCCTCGTAGAGTACGTGGATGACATACTCTTGATAGGGAAGGAGTTTCCTATGCTACGCTCGATCAATCTCCGCTTATCACTACGATTCTCCATATAGGATCAAAGTGATACCTACTAAATCCTGGATTTTGGATCTATGAGATAGATCTAAATGGATGTTAGGATACTCACTAGTTGTAGTGAGATGGTATCAATCGATCCTGGAGAGAATCACTGGAAAGGTTCCAGGGTGATAAAGACGACTGAATGTCAGTCGCAGGCATTGTCTTTACCCTCAGTAAAGGGACGGTATGTTGGAAGAGTTCCAAGCTAGATACCGTGACATACTAGACGATAAAGGCAGGATACATCGCTACTCAAGATGCTACCAAAGAGGCTTTTTGGGTGTATAATGGTTCATAAGATGAACTATGTTCCTCCCATTGTGTGACAATGGAGTTGTGGCTTATGCCAAGGAACGTCCATCCCATCAGTGATCCAGACATATTCTAAGGCAGTATCACCTGATCATGGAGATGGTTGATCTCCAGGCTGATCGAGGTTAGGAGAGTAGACTCAGAGGACAACACGGCGGATCCACTCACGAAGGCCTATTCCCACAGAGAGATTTTTATGGGATGGTTGAGTATGAGATACTTCGACCACTGCTACAGATGGCCCTAGTGCAAGTGGGAGATTGTTAGTTATATGTATGCCCTAGAGGCCATTACTGTACATAGGATGTATATTGTAGTGGATGCTGGGATATATATAGGGAGGACTTTCTTGCTCGACATGATAGTATGCTATCTGGTTACTCTTTACCTTAACGTGTATACTGATTGTCTCTCTGTTACATGTTGGTAAAGCCCTTAGGATGTGTACTTGACTACCTGGACTATGATGCGGATCATACTAGTGGGGACATGGTAGTCCATAAGTACATCCTTGAAAGTCCCTAGTCGTGGGTGTATCGAGACGGGGCATCGATATACCAGAGTAGACTAGCGTGTACCTTCTCGACCCATACAGATGGGCGATGGATGATCCCATATCCATTGGTGTTTGACATCAAAGGAGATATACGGGTGCTCAGTAGAGACTGGGTACACTGGACGGACTCGCCGAGAACTCCCAGATGGTATTATACCTCACGTCAAATGGCAGTTCTCTGGTGACACTGGTACAGAGTAGTCTGTTGACCCGAGATCGTCATAGAGTCTTGTGTGGTTCCCACTGTGCTTTGATTTCCATCTTACCACGTCCAAGAGGGCGTGCAAAACGGTGGTTTTTGGGTACAGTCCCGAGTCACATGGAGGCAATTAGCGATAGGAGGGGATTCGTCTCTCCCGGTATAGGGAGTTGATGTTGCACTGTGTTCGATTGGCTATAACAGGAAGTCCCTGGCCAGGGCTGATCAGAGAATTGCTGGTAAGTGTTACCAGTAGTTTCTCGACCCGTTATAAGCCTCATATCGACACGACTTATCGAGCTATTGGGGTCTGACGTTTACCACCCCTAGGCAAGATATGCGACATATCAGACGATCAGACCGGACTGTACGGTAGTGTTACTGGTCGGATTCACTGGAGTGTGAGCGGGCTTGCTCGTTGATCTTCAGATCGCTCAATACCCGGGTGGCCATTACGTTTAGCAGACCGCTTGCGGCTTGTGGGTGTTTGATATGATCATCACCTGCTTCCGGCGTATTGACGAGTCTTTAGAGTTCTACACAGAGGTTTCCTGGCTCAAGCGAAACGAAATAGGAGCGCATATGAGATATGTGCGGGACCGAGAATAATGCGTGTATGTGATACCGTATTTCATTCTCGCGATCAATGTATCGATTAGGTTATATGCGATATACCCTAGTTATCGAATCAAGGGTTGATTCGATAAACCGATGCATTGCATACTAGTCGGTTATATACGATATGACCGGATCGTTAAATCAAGTGTTGATTTAATGATTTGATGCATAATAATATATTTGATATATTACTTTGCATTAACTAGTATCGGTTCACTTTAAGATGGATTTTCTCACTCGGATGTGCGCATTATATATGTGATATGATTTTGTGCACTAGCTTGTATCATGTTTGATGATACATGCTTTTTGGTTAAGTGTAAAGTGTTAAACCTTGGTTAATGAATAGGTTAGGGTTTATTATTTGTTATTCATTTATCTTATTTAATTATCCATTTCTTTATGATAAATGAATAAAAGAAAATTTAAATGAAATGGTTGCTAATTTTGGATTCTAGTTGAAGCTTCTTGATCTTTTGACTAAGTGACCATTTTGTCTCTAGTTTGACCCTAACCATTCCTTTAACCATGATTGATTCTCTACACCTAACTATGGTTCAATTATGATAAGAATGAATTTCTTTTCTCATTATTATCATTCTTATCATAATATATTCTTCTTCTTCTTCCTTCAACTCAAGAAGAAAAACCTAGGCTACATCAATGGTGGATTGATGATATGAGTGAGAAATCCATTTCTAAAGTCTACCCACTTCCTATTTCTTCATCCTCTACCTCTTGCCAAGTAGTAGAGTGTGTTTCCTTCACAAGTTTTCATGACTTGGTGAAGGTGGAGCTTGATCTTTCGATACCTCGACGTAGATCATCTTCGGCATGGACATCGATGACCTAGCTTGCCCATTCTCCGACGAAGCCGACGCTTGAGCCCGAATTTGATTTGGACAGCGGAGAGGACCTCGTTGCGGAGCTATGGAGGTGGAACAAACGGATCTACAAAGGTTGTAATTCCGTATTCCCTTAGTTAATTGTTAACTAGATTGTTTTTCACCTAGAAATCTAGCAAACGATCCGTACATTAGGGTTTCTCGGCACCGATTTTTTGAAATTGGCATGGTAGATGCCTTTAGAGACCTCACTTGAGTGCCTAGGAACCCTACACTTACTTCCTGAGCGATGAGGCCCTGCAAGTCAATCCAAACTGGTCTCTTGCATAATATTCACGGGTCTCACTCTCCGAAGTCGAATTTCGACGAAGAGGGAAACAACCACTTACGAATCCTCTCGACTCGTAAGAGGGAAAATTCTCTTATAAGATCCTTACGACTTATAAGAGAAAACCACACTTAGGAATCCTCACGATTCCTAAGGAGAAAATCCACCTGCGAGATCCTCTAGATCCGTAGGGAGAAAAGTCTCTATGAGACCCTTACGGCTTATAGAGTTGAAAAGTCTTAGGCAGCAGATCTGAACCTGCGGCCTAAGCCATCGTTATTTCTTAAGAAGGTCGGGATACTCGTCCTAATCATCTGTCAATCATGGTTACTAAGGTGGCATACTAATAATAAAAGAAAGAAAAGACGGAGAAATGACACAAGACATTACAAAAATGTGCATCTTTTATTCATAAATATTGATTGAGTTTAGGATACATCGTACTAAAGAATACAAGATATACATATATGTTACAAATACCAACGATACAAGGAAAATTACTGAGAAGGAAGCGTCTTGCACAGATCCAGCAATTGCTCGCACACTTCCTTCCATGCCTTTTCCCGATTAGCCACCACTGCCAACTCCGCCTCCACTTGGGCCCGTTGCTGTGCGACGGATGCAAGCTGATCCCTGACGGCTTGATGAGCAGCCTCACGGCCTGCAATGTCACGCTCAGCAATATCGAGTGCCCGCTTCAGTCTCAGCCCATTTGAGATGCGCTCCAGAAGACCCTCGAAGACGGCCTTTACTTCAGCGGCGTTCGTCTCAACTTCAGCACGCAGGCGAGCAGTGTTGCTTGAAGATTCTTGGCACTCCTTCAGCCTCAAAACCACTTCTTGTTCCAGATGACGGAAATGAGAAGCGCTTTGCTCGATCCATGCTCCCCGTTGAGTGCTCGAGGCCAAAGTCTCAGGGGACAGACGCATTGACTCTAGCTGATGAAGGCGAGCCTCGATCTCCCGACAATAGTTAACCCAAGAGGCGATAGTACCCTCGTCATGGAAGGTAGCAAATATCGCCAACATCGGGTTAACCGTCGTGGCGAAATCCTCAGCAGATACTGGAGCCTCGATGTCGAGCTCCTCGATGTAGTCGCTCAACATGCGCAAACTATTCGCGGCACCTTTTGAGGACGGGCGTCGCTGGGAAGGGCCGCCCGGTATTGTAATGCGAGACTCAAAAGGTACCGAGACTGGAACGACGGCTGGAAAAAGACGAAAGGCGATTAGATGATGATTCAATAGATATGAAGGAAGTCATTGATAAGATGGTTTACTATACCGGTGGAGACAGGTGGCAGGGCCGGAAGGGCTGGTGGCGCAGCCGATCTTTCTGCTCCCCCTTCGATTTGGAACGCTGCAGTCAGAACAAGAGAGAGTTGGAAATAATTCTACCACTAAAAAGACAAAGCTACCAATCGGGAACAGTACTCACCAGCGCCACCAGAGGGGGAGGCGAATTCAGATGGGAAGGAGAAGTGTGGGAGCAACACTTGATAGAGATGATCAAAAAGCACTCCTGAAAGATACAACAGTGTGACTTCAGTACATAAACTGTATATCTGAAAGATAGGATTAATAAGTTATAAACCCATACCTTCCAACATCTTCGAAGGAATAAGAAAGGGTTGAGAGGTGACCACCGCCAAGGCAGTCGTTGAAGGTGCTCCTTCAAGCAGTGGGGCATCGGCACTAGCTGCACCTGCATTACGAAAAGGTGAACTTGTGAGAAAAGATTGTAAATTAAAGAAAAGCAGCCACTTGAGGTTTACCTGAGGAACTCCCGGCTGAAACGGAGGCAACTCCCTCCTCTATCGACATGAGACCACTTCCCGTGGCCTCGTCACCCGACTCGATGGGGACCGTCGTCGTGCTCGCAAGACCTGGAGATGGCGGAGGGCCGTAGACGGGAAGGGCTATGATTGGAGTATTGCCAGATTCCAGAGAAGGGGCGGTTGGCTCGTCCTCTGGAATCATGGCCACCTTACCCACTACTCTCTCGGGTTCAGTAGTTGCGATTGTATCGTCCACCGTCGCCAGGGGATCGCCGGCCTCGAACGCCTCATCCGTCACCACCCTGGACTCAGTTATAATAATCATATCATCTGCCACCACTTCAGGTTCAGCATCAATGACCTTCTCGGCGCTAGGCCCCTCGACCTCCACTTCAGGCTCCAAAGCCACAACGACATTGCTCACCGTCGGCTCGAGTTCGGCAGGTACTGTAAGTCTACGCTAGCGCCCCGGCAGTCTACAGACGCCAAATGCGGAACAAAAACTTTTAAACTGGCGCTATCGTATACTTTAACCCGGATCTGCCATTATTGCTAAACTAACAGACAGTAAAGAGTGTAGAAAGATTGTACCGAACGATCCGAGTCTTTCGTTCTTCAACCATCATCCCACGCTCCGTTGCGGCTGCTCCGATCTCGTCGATCTCCGATCTCCTCGTCGAGGTGGCACCACATGATCGGTTCTTTAAACGGGCTCCCGCCTCTGACTCGAGGCAACTCGATCGTCAAGTTTGCTAAAAGAGATGACCAAGAATGATGTAGAGAATGAGTAGATGACTTTGTCTCACTTCGTCCAAATCCGTGGACGATCGGTTAATGAAGTTGCCGAAGGAATCGGGTGATGGAATGAAATGGACTGTGAAATTCCATACACTGATAAAACCTATCATAATCTTTTCTCTCTAAAATGAAACATCAAGTGAGAGTAAAAAATGAGAGAGAGAGGAGGCTTATCATATATATAGAATGAGGAGGGTGAGTGTAGGAGCAAAGGTGGTGACTATAAGAGAAAAGCTTCTCACAAAAGATCTTAACCAAAACAAGAATCATTAAAGAAAACAATGACTCACTAATAACACCTCATCAAGTAATAAATGCAACCAATTAGAACACAACACCAATTAGCCTCATCATCATTTCTAGAAGCTTCTAGAATGATGACTCACTCATATCAGAAGAAAAGATAAATCCGTCTTTAACCGAATGTTAAAAGACGGCTGATAGAAAATTGGAAACTGGCAACTTCCAAAAAGTGATCCTGAAACAACTTTCAGGATAACCCCGAAACTGTATAAATATACCCGCATTTGTATTACGACCGAATACAAATGCAACTGAGACAAAGATATTATACCTACTCAATATAATACTCGGATCCGGCTTAAACCAAAACCGACAAGTATCATCTGTCCGAAAATCGACACGTGCGTAAACGCACGTGCATTTTCCGAACCCTGCTATAAAACCATACGGCCTCTACAACGTTTCGCCCGAACTTGGGAAACTGTCTGTGGGGGACTCTAATGACTCGTCAGTACCCTGGCAGTGGGTTTAACCACAAACCGTCAGCGGCACTAGCAATGCGTAACGGCTGCCCATGGACTGACCTCAAGGGTGGCCGAGGAGCGAACTCAAGGGAGACCGATGAGCGAACTCCTCCAAAAACCCTACTGAGCCTAACAGTGACAATGTATATACAGTCCGGTCCGTTCGTCAATGAGTATCGCATATCTGCCTAGGGGGCTAGTAACGTCAGACCCCCAATAGCAGTATAAGTCGTGTCGGAGTGAAGCCCAATTACACCCTGAGATACTACTGGAGTACCTACCAGTAAATCTCCTGCCATGGCCATGGACTTTGTGTAATGGCTCTCCTAGACACAGCACAACCTCGCCCCCAATACCGGGAGAGACGAATCCCCTGCCGATCCGCTCACGTGCCTCCATATGGCTCGGGACTGTACCCAAAAACTACCTGTTTGCACGACTCCTTTGAGCCGTGGTAGGGTAGAAATCAAAGCACAGTGGGAACTCACACGAGACAAATGACGACCTCAGGTCGATGAACTAACCTGTACACATGTCACCAGGGAACTGCTATCTGACGATAGGTATAATACTAACTAGCAGATTCCCGGCGAGTCCTGTCCGGTGTACTCATAACCCAATGAGCACCTGTATACATCTTAGGTGATCCAACTGACACCAGTGGCTTGTGAGACCGGACACCGCCCCTCGTCGGGGTCTCGACTGTACACACTAGTCTACTCCGGAGTATCGATGCCCTGTCTCGAAACTCCCACGACTAGGGACCACAATTAAGGATATGCATATAAACTACCCAACTCTCACGTATATGATCGCCATCATACTGTTGGTAGTAAAGCAAGATCCTAAGGGCTCTATCAAAGTGTAACATGCAATCAGTCACCTGAACATGCACACGACTGATAAAGGCAAACCAGATAGCATACTATCATCTCGAGTAAGACTGTCCTACCGGGATAGGTCCTCCGCAATCATTGCAATCACGTACCTGCGATCCAATAATTGACTATGAGGGCACTATCTCCAACAATCTCCCACTTGCACTCAAGGCTAATATTGCGATGTCGACTACTCACAGCCCGTGTGAAACCGAACATCCAACTCCTCTACTAATCAGTTTCACAAAGCCCGTTTGTAAAACTATTGTGTTCGAGAAATAGCCTCGGTGAGTGGATCCGCCTAGAAGTTTCTTTCTGTATCTCTCTTAATCTCAAGTTCGCGGAGAAAGCCATCTCCCGAATTGAGTAGTACCTGTCTTAGAATATGTCTGGATATCTGATGGGACCTTAGTTCATAAATGAACTCCATATCCAAACTTCTTAGACTGAATCGATCACTGAACCTAATCAGTATCGGGCACCATGCCACCCACAGTATCCTCTGGAACCACCTGTCCATAATATTGTCCCTCGTCAGAGGGAAAACTAAAACTCTGACAATCACTCTGTCATCCATGTCACCTTTGAAGCCTGGAATGATAACCGTCTCCCGAAAGAGGCTGCCGTTATCAAATCGGTAGAACATGTACTAATGTTCTAAAACCGCTTCCTTATGTTTCTCCAGGATTGGATTAATACAAACTTATTGCATCTAGTGCAAAACCAACATTTGGTGTGGTACTTGACATCTCATGATTGACTCAATTGCCTAAGCAAGTGATCTGCCAATCATGCACTTTCCTCTCCCCTTTAGTCTATACGACACCTTTAGAGAGGGTGACTCCATCACCTGCAGGTACACCACCTCGCTAGGAGTCAACTATTCCAAAAACCATTAGAATATCTGTCAAAGTACCCACATTGGGAAACTACCCAAATCCAGATCTAAAACCATAGATCTAGAAACCAGAATGTCAAATATTATATCCATATCCTGTCTGGAGAAACAACTGTGTGACGACCACAGTACAACCGATCGTAGTATAGGAATTTTACTTCCTACTCTGTGTATGTCATCCAGATACCATGACATCACACCCTACTACCTTCTTAACTGATCCATCCCCTATTCTGATTGAAGTCAAACCCATGACTTTCATATCAAAATTAGATGATCTATCTCCGCTATAACTGCTCAAGTCTATAAATAGACATAAGCTACTTGCCCACTATGCTTCTGCTGCTCCCACTGACTACGACAACCCTCCTACCGGGTCTCATATCCTGGAACAACAGTAGTGTCAAGTCTGGGTAGATAAGAACCTCCCTGTCACCGTCCTTGAGCCTACCGAAGTACCTCTCGGGTGTCTGAGGTTACCTACCATACCTGCGGAGTGGCTATTGGAATGTCAAACCTGATTGAATGTATAGGTCCTATTAAATTTTCCGTAATCATTCGCGGTTCTGGAATCACTTCCAGTTCTACCATACTCCCACTACTGTTTTCTGAAAAAGATCCATTTTTACTAAAACTGTGGCGAGTCAAGAACAATATCACTATTGATCTTCTAAATGGTAGAATATCAACCCTCGTCATAGCCAGGGTCAACCCACAAACAGCCATTACAGAAACGTGCCCTGAGTTATCCAGTGTCTGGTTTTAATCATAAGCTGGACAACTCCCCGTACCTTAATATCTTTTAAGGTACGAACTATTCTATATCCAATACAGAAACTTTGGCACTTATTTAATTGGAACCATATTCAAATCATGCAGCTGTCTCCAGTGCATATCAACTTAATGGAAAGAGGCTAATCAGCATTACTCAACTTAGGAATCCATCCAATTATGAGTAACCTGAAAGAGAAATACGTTTCTCAAAACCATCACTATCATCTGAATACCAATCACAAGAATCTACATCTTCGATCTCTTTGAAGAATCCTGATACTTGTGATACCTGGTTCTCTACTTTATTCTTATACCCACAACTTCTCAAAACTTAGACCATGTATTTCTACGAAACACTTGTCTAAATACTAGAGAAGTTATAAGTAAACAGAACATAGTACGAGGACCTACCCCTTTGTCCTGATGGACACTGGACAACATACAATACTCTGTATAAGTCCGCTGAGTTAAACAACTCAAAACCTGTGCGTCGTAGGTAGAAAACTGTACCCTGGCGATTTCCTCAAATATCACCAATTACAACGAATTCCGATATAATGAGGATGATCACCTAATTCCCAATATCTTACTCCCACTCATCATCTGTAAAACCATACAGATATGAGAATGAAACCTGGTAAATACATACCCTTGGAGTAAGTGTCTAATCGGGAAAACAGTTTTTCTTTTAACAATGCACTGAAACATGAAAATGTTTCGTAGGGGTATCCTGGTATTCATAGCAATGCCTCTTCCATAATCCAATTCATGACTTCAACCGTATATTTTATTGCCATCTCTCCAAATCCCTTTATTTGTCTTTAGTCGTTACCTTCTGTACACCATCGTTAGGCTAAATGGTTTTCTTCATTCCCTACCGTTCGGCACCAGCCTATGGTTTGGAAGAAGACTATCCAGTAAGCATAATAGGTGTACCCTCCTAAACCAAGGAGTACTCGCATCTCGAGAGAAGGTGATGATAAAAGACAACTGAATAATACCTTATTCTTTTAAAGGTGAAATAGGAGTGGCGATGAAGTACGCGGTTTTGGTCGTGAATGATATCAGTCGCAATTTACTTTGCCCTCTTTCTAATCCCTTTATTTTGTCTTTACATATTACCTTCTGCACACCCTACTTAGGCTAATTGGTTTTCTTGATTCCCTACCTTTCGGCACCAGCCTATGGTTTGGAATAAGACTATCCAATAGGCGTAATAGGTGTACTCTCCTAAACCAAGGAGCTCTCGCAACCTGAGAGAAGGTGATAATAAAAGACAACTGAATAAACCAATTCTATTTCTCCTGAACCTTGATCCATCCCCGAAGAAGTCCCTTCGAGTTCGTATATAACCATACGATGGATCTATCCAATGGAAGTGGATATCCGTAGTAATACGGGTGTTCTGAGAAATTCAAAGGGTAAAAGAAGGAGTGGCAATGACTTATGCAACTCAGACAATCCAAAAGCCAGTATTTTTAAGAAGGTTCGGTCAACCTGGTCACTGAGTCATAGTCTAGGGTCGGTCAAAGGTTGCTGCCAAAGAGAGAGAGAAAAGAAACACTCTGCGTGCACTCTAACCTAGATCAGAATGGTCATCACTTTATCTAATCCGGAAACCTCCCACTGTCCTGTCAAATTCTCCCCCAAACCTAAAGAAGAATCAATCAGGATCACCCGAAGAGTAAACCAACTCATCAGTGGGAATCAGGATCCAACTCTCATCGCATGATAACGTGATGGAATGCATCCACGTTACTCATACTCCAGAAGGTATGCGCATACTCGGCAAGTTTCAGTTTCTTTAGAAACTCCTGATATGATTTTTGCCCCATGCTCTTATAACCTTGGCGTTAGGTCAAAATGTCATAAGTCACATGCCAAGTTCTACCCATCACTATCTTGTTAATTTGAACCCACCCGCACATGCCCTTGGCGTTAGGTCAAAATGGCAGAACGGCTGTCCCAAACCAACTCATCTATCTATGCAACAATTGAATACCCAGCAGCTACCAAACACTATGCCTTGGCGTTAGGTCAAAATACATAGCTTGAATACTACTGAATACCCAAAAGAAGTGACGGAGGGCTACGACTGGTTTTTGGCGAAAAACCTTTAGCGTAGTGAACTTGATATCGCTGAAGGAATCTGATAGCTTTTTAAAATATAGTGGCGAAAACCTTTTGCTAAAGAGGTCACTCCCGGTAAAGGGATCTCGGCTCTTTCCTCGTGGAATGAGGTGCAGGATATTCCACTGAATACCGCTATGCAAAGCAACTTGTAATCGACTATAGTGAAGTTATTACTCTGACGCAAACTTCTGTCCAAGGGGTCTTTCCCGGTGAAGGGATATCAGCCCTTGCCTCGTCGAATGAGGTGCTGGATATTCACACCGAATACCACTATGCATAACAAAAGGAAACGTCTTTGTAACAACACTTTTTAAAATTGTTCCAACAACTCAAACAGGTTTGTTTTTACTTTGCGTTGATCAGAATCAACGCAGTCCCATCAATCAATCACACCAGAAAAGAACGAAAATAAAATGTACGTATATGCCATCCGCATTCGTCACTGGGTCCCGTCATCACCCGTTAGGTTACTTAACTAACGACAGAGCGGGGACTGGACTAGCGCGGGTGTAAAACATATACAACATCTAATAGTATATAAACCAATATACAATAATCGCTCCAGGCGTGATAATATGCAACATTACAGAAAAGTAATAAGCATCACAGAACAATACAGATAATCTGGGATCCCCGAGTTTCACAGAGCCGCTGCTGAAACTCGACGTTCCCCTGTCGTGTGGATAGCCTGTGCAATGAAACCTAGACCCCTACGGGTGCGGCAAGTTACCCGCCAAAACCTGAAGCGAGGTAGTCCCCACAGCATAGTGAATGGAATACCCGGCACTTCACGGAATCCGGTAAATTGAGCACCCCTCCTTGGGTCAACCTGTACCCCCTACGAGTGCGGCGAATAGTCTGCCAATTCTGAAGTGGGGTCCCTCTGCCTCTCAAAGCCATGAGATGCGGACCCGTTGCTTTCCCGAACCCGGCTATCCGTGCACTCCGTCGCGGGGTAAAACCTAGTACAGTAATGAAAATAGTACAATTGGTACATCGACCGCAACCTGGTCGTGCCCCAAAAGAATATTATACAACAGGCAGTGACGGCAGTCCACAAGTTGGATGCTCGCCCCGCAATATCAAATGTACAAATAAACACAAAATGTACTATCATTGCACACTGCTATCTATCACGACAAATCCGCAACATCACAGCACAACACAGAACATCAACGCGAAAGTCACGTTCGCAAACCCGTCTAAAAGAACTATAGCAATTAGACGTGGTTTACCGATCAAATGACATTCCCGGTCGGAGATATAATGTAAGCACTGTAAACTAACGCGTTTAAATTTCGATCGACCAAATATCAAAAAATGGGCCCCACGACTTACTGGTGAACAGTAACAAAATCTGGGCCAAAATGATATATACCAAAAACCCCAAAATCCAACAGAGAACCAACTGACAAAATTTGGGAGCACGTGCTCCCCACGTGGCCGCGGTTGCGCGGCCAAACCATGCATTTGGCCGCCCTTCCGCGGCAGCTTGGAGGGATCACGACCCCAAATTTTGTCGTGACTCTTAAAAACGCCTGCACGGATTTTTAAGACTTCCATAAATAAATTTTGAGACCGTTTAAAATTAACAGAAACTGTCGGCTTGGATTTTTGCAGTTTTCGATTTTCGGTTCGATCGATGTTTTGAACGCGTTAGCACAAGTTAGTATAGCAAAATGGTGAGGCTCTGATACCACTGTAAGTCTACGCTAGCGCCCCGGCAGTCTACAGACGCCAAATACGGAACAAAAACTTTTAAACTGGCGCTATCGTATACTTTAACCCGGATCTGCCATTATTGCTAAACTAACAGACAGTAAAGAGTGTAGAAAGATTGTACCGAACGATCCGAGTCCTTCGTTCTTCAACCATCATCCCACGCTCCGTTGCGGCTGCTCCGATCTCGTCGATCTCCGATCTCCTCGTCGAGGTGGCACCACATGATCGGTTCTTTAAACGGGCTCCCGCCTCTGACTCGAGGCAACTCGATCGTCAAGTTTGCTAAAAGAGACGACAAAGAATGATGTAGAGAATGAGTAGATGACTTTGTCTCACTTCGTCCAAATCCGTGGACGATCGGTTAATGAAGTTGCCGAAGGAATCGGGTGATGGAATGAAATGGACTGTGAAATTCCATACACCGATAAAACCTATCATAATCTTTTCTCTCTAAAATGAAACATTAAGTGAGAGTAAAAAATGAGAGAGAGAGGAGGCTTATCATATATATAGAATGAGGAGGGTGAGTGTAGGAGCAAAGGTGGTGACTATAAGAGAAAAGCTTCTCACAAAAGATCTTAACCAAAACAAGAATCATTAAAGAAAACAATGACTCACTAATAACACCTCATCAAGTAATAAATGCAACCAATTAGAACACAACACCAATTAGCCTCATCATCACTTCTAGAAGCTTCTAGAATGATGACTCACTCATATCAGAAGAAAAGATAAATCCGTCTTTAACCGAATGTTAAAAGACGGCTGATAGAAAACTGGAAACTGGCAACTTCCAAAAAGTGATCCTGAAACAACTTTCAGGATAACCCCGAAACTGTATAAATATACCCGCATTTGTATTACGACCGAATACAAATGCAACTGAGACAAAGATATTATACCAACTCAATATAATACTCGGATCCGGCTTAAACCAAAACCGACAAGTATCATCTGTCCGAAAATCGACACGTGCGTAAACGCACGTGCATTTTCCGAACCCTGCTATAAAACCATACGGCCTCTACAACGTTTCGCCCGAACTTGGGAAACTGTCTGTGGGGGACTCTAATGACTCGTCAGTACCCTGGCAGTGGGTTTAACCACAAACCGTCAGCGGCACTAGCAATGCGTAACGGCTGCCCATGGACTGACCTCAAGGGTGGCCGAGGAGCGAACTCAAGGGAGACCGATGAGCGAACTCCTCCAAAAACCCTACTGAGCCTAACAGTGACAATATATATACAGTCCGGTCTGTTCGTCAATGAGTATCGCATATCTGCCTAGGGGGCTAGTAACGTCAGACCCCCAATAGCAGTATAAGTCGTGTCGGAGTGAAGCCCAATTACACCCTGAGATACTACTGGAGTACCTACCAGTAAATCTCCTGCCATGGCCATGGACTTTGTGTAATGGCTCTCCTAGACACAGCACAACCTCGCCCCCAATACCGGGAGAGACGAATCCCCTGCCGATCCGCTCACGTGCCTCCATATGGCTCGGGACTGTACCCAAAAACTACCTGTTTGCACGACTCCTTTGAGCCGTGGTAGGGTAGAAATCAAAGCACAGTGGGAACTCACACGAGACAAATGACGACCTCAGGTCGATGAACTAACCTGTACACATGTCACCAGGGAACTGCTATCTGACGATAGGTATAATACTAACTAGCAGATTCCCGGCGAGTCCTGTCCGGTGTACTCATAACCCAATGAGCACCTGTATACATCTTAGGTGATCCAACTGACACCAGTGGCTTGTGAGACCGGCCACCGCCCCTCGTCGGGGTCTCGACTGTACACACTAGTCTACTCCGGAGTATCGATGCCCTGTCTCGAAACTCCCACGACTAGGGACCACAATTAAGGATATGCATATAAACTACCCAACTCTCACGTATATGATCGCCATCATACTGTTGGTAGTAAAGCAAGATCCTAAGGGCTCTATCAAAGTGTAACATGCAATCAGTCACCTGAACATGCACACGACTGATAAAGGCAAACCAGATAGCATACTATCATCTCGAGTAAGACTGTCCTACCGGGATAGGTCCTCCGCAATCATTGCAATCACGTACCTGCGATCCAATAATTGACTATGAGGGCACTATCTCCAACAGGTACCGCCTCCTCTGTTTCTTTGGGATCAACGGTTTCCGCTTCCCCTTCAACCGGACTTGACCCTGCAAGATAAGAGATATAAGGACCAACGACATTAAAATCCTTATAACAAAAACTCTGAGAGGAACATTACCTGAAGTAGATTTACCGTTTGCGCTCCGAACTGCGCGCGCCACCTCTCTGCGGGCAGTGGATAGGGAGACAGGGGCCTCTTCGGATGGAGTATCAGCACGAGGAACAGTGCTAGGACCCGCTCCCATAGACAAGGCAGCCCTGCGTGCCTTCGCCTCACGCCTCAGCCTCTTCCTTTCCTCCCGGGTAGTCGCGATAGACCTTTGAGACGCCTCCTTCAAGGCATCGTCATCCTCGTTCAGGGATGCCTCCAGAGCCTTTAAGGCATCTCTCATCGGCTCTTCAAGACGAACCTCCTGTGGTGGCCCAAAGGAAGCAGGAATATCGGCGGCTGGCGGAACATTTGTGTCGCTTGGTGGGAACGGCATTGAGGTTTCTGCAATAAAAAGAAAGAAGGTCAGATCGACCATAACACGAGGGAAATGGAAACTTGACGAATTAAAACTTACTAAGGCCCATAGATGCTCTAAGACGTTCCTCCTCTTGGAAAGTCTTCAAAGAAGCGGCAATGGCTTCTTCATCAGTGATACCTGTTGAAAGAAAGGAGAGAAAGGCGTTAATCAAGGGCGATGAGGAAGATATGTTGTAATAAGGAAAATGTGACTAGTAGTTACCTGACTGCGCAAGCTTAGCTAACCACGCGTCACGCCTCGCCAACCCTGCCGAAGCTCTGAGAGCAGCCTCCAAGTCTGTATCGTCCGGCGGCGGCATCACCAACCCTGCGTTAGTCCCATATTCGAGCAGACTTTCAGCATAAGGAGCGTGGGGTTCCTGGCCGAACACGACGTCCGCAGCGAAGAGCGACTTCTTTTTCTTTTGCCCTCCAGCCCTAGGCTCACGGGGAATCGACTTCCGCTTGGCAGCCGCTTTGGGACGACGGGTCCCGATGTCCGCACCCACGCCAGACTCCGGCGAGGGTACAACCACTGTTTCCACCGGAGCACGGGGTGCAGGAGGTGCATCCGCGATATCAGGGAGCGGCAATTCACGTGGAGGACTTTGCGCACGTGATGGTCTGCCCCCGGTATCTTTTAGGGGAGCGACTACCGGAGTCCTAGGCACCAGAGGAGCGTTGCGATCGCTACCTGGGGGTGCAACCTTACGATCGATCAGCAACCGCCTTTCCTCCTCTATCACCGCTCCCGTCGAATGACTATACCATTCGGTGTATACCCTAAGAAGTCGGGGGGCGCAAGCCGGCTCACTGATAAAGAAGTGAGAGCCCGTGTTTAAACGCATGAAGTGATGCAGCGCTCTCTCCATCCCTTCTTCAGTCGCGGCAGGTTCCGATAAAAAGGCCTCCAGCGGTACCCCTTGATTATAGCTCAGCTGTTGGGCGAAACGATGCTGGTTATATCTCATAAAGATCGCTCCCCCGTCCTGCCTAAACACCAAAAATCCCGGTCTGATGGAATATAGGTGAAGGGTCTCCCGGGCCGTTAAAACCGAAGGTCCATCCTTGAAAGTGTCTTGCAATAGCCGTACTGCAGTGGTAGACGTTTTTCCAATGGTCAACACCT
This sequence comes from Agapanthus africanus, assembly GCA_030015575.1. Classification (NCBI taxonomy): domain Eukaryota; kingdom Viridiplantae; phylum Streptophyta; class Magnoliopsida; order Asparagales; family Amaryllidaceae; genus Agapanthus; species Agapanthus africanus. The sequence goes on from JASDDO010000008.1 coordinate 357,040,802, forward strand.
TGTCAATGAAAGACACACCGGTTCCAACGGTGTGGGAGCGAAGGAGCAAACTCCTGGCATCTCGCGGTGATGGATTTACAATTGATGCGCCGATCAATTGTAGAAGGCGAGGAAAAATGCACCTTTCGTAGAACGAGGGCCTTTTATGCATGCCGAAGACACCCGCTGTATGTAGTTCGAGCCACGACATAAAGTAGTGCATTGGGAAAACCACGTGCAACACCCCAGGCTCATTAGCATCCGTTGCTCGGCTAAGGCCGTGATATAAATGCGCCAAGCCGGCGATCCCAACGGCCACCTTTACCCCGATAGTCATTCGGTGGGCCGGGTAAAAAACAGAGGGCCGCATGCGGTGAGAGTGCATTGGAAGTGCAAACCAACTCAGCCAAAGCCCAAGAAATCCTAAAAAGAAGGCCTCCTCGTCCATCTCGGGGGCTGCGACTTCTGCAAAAGACATGGTTGAGGAGTTAGGAAGAAAAAAGTTCTTTTGATCTATGTCTTTCGCTGGCAGGTTATCCAAACCTAAGCCAAAAGGATCCTTAAGGTTGGCAAACTTGGCAGCTTCCGCCGAGAGGACGTTTGGATGAAGGAACCGAGCAATAAAATCCTCAAAATTAACTCCACGGCTCCCACGCTCAATGAAAAGGGCCTCGTAGATGTTCAACACCTTGATCAGACTTGAAAACTGATGTTGAACAGCGTTCTCCGGCGTGAGCTCCCTTATCACCGGCTTGGCACCAAAGATGTACTCATCCGGGGGGAGCAACTCTTCATAATGTTCCCCCATAGCCGGTAGACCAGACACCTCCGTAAACTCTTCCAGCGAGATGGACACTTCCCGATCCATGGCAAGGAAAGTATGGGTGGGAATGTTCCACTGCTCCAGGAAGGCCTTGAACCACCAAGTGGGAAGCGTAGGATACTGGAAGAGGGAGACATAGACTGCGGTATACAATCCTAATCTTATCAACTGCGACTTCTTCGTCGACAGGATATACCGGGCCCACGGTAGATAGCCAACCGGGTGGCGGGGGATCAGACCAATGTTATATGATTGCCCCCAAGGTCTCGCCTCGCCCTGACAGATACGACGTCCTAGGATATCCAAAACCATAGGACGCTGGACCGGGATGGCATCTATGGCCGGATGAAGAAAACCCTTCGATGTCCAATCCGTCATCTCCGCGGCATACTGCACCGGGGGTGGGCTGGCGTAATGATTCGCCGTTATGGGTTCCGACGGCACCACGCATGTGAAGCTCCGTCGGCCCATGATGATCTGATTGTACCATGACCCCCAAAGGTGGAGACTCTTGTACTCCGGGTCGTATGCCTTAATCATGGCCAGGACCTCACGGTCCAAAGGCGCCTCGGGAAATCCCTCCTCTGAGCGGACGAACGGGAATGAAGTGTCTAGAGACATAATCACTGCAAAAAGAACAATTTAGCCGTTAGTGTTGTAATTCCAACGTTTGGCGTTTAAAGAAGAAAATGCATTAATTAAATTAAAATTAAAATCAATTAATTCCACCGCACCACAGTGCAGTGAGTAGGAGACCAAAGAGGGACCCACAAAATCTAAATGACAATACGTCAGTTAATAAGACAAACTCATCATTGGATGAGATTGTCAGTTGGTCTCTGGGGGGGACATTCCTATTTTAAAAAAAAGGGGGGAAAGAATCCCTAGAGACAAGGAGAAAATCTCCTCTTTCAGAGCAAAGCTCTGTCACAGAATGACACTTGTCAAATTCTGGTCTCAAAAGAATAAAATTCCTTAAAAAAGAGCTCAGCTTTATAATATTCCATCAAAAAGAAAGTTTTTGAAAAGAAATTTAAAATTAAAATTTCTGGAATCCTGAAAAAAGACCCATGAAAGCTTATTGAAAAATTCTTCATTTTTCAGATCTAAAAGATCTACATTTGATTCAAGAGCAAAGCTCTGTTCATGGGTTAGAACCCATGAACAAGATCTCTGTAGATCTATGGATTTGTGAGAGCAAAGCTCTGTTGATGAAACCCCAAAGGGAATTTCTTTAGATCAAAATATCTATGAGAGCAAAGCTCTGTTGGTTAAAATTGATTTAAATTAATTTAACTTAATTTTAAATTAATTATTACCTAAAATTTTCTAAACTTTGGGAAATGAGAGCAAAGCTCTAGAGTTCTGAAAGCAAGAGCAAAGCTCTGAAATTCTTAAGCAAGAGCAGAGCTCTGAAAATCTAAATCTAGAAAATGGTGGAGAGTTTTCTAAGGGCCAGAGGCCCTATTTATAAGGCGCTTGCGCCTCTTGAGCTCACCCCCTTGATCTAACGGTCGGGGGGGTTGTCACCGCTGCACTCACGTGTGCGCCACGTGAGCGCAACGGTGGGGGGGCATTTGTTTCGTCCAATCAGAGAAAAGCTCTGTTTGAATTCAAAATTCAAATTTTGAAGCAACGCTTCAAGTCTCGGGCGCAACGCGCCGCGTGTCAGGCGCTAATACGTCAGCGCAGCGCCCAAGAAGGCGCGCCCAATCAGAGCAAAGCTCTGTTTAAGGGAAGCAACGCTTCAGTTGTGCATGCACTGCGCTGCGCGACGCGTGTCAGCGCAGATGCGCTCGCGCAGTTGCGCTGCGCTGTGCGCTGCGCGACGCGTGTCAGCGCAGATGCCCTCGCGCAGTTGCGCTGCGCTGTGCGCTGCGCGACACGTGTCAGCGCAGTTGCGCTGAGCTGTGCGCTGCGCGACACGTGTCACGCGCTGGGGGCATTTGCGCCCAACTGAATTAAGATTTTAAGAAATCTTTTCTGTTCTTGTTAAAACAAGAATATTTTCGTCTGCGAAGCAGAAGCCCTTGGATCAAAGATCCAACGATGGGGAAAATTCCCCAAATCACTCAGAGAAAGATCTCTTTAACAAATCTAACTGATTTATGGGCACTATAAAAAGGACCCTAGACCTCAATTCAAAGGCATCAAGATCCTTCTAAAAAAAAGAGAGAAAGAAGAAAGCTCTGGAAAAACTCCTCAAGAACGACAGAAGGTAAAAACCTTGAGGGAGAAGAGAAAGTTCTCTTATGGGCAGATTATTGATCTAAGAACAAGATCAATAATTATAAATAATATATATATATATATATATATATATATATATATATATATAAATAAGAAATAACAGTGCTTTGCACTTTTTATGAATCTCTGGTTCTTGAAACAAAAAAAAAGAAAGAAAGAAAAATTTATTTTCCTTTGATCTAAATGAAGATCAAGAAATTAAATAGTGCTTTGCACTTCTGATTCTTGAATCTAAAAGATTCTTAGTGCTCTGCACTTCCAAACTGCGCTGTTGCGCTCTTGAGAGAGTGCCACGTGTCAGCTACTTGCGCTACGCGCACTTAAAATAGAGCTTTGCTCTCTGGATTTAGCGCAACTCACCAGAGCGCGCCACGTGTCCGCAGCGCAACAGCGCAGCGCACTGCGCTATTGCACTTGCGCTCACCAGAGCGCGCCACGTGTCAGCAGCGCAACTGCACAGCGCACTAGCGCAGCGCACTGCGCTGTTGCGCTTGCGCTCACTAGAGCATGACACGTGTCCTAACCATAAGCGCTTGCGCTCTGTAATTGGCGCAAACCGCCTGATAAATGCAATGCATTTCTCAAAGGGCCAGGCCCAAGTCAAAAGTTTAAATAGACCAAGAATAATGTTATGCATTATTTTAAGGGAGCAGAGCCCAATTGAGAGGTCCAATGGTCCAAAACAAATGCTCTGCAATAAAAAAGGGCAGAGCCCAGTCAAAATAGGCATAAATGGCCTGAAGTAATGCTATGCATTATTCTAAAAAGGGGAAAGCCCAGACAAAGACCAAATGCAAACAAAATATGGAAATTTTTTAAACTGGACTTAGCCCAATTTTGGCCGTAAGTCCTTAAACTAAATTGGCTAGGCACGGCTGCTCCCCAAATCAATTTGTAATCGGTTCGAGGGTAAATCTCCGAACTCCTCTGACACTTATCGTTGTAATCCTTCAACGACGTCAGAGAGGCGACGGGTCCCAACAATCACACATGAATAATGGACCGAAACGTCCTTAAACTAATAATGGACCGAAACGTCCTTAAACTAATATCGGACCGAAACGTCCTTAAACTAATATCGGACCACCACGTCCCTAAACTGGAATATGGTCCACCACGTCCCTAAACTGGCAATGGACCACCACGTCCTTAAACTGGAAAACGGACCACTTCGTCCCTAAACTGGAACAATAGAGCCTCCAAACGCTCTTTTACCGGATCTAAACGGTCTCGTTTAAGTTGATCTTAGCCCCAAACACGGCTAACGTATCCTTAAACATTCAAATGGATTATAAAACTCCCAATCAACTCTGGTTCGAGGGTACATCTCTGAGCTCCTCTGATACATGTCGTTGTAATCCTTCAACGACGTCAGAGAGGTGACGAGTCCCGATGGTCATACATTAAATTAATCACTATGTTAAGTTGATCTTAGTCTAAAATAGGACTAACGTATCCTTAACGAACGTTTAAGTCGATCTTAGCCGCAACGCGACTAATGCATCCTTAAACTAAAAACACCAAACCCAAATCTAAGTAAATGCGGATTTGGACTAATCCATGTCCTACGGGCGACGGCATTACTCAGTCTCCATATACAATCCACGGGCAACCACAAACAAAACAAACACACACGACACGAAGTGAAATTCTGGAGAAGGAGAAAGTTGTTACCGCGATGCGGCAGCGTAATTAACTGCAGGGGCTTGCGCCTGCAGGGAAGAGCGTCCCCATAATCAAAAACCCCTCAAGCGAGGGGGAATCTGACAAAGTCTGCTACATCGGCCGCATCCGTCTAAACCTCCGATACACGGTGCCATAAATCAACTTGGTATCTTCGGAGAGATAGACGGATAAAACCAAATAGCATCTGCCCCGAACCTCAGGCACAGACGCCCATGTCTTTGTTAGGTCCACGTTACCTCTCCCGGTACTTTCGGGGATGCGGAAACGGTAAAACAAAATTTTTTCTAAACTTTGTAACATGGACCGTAAAAGCCGGATCTTTGCTAAACTAAACTAGCATACTTGCAAAGAAGAGTTAACTACTCGGCAAAGTGGTTATACCTCAACTTGAACTCCTTCTCTTCTTGTTGTCCTTCTTCTTTGTTGTTCTTCTCTTCTTGTTGTTCTTCTCTTTGCTTGCTCAATGGTTGATCCGGACTTCGGTCACCTCCGCGGCCTCCTTGAGTCGAAGACGATCCACCCGAGAGATGTACATCGAGCTCCACCTCAAGCCGAGGTAACTAGGGCAAGGAGATTGCTAATCTAGAAGCCCTAGGATGTGTAGAGGAGATGTATGGATGTGTTTGTCAAGTGGAATCCTTTTTCTCTCAACACATGAGATCAAAGGAGAAATCAAGAGGAGGAAGAAGGAGGAGTTTTTCTTGCAACCATGGAGCTTCTCATTTCAAGAGAGAGAATGAGAATGAGCAAATGAAAAGCTTAACCAAAAGAAAACCTAACCATGGTTGCAATAAAGCACAAACATTATCATTACTAATCCCATCAAGATAAAGGTGATGGCTACAAATGACATGACCATTATCATAACAAAAGAAAAAGAAAACCAAAGAATGCTTTAGATCTTCTAAGAAGATCCAAGTCAACTTTGGTCAAATGGTCAACAAAGTCAAGATGGTCAAATGGTCAATGTAATTAGCCACAACAAAATTATCAATGAAAGGATTAGTAAATAATGTCCCCGGCTCATAATGGTTTTGACCAAACGAACCGTCGAAACCCTAATGAGTCCGCCTCTAAATGGTTTTGAACGAATCAACTGTCAAAACCCTAATGAGCCTGCCACATAGCGGTTTTGGCCGAACCAACTTCCAAAACCCTAATGAGGCACCTCCTCCTTCATCGCTCCGGAAAACTGTGCATACACACCTGCATCCGTATTCCGTAGAATGCGGATGCGCAGAAGACAAAACAAATCCATCCATGCAATACTAGGATCCGGCTTAAACCAAAGCCTACTAGTATTGCCTGCCCGAACACCACACGCACACAAGTGTACGTAAGTGATCGCAGCCCTGCCGTAAAACCATACGGTCTCTACACATTTCGCTCAGTGCAGGGAAACTCTCTGTGTGGGACTCTAAAGACTCGACACTACGCTGGCAGTGGGTTTAGCCACAGACCGCAAGCGGCACTAGATGTACGTAACGGTCCCCAGGTAGATGTCGATAAGAAGGCCGATGAGGTAAACCCATCCGAACTCCTACTGAGTCTGTATGTGACAATCTCCGTACAGTCCGGTCTGTTCGTCTGATACATCGCATGTCGGGCCTAGGGGGGCGGCAAGCGTCAGACCCCTAATAGCGGTACAAGTCGTGTCGGAGTGAAGCCCAGAACACCCTGAGATAACACTGGAACCTACCAATATATCTCGCTTGCCCTGGCCAGGGACTACTTGTGTAATGGCTCTCCTAGACACAGCGCGATGTCAACCCCCAATACCGGGAGAGAAGAATCATGTCTAACCGTCACTGCCTCCAAGTGCTTCGGGACTGCTCCCAACTACTACCTGTTTGCACGACTCAGTAGAGCCGTGGTAAGGTAGTAATCAAAGAACAGTGGGAACACACTCGAGGCGAAGTGACAGTGTCAAGTCAGCGGACTAAGCTGTACTCATGTCACCTGGGAACTGATAACTGACGATAGGTATAATACCAACCATCAGTTCCCGACGAGTCCCGTCCAGTGTACTCGTAACCCAACGAGCACCCGCATACTATCTCAAGTACGACGTACCGACGGCTGTGGGACTGACCGTCTCCCGTACTGGGATGAGAAGCGCATACGCTAGTCTACTCCGGAGTATCGATGCCCTATCTCGATACTCCCACGACTAGGGACGTGTATAAGGATGTGCTTGTAGATTACCCAGCCCCCACGAGTGTGATCGCCATCACAACGCCGGTAATCAAGCAAAGATCCTAAGGGCTCTACTAATGCGTATAGGTGATATGATAAATAAACACACATGTACACATTAAAGCAGAGACAAACCAAGTAGCATACTACTATATTGAGCAAGATTGTCTGTACAACTGTGAATATCCCAAGCTTCCATCAAGTAATATACATACTAGTATGATACAGTAATGGCCTCTAGGGCATATACACTAACAATCTCCCACTTTCAATAAGGCCATGTACTGGCGTATTGAAGACCTATCATCTCGATCAGCCGCTCGAACTGAGTCTGGGGTAAAGCCTTCGTTAATGGGTCCGCAGTGTTGTCCTTTGTGTCCACTCTCCGCACCTCGATCTCTTGTCGATCAATGATCTCCCTGATCAGGTGATACCGCCTTAAGATGTGCCTGGATTTCTGATGGGACCTTGGTTCCTTCGCTAAAGCTATAGCCCCATTGTTATCGCAATACAAAGGTATTGGGTCAACAATGGACGGAACCACCTGAAGTTCACTAATGAACTTCTTCATCCAGACCGCCTCTTTTGCGGCATCGCTTGCAGCAATGTATTCAGCCTCCATCGTCGAGTCTGCGACGGTTTCCTGCTTGGAACTCCTCCAACATACCGCCCCTCCGTTGAGGGTAAACACAAAACCCGAGACGGACTTGCTGTCATCTTTGTCACTCTGGAAGCTTGAATCGGTAAAGGACTCGACCCTGAGATCTCCATTACCGTAAACCAGGAACATCTCCTTAGTCCTTCTTAGGTACTTGAGAATGTTCTTCACTGCTGTCCAGTGGTCCTCCCCTAGGTCTGAATGATACCGGCTTACCGCGCTCAACGCGTAAGCTACATCTGGTCTTGTACATAGCATCGCATACATTATAGATCCTACCGCCGAAGCGTAGGGTATAGTGCTCATGCGAACCCTCTCCTCGTCAGTCTTAGGAGACATCTTCTTGGAGAGGGTAATTCCGTGCAATGCGGGTATGTTACCGCGCTTGGAACCCTCCATACTAATTCTCTTTAGTACGGTCTCTATGTACCTGGACTGCGAAAGTACCGATAGTCTCTTGGATCTATCTCTATGGATCTTGATCCCCAGAATGTACGAGGCATCACCAAGGTCCTTCATGGAGAACCTTTGTGACAAAAATAGCTTGACCGATTGTAGCATAGGAACATCATTTCCTATCAAAAGAATGTCGTCCACGTACAAGACTAGGAATACGACAGTTCGTCCTACAATCTTCTTATAAACACAGGGTTCATCTTCGTTCTTGATGAAATCAAATTCCTTGATTGCCTCATCAAAACAGATGTTCCAGCTCCGCGATGCCTGCTTTAATCCATAAATGGATTTAAGCAACTTGCACACCTTTCCGCTGCTCCCACTGTCTACGAAACCTTCTGGTTGATCCATGTAAACGCACTCTTCCAAACAACCGTTTAGGAAAGCCGTTTTAACATCCATCTGCCAGATTTCATAGTCATGGAAGGCAGCAATGGCAAGTAGGATCCGAATGGATTTGAGCATAGCCACCGGAGAAAAAGTTTCATCATAGTCCAAACCAGGTCTTTGACGAAAACCTTTAGCAACGAGTCTAGCTTTATAGGTTTCCACCTGCCCATCTACACCAAGTTTCCTTTTGTAGATCCATTTGCATCCAACGGATTTTACCCCAGGTGGAGCAATATCCAAGGTCCACACTTTATTGGCGTACATGGACTCCATTTCGGATTGCATTGCTTCCTGCCACTTATCAGAGTCCCTACTGATAATGGCTTGCCTGAAACTGGTAGGGTCATCTTCTTCCAAGATGTAATCCTCTCGATCCCCGTCTATGAGAAAACCGTAGTATCTCTCGGGCGGATGAGAAATCCTACCAGATCTGCGGAGTGGCTGAGGTTCGTTTGGGGTCACTGAATTTTCTGGTTCTGCTAAATCCTCAGTTTGAGTTTGTGGATCAGATATTTCATCCAGTTCTACCATGCTCCCACTTATTTCTTTTGCAAGAAATTGCCACTCTAAAAAGGTGGCGCGGCGAGCAACGAACACCTTCTGTTCCTCAGTGTGGTAGAACAGATATCCCAGAGAATTTCTAGGATATCCCACAAATTTACATAAAACTGACCGTGCCTCAAGCTTGTCTGGTTTTTGTACTTTTACATAGGCCGGACAACCCCATATCTTAATCCGTTCTAGATATGGTTTCTTACCACTCCATATTTCATATGGAGTCCTAGGCACGGATTTAGACGGAACCTGATTCAGCAAGTATGCCGCTGTCTCTAGCGCAAGTCCCCAGAATGAAAGAGGTAACTCAGCATCACTCATCATGGATCGAACCATATCCAATAGGGTACGATTCCTTCTCTCCGATACACCGTTGTGCTGTGGTGTATAAGGAGGAGTGAGCTGAGAGAGAATACCATTCTCTTTTAAGTAATCTCGGAATTCCGTGCTTAAGTACTCCCCTCCTCTATCAGACCGGAGGATCTTGATACTTTTGCCTGTCTGGTTCTCTACTTCGTTTCTGAATTCCTTGAATTTCTCAAAAGTTTCAGATTTGTGTTTCATCAGATACACATATCCGAACCTAGAGAGATCGTCAGTGAATGTGATGAAGTACGAGAACCCACCCCTTGCAAGTATAGACATCGGACCACACACATCACTGTGTATGAGTCCCAAGAGCTCTCTTGCTCTTTCTCCATGTCCGGTGAACGGAGATTTGGTCATCTTCCCTTTGAGACAAGACTGACAAGTTTCATAAGATGAAAACTCGAACGCATTCAAGAGTCCATCTGTATGCAACTTACTCAGTCTTTTCTCTCCGATATGAACAAGTCTACAATGCCACAAGTAGGATTCATTCGTATCTGAATTCTTCCTCTTGCGTGTGTTTTGTATATTGAGAACTGTATTCTGATTTAGAACGTAGATACCATTACACAGTGTACCCTCTGCAACCAGTACCTTATCAAGGTAAATGTTCATGATATTCTTTTCAAGAACAAAGTTATATCCATCTTTATCGAGTAAAGAAACTGATATGATGTTGTAAACCATGGAGGGTACATAGTAGCAATCGTTCAAAATCATAGTCTTGCCATTTGGCAATACTAGGTGATATTCACCGACGGCTGCCGTATTAACTTGTGCTCCGTTCGCTACTCTGAGCGACATATCACCCGGTGCAACTTTCCTACTTTTTCTCAGTCCCTGCAATAAATTACAGATATGAGATCCTGATCCGGTATCAAGTACCCAGGAGGTAGGGCTGACCGTAAAACAGTTCTCAATTACAAGAACACCAGAAGTAGATGCAAAACCATGCTTCTTCTTCAACTGGGTTTCCTGGAAATCCATACAATCCCCTTTCCCATTCTCATGACTGTTGTCACAAGTTAGAGCTAAACCAACTTTCCCCAGTCCCGAATAAGAATTCGGATCGGTCAAGCGATACATTTTATTATCTTGATTAGGGCATGAAAAGGTTGCTGCCCGGAGAGAGAGAAAAGAAACAGTCAGCGTATGCTCGTGCAAGATTAGATTGGTTTATTAATTTATTTAACCAGGATGTCTCCCAGTGTTTCCTCAAATTCTTCTTAAAACCTTTTTAAAAGAAGAACTAGCCGGGTTTTAATTCACGTCACAATACTTGCTTAACCTTTCAGCCAGGCTAGTGTCGTTACTTCGAGGGAGGTTTTCCAACGCTTTCGCGAAGTTCCTTAATTAAAGAACCTCTTTTCCCTGGGGGCGTAACCCCGCTAACACCTTTCTAGACACCTACTAGGTTTATAGCATTGATCGTTAAGTGAAATAATCTCCCGAGAGTAAACAAACTCATCAGTGGGATCGGGATCCAACTGTCATTGTGTGATAACATAGATTGAATCCACTCTAGTCACCACACTCCAGAAGGTATGCTAAATCTGCAAGTTTCAGTTCTTTTGAAACTCCCGATGTGGTTTTTGCCCCTAACGATTCATGACCTTGACAATGCCAACATATCATGAACTGTTAGTCAAGTTCGGCCCTGTCATGACCCGCACGGTACGGAACGTGACTGGCACTTAAGTTTACGAAACGTCTAAAGACGTCCGTAAAATAAGTAAGCCAAAGCCCAGAAAACAAAACCAATGAAGCAAAAGAGTGAAGAAAACCCAATCAATTGAAAGCGAGTTATCAAATAGGTCATGTAAAACACTTTTTTAAAAACAATACCAATTTTTCCCGAAAATTTCGGCAGAGTCTCCTTTGTAAATACTGGCCCCCAAAAGTGGGTACAACAAAATATATACATGAATCCAACAAAATAGGGCATCCCCAAGCGGGAGCTAGCTCTTCGCCATAAGGCGGTCACAAATCCCACGCAATGTAAATGACAACAAGCATAATAATCATAAGGAAGCATGAAAAAAGTAGCATGTCGGCTCAAGTGAGCTCGACCCCAAAATACAGCATAAAATCCACAAACCTCACTGTCTCATCTCTAGGTCAATATACAATAATCTGGTGGAAACAGTAGATGGAGTACACTAGATACAAAGAATATACAAGTGGTACAAAATAATAACATAACCCACCTATGAGCAAATCTCGAGCTCAGGCAAAAGAGGCAAAAGACAAGTGCGCCCGCCGCTACTGAACTGACGGAGCGGACCTGCAAAAGACTGTGGCACAACGGGGGTGAGTTGCCAACTCGTGAGTAATAAATAACATCTACAAAGGCTATCGTATGCATGCACACAAGCATCCTAGCATCTAAAATACAGGTATGACTGGATGCACTAGCAGGTGTGTATACAACATCAGTGTGCTAATATGTATGCAACATGGAAATCTGGGGTCTCAATAGGTATATATAAGAAATATTTTATCTTCTTTTGTTTTTGAAACTCTTTTAGAATGCCAGCATAATGTCAATGAATCGACGAAAATCGGTGTCCAGCAACGACACCCAAAAGCTGTCTCAAATCCCCTAAATCCATGTCATAGTGTCTCTGGCCTCAGCCATCCGGCTGACCCATCTCAGTATCAATATATCATCCTCTCGCGGCCCCGGTCGGTATCCTCTGGATATCCGCCGTGCCCAATGAAGTCACCGGTAGGTAATCCGTCCCCTGCCAGGCTCATCGTCAACACCACGAGCTTCTTGCCCCGGGGTACCCTACCGGGCCCACCATGTACCCGAAACGGTTCATCCAACTCCTCGAAACGGGTCTCCAAAAACCACAACAAACTCATGGTGGACGACACTTACATCACTAGAAAACCGCAATTTACATATTTTAAAAATATAATAAGTTTAGAAATTTTGCGGTTTTCCCCCGAAATCCAGCAATATCATAAAATCCCAAAAAATCCTCATGAGTGCATATATCAATGATAATGAGTGCGTATGATATCAATAATCAAGTTGCGATGTGTGATTAATGTATTAAGCATGAACAATGGATATGATGAAGTACATGCACATGAATAGCAATCCTAGGGTTTCATTTTAAGGAAATAGCACAATTTAAGTATCAATTAGTAAAAGGTTTAAATTAAAGGTTATCTAGTGTGGTGGCATGGCAATTACCAGGGTGTGTGTGTAAACATGAATAGTGCTCGTGCTGCATATAAAAACCTGGTAATGGTGCATGTGTCCTACAATTGAGTTTGCGTATATGGATATAACATATTGATCTAATTGCAGCAATTATCATGCCAGTATTATTATTCTAATGTCACAAGTGATTATCCAATTTACTATTTTCCAGTTTCCTAAATCTATCGGGCGACTTGCGCCATCCAACGATCGTCCCCCGTAGATGTTAAATCTACTCACCAGGATCCCTGGCTAGCTGTGTCCAATCACCGCCTTTCCCTTTCGCGCCGCGTCTGACGTTTCCGCGACCGAACCTGGAATTTACATCAGTATCAAATATAAGGTTACATATCAAGAACGACGCAAAACCCTAACGAAACTACTAAAGTTCGCTAGCTAGGTACAACGTGCACAAAGTGAGCGGACACACGCGAAAATCGCAAAAACTGCCGAAAAACGCCGATTTGGGTCGCCCGGCAAAACTAAAACCCGACTACCCAAAAACCGCACTCACGCATCCTAAAAGTCGTAGGACAAGCCATTACAATCCTCAAGATATCAAAATAATTCATCACATAACTTATATAAAAATCTAGTAAGCATATACATTCCAAAAATCGGTGCAACGTCGCCGATTTGCAACAAAACGACTACAATAAAGCATACTCACCCAAGCACACTACAAGCAATCCACACCCACTAATTACAACACATTAACCATGCTCCAAAACCTATATTCCACAACCAAACCCTTTCTTGATTTTTATAAATAGCAATTGCAAATCAAAATCCACACTTGAAAAACTTAATTTAACACTACAAAAGCCCACTTAAGGAAATTAACCTCTTAGGTTAGGTTAGCAAAACACTAGATAACAATTTAGGTTCAATTAACTAAATAATGCTTTCTAAAACTTAATCCACTCACTAATCAAGCTTCACAAACCAATACCAAACATAACCCTCTCTTGAAATTTCAAAACAACAATTCCACCCTTCTAAAATTAACCAATTTAGCAAAATTGAAAACTACATCAACAAGGTAACCATAGAGATTAGTTCACTAACAACTAGATTAACTAATAAACAACTTAATTAATTATCATGGCTTTCAAACCCTAGTTAGAATTTTCAAACAAAATCTAAGAAAACTAGATTAAACTACACTAAATTAACACTAAACCATATAACATAAGCACTTAAACAAAGAATTTAACATGATAGAAATTATACCTCTTGATCAATGGATCAAGCAAGAAAATTTTCTCCAAAAATGCCTCCTTTCCACATGATTTCAACTATATTAGGCTTGAGAAGAGGTAGCACAAGGATTTTATGTTGAAAAAGAGAAGGATTTGTGGATTTTTATTGAATTTTGTTGCAAATTTTGAAGAAAATGAGAGAGAAAGAGAAGGAAAATAATGGAGGTGGGAAATGGTGCAGGTTTCGGCCAGAATGGAGGGATGGGGGAGGGTGTGGGCAAGTGGGGAAAGTCATGGTCAAGTTTCCAAAGTCAAAGTATCATACATTATTCATTATATTAAAATAAAGCCATAAATTAACAAAACAACTCAAGAAGCAACCAAAGAAAAGAGAGGCCAGAAATTTCTGGTCTTGGCCAAGGTTTGGGCTGTTCTTGGGCTGAGGGAAAAGATAGAGGGGTTTTACAAAAGAAATTTTATGCAAAAAGGCCCCCTACAACTCAAAAATTGCAAGTTTTAGCCCAAAAATCAATAAATTCGTTTCATAACATAAAAATTTGTTAAAAATCAAAATAAATTACTAAAAATTCATGTTATCACTAGAATATAATTATCATAATTTTAGAGATTAAAATTAGCCCGGAAAAATTTGTATTTATCGCTTATTTAATGTATTTTCTTACCGGCTTAAAATAATATTAAAAAAATGAAAAATAGGGAAAAAATTTTAAATGACCAAAATTTCATAATTAAATCATTAGTCACTAAAAACAAGTAATTACCTATCCATTTTAGGTATAATTAGCCCTAAACTGCAAAATATCGAGAAAGACGGTTTTCCGAAAAATACCGAATTTTCACCGAATTTCAGGAAAACACCAAAACGACTTTTCAAGACGCTACAGGCCCGTCATTATCTTGATTAACTTAGACCCACCCGCACAACTCTTGACAATGCCAACATAGCTATGCGACTGTCCTAAATAATCTGAAAAATAAGGTTGCAAACAAGCAATACTTAGCTACCGATCACTATGCCTTGACAATGCCAAAATACGTAGCTCGAATACTGAGTAGTACTTGTAGGAAATGACGGAGGGCTACGGCTGGGTTTTTGGCGAAAAAGCCGTTAACGTAATGAACTTGATGTCGTTGAAGGAACCTGATAACCCTTTTTGGAAAAATATAGTGGCGAAATCTTTTTGCTAAAGAGGTCACTCCCTGTGAAGGGATCTCGGCTCTTTCCTCGTCGAATGAGGTGCAGGATATTCCAAATTGAATACCTCGATGCAAAGCAAGAATAATCGACTATAGTGAAGTTATTACCCTGACGCAAACTTTTGTCCAAGGGGTCACTCCCGGTGAAGGGATCTCGGCCCTTGCCTCATCGACTGAGGTGCTGGGCATTCACAACCGAATACCGCTATGCAAAATAAAAATGAACGTCCTTGCAATAACAGCTTTTTGAAAAACTTGTTCCAACAACGTCTTTTAGGTTTATTTTCTTGCATTAGTTCTTTTAATGCGTCCCATCATTTAAATCCTACCATTGCAGAAAACAACCAAAATATGACGTACGCTTATGCCATTCGCATTCGCCACGGGGCCCCGTCATCACCCGTTAGGTTACTTAACTAACGACAGAGCGGGGGCTGGGCTAGCGCGGCTGTAAAACATAAGAAACGCCTAAATAGTTATTATATATAGATATACTGCAATGATAACCAATCCAGATCACAGATGAACACTTTGGATATACTAGGAACCCGCGATTCGTTCGAGCCTGCAAGGAAAAGCCGATTACACGGTCGCGATGAATAGCCAATACCCCACCCAAGACCCCTACGGGTGCGGCAAACTACCCGCCAAGTACCCGAAGCGAAGCAACCTCCCTCAATGCCATGAGTAGGCCACTCGGCACTTCGAGCTACCCAGTAGTTTGTGCACCCCCTCCATGGGTCTATCCTAGGAGCAAAAACAGTAAAAAGAATTATACAATGACGGCTACAACCCTGACCCGGTTGTGCGGCCAAACAAATAATATTACATCAATTTACAAATTTATTA
Source organism: Agapanthus africanus (assembly GCA_030015575.1). Lineage (NCBI taxonomy): Eukaryota > Viridiplantae > Streptophyta > Magnoliopsida > Asparagales > Amaryllidaceae > Agapanthus > Agapanthus africanus. The sequence goes on from JASDDO010000008.1 coordinate 357,056,647, forward strand.
CATGAATGAAAGAAAAAGAAACTCTCATCTCACATCCACCCCGGCTATTCATCCGCGACAATCCAACGAGTTCATATACACATTCCAATATCAAACACAGATCACAGAGATGTATAACCCCGACTAATCGACTTATAGCGATTAGCCGACGTTCAATACATTCAAACATCACAGATATAACCAATATAGCCAAAGTGTAGCGAAGTTCGAAAAAAAAATACGGATTTATAGGACCCCAAAAGTAAATTTGTTTTCTGGAAAATCTGGGCACATATAACATATTTGAAAAATCCCAAAACCCTACCAGAAGAACACTGCACAAAACACGATCACATGAAGAGCCCAAACGGCGGCGGATCCGCGGCGACATGAATAGCAATGGCCGCGGATCCGCGGCGGTTTGAAGGATTCATGGGATCGTTTTTGGTGGGTGTTCTCACAAAACCCTGAGCCGATTTTAGGAGTAAAAAGGTTTACATTTAGAGCACAAAAAATTTCAACAGAAACTTAGGGTTTTTGATTTTCCGGTTTTGCGATTTTTCCGTTTCGAACTTCCATACACTTCGCTACCAAGCTAGTTTAAGTTTAGTTAGGCTCTGATACCACTGTTAGGTCCACGTTACCTCTCCCGGTACTTTCGGGGATGCGGAAACGGTAAAACAAAAATTTTTCTAAACTTTGTAACATGGACCGTAAAAGCCGGATCTTTGCTAAACTAAACTAGCATACTTGCAAAGAAGAGTTAACTACTCGGCAAAGTGGTTATACCTCAACTTGAACTCCTTCTCTTCTTGTTGTCCTTCTTCTTTGTTGTTCTTCTCTTCTTGTTGTTCTTCTCTTTGCTTGCTCAATGGTTGATCCGGACTTCGGTCACCTCCGCGGCCTCCTTGAGTCGAAGACGATCCATCCGAGAGATGTACACCGAGCTCCACCTCAAGCTGAGGTAACTAGGGCAAGGAGATTGCTAATCTAGAAGCCCTAGGATGTGTAGAGGAGATGTATGGATGTGTTTGTCAAGTGGAATCCTTTTTCTCTCAACACATGAGATCAAAGGAGAAATCAAGAGGAGGAAGAAGGAGGAGTTTTTCTTGCAACCATGGAGCTTCTCATTTCAAGAGAGAGAATGAGAATGAGCAAATGAAAAGCTTAACCAAAAGAAAACCTAACCATGGTTGCAATAAAGCACAAACATTATCATTACTAATCCCATCAAGATAAAGGTGATGGCTACAAATGACATGACCATTATCATAACAAAAGAAAAAGAAAACCAAAGAATACTTCAGATCTTCTAAGAAGATCCAAGTCAACTTTGGTCAAATGGTCAACAAAGTCAAGATGGTCAAATGGTCAATGTAATTAGCCACAACAAAATTATCAATGAAAGGATTAGTAAATAATGTCCCCGGCTCATAATGGTTTTGACCAAACGAACTGTCGAAACCCTAATGAGTCCGCCTCAAAATGGTTTTGACCGAATCAACTGTCAAAACCCTAATGAGCCTGCCACATAGCGGTTTTGGCCGAACCAACTGCCAAAACCCTAATGAGGCACCTCCTCCTTCATCGCTCTGGAAAACTGTGCATACACACCTGCATCCGTATTCCGTAGAATGCGGATGCGCAGAAGACAAAACAAATCCATCCATGCAATACTAGGATCCGGCTTAAACCAAAGCCTACTAGTATTGCCTGCCCGAACACCACACGCACACAAGTGTACGTAAGTGATCGCAGCCCTGCCGTAAAACCATACGGTCTCTACACGTTTCGCTCAGTGCAGGGAAACTCTCTGTGTGGGACTCTAAAGACTCAACACTACGCTGGCAGTGGGTTTAGCCACAGACCGCAAGCGGCACTAGCTGTACGTAACGGTCCCCAGGTAGATGTCGATAAGAAGGCCGATGAGGTAAACCCATCCGAACTCCTACTGAGTCTGTATGTGACAATCTCCGTACAGTCCGGTCTGTTCGTCTGATACATCGCATGTCGGGCCTAGGGGGCGGCAAGCGTCAGACCCCTAATAGCGGTACAAGTCGTGTCGGAGTGAAGCCCAGAACACCCTGAGATAACACTGGAACCTACCAGTATATCTCGCTTGCCCTGGCCAGGGACTACTTGTGTAATGGCTCTCCTAGACACAGCGCGATGTCAACCCCCAATACCGGGAGAGACGAATCCTGTCTAACCGTCACTGCCTCCAAGTGCTTCGGGACTGCTCCCAACTACTACCTGTTTGCACGACTCAGTAGAGCCGTGGTAGGGTAGTAATCAAAGAACAGTGGGAACACACTCGAGGCAAAGTGACAGTGTCAAGTCAGCGGACTAAGCTGTACTCATGTCACCTGGGAACTGATAACTGACGATAGGTATAATACCAACCATCAGTTCCCGACGAGTCCTGTCCAGTGTACTCGTAACCCAACGAGCACCCGCATACTATCTCAAGTACGATGTACCGACGGCTGTGGGACAGACCGTCTCCCGTACTGGGATGAGAAGCGCATACGCTAGTCTACTCCGGAGTATCGATGCCCTATCTCGATACTCCCACGACTTGGGACGTGTATAAGGATGTGCTTGTAGATTACCCAGCCCCCACGAGTGTGATCGCCATCACAACGCCGGTAATCAAGCAAAGATCCTAAGGGCTCTACTAATGCGTATAGGTGATATGATAAATAAACACACATGTACACATTAAAGCAGAGACAAACCAAGTAGCATACTACTATATTGAGCAAGATTGTCTGTACAACTGTGAATATCCCAAGCTTCCATCAAGTAATATACATACTAGTATGATACAGTAATGGCCTCTAGGGCATATTCACTAACAGTCTTGGCCGCCGTTCGGAGGGGAACAGCCCTCACCGTGCTTTGATTTCCTCCCGACCACGCTCAAGAAGAGTTGTGCAAACAGGTGGATTTTAGGTACAGTCCCGAGTCACATGGAGGTAATGAGCGATAGGAGAGGTTTCGTCTCTCCTGATATTGGGGGTTGATGTTGCGCTATGCTCGATTGGCTATAATTGAGAGTCCCTGGCCAGAGCTGCTGCTGAGATTTACTGATAAGAGTTATCAGTAGTTTCTCGAACCGTTATAGGCCAGACATTGGCATAACTTATCACGTTACTGGGGTCTGACGTTTACCACCCCTAGACATGATATGTTAGTTATATGTATGCCCTAGAGGCCATTACTGTACATAGGATGTATATTGTAGTGGATGCTGGGACATATATAGGGAGGACTTTCTTGCTCGACATGATAGTATGCTATCTGGTTACTCTTTACCTTAACGTGTATACTGATTGTCTCTCTGTTTCATGTTGGTAAAGCCCTTAGGATGTGTACTTGACTACCTGAACTATGATGCAGATCATACTAGTGGGGACATGGTAGTCTATAAGTACATCCTTCAAGGTCCCTAGTCGTGGGTGTATCGAGACGGGGCATCGATATACCAGAGTAGACTAGCGTATACCTTCTCGACCCATACAGATGGGCGATGGATGATCCCATATCCATTGGTGTTTGATATCAGAGATGATATACGGGTGCTCAGTGGAGACTGGGTATACTGGACGGACTCGCCGAGAACTCCCAGATGGTATTATACCTCACGTCAGATGGCAGTTCTCTGGTGACACTGGTACAGGTTAGTCTGTAGACCCGAGATCGTCGTAGAGTCTTGCGTGATTCCCACTGTGCTTTGATTTCCACCTTACCACGTCCAAAGGGCGTGCAAAACGGTGGCTTTTGGGTACAGTCCCGAATTACATGGAGGCAATGAGCGATAGGAGGGGATTCGTCTCTCCCGGTATAAGGAGTTGATGTTGCGCTGTGTTCGATTGGCTATAACCAGAAATCCCTGGCCAGGGTTGCTGAGATTTACTGGTAAGTGTTACCAGTAGTTTCTCGAATTGTTATAGACCTCATATCGACACGACTTATCGAGCTATTGGGGTCTGACGTTTACCACCCCTAGGCAAGATATGCGACATATCAGACGACGAGACCGGACTGTACGGTAAGTGTTACTGGTTGGATTCACAGGAGTGTGAGCGGGCTTGCTCGTCGATCTTCTCATCGCTCAATAACCGGGTGGCCGTTACGTTTAGCAGACCGCTTGCGGCTTGTGGGTGTTTGATATGATCATCATCTGCTGCCGGCGTATTGACGAGTCTTTAGAGTCCTACACAGAGGTTTCCTGGCTCAAGCGAAACGAAATAGGAGCGCATATGAGATATGTGCGGGACCGAGAATAATGCGTGTATGTGATACCGTATTTTATTCTCGCGATGAATGTATCGATTGGTTGTATGCGATATAACCTAGTAATCGAATCAAGAATTGATTCGATAAGCCGATACATTGGATATTAGTCGGTCACATGCGATATGACCGGATCGTTAAATCAAGTGTTGATTTAATGATTTAATGCATAATTATATATTTGATATATTACTTTGCATTAACTAGTATTGGTTCACTTTAAATGGATTTTCTCACTTGATGTGCACATTGTATATGTGATATACTGTTGTACACAAGTTTGTATCATGTTTGATGATGCATGGTAACTTGGGTTTGTGTAAAAATTAAACCATGGTTATATGAATGGTTAGGGTTTTGTTTTCTTATTCATTTATTTATCTATTTATTCTTTTTGGAAAATAATAAGCATAAAGAAAAATGGTGGCTTTCTTTGGATGCATGTTGAAGCTTCATGAAGCTTTGACTAAGTCACCATTTTTGTCTTCATGCTTAACCCTAACCATTCACTTAACCCTAGTTCATTCTCTACACTTGACCATGGTTGGATTATGATAAGTATTCATTTTATTTTATTTTTGAATTAACTTATCATAACATTTTCTTCTTCTTCTTCTTCATCACCAACATGAAGAAACCTTGCTCCATCAATGGCAAGTGATGAAATAAAGTGAGAAATCCAATTCTAAAGTGAACCCACCTCCTATTTCTTCATCCTCTACCTCTTGCCAAGTAGTATAGGGTGTTTTCTTCACAAGTTTCATGACTTGGTGAAGTGGGAGCTTGATCTTGTGATGCCTCGACGTAGATCATCTTCGGCATCGTAGTCGATGACCTAGCCTGCCCATTCTCCGATGAAGCCGATGCTAGAGTCCGAGATCCGACTTGGACAGCGAGAGGACGTCTACGTGGAGCTAAGGAAGTGGAGAACCGGATCTACAAAGGTTGTATTTCCGTTCTTTTAGTTAAGTTGTTAACTAGTTGCATCTTTTCGCCTAAAATTCTAGTTAACGATCCAGTCTAGGGTTTCTCGGCACCGTAGAATTAGAAATTGGCATGGTTGATGCCTTGTGAGACCTCATTAGAGTGCCTAAGAACCCTACAGGATATGCGACATATCAGATGAAAAGACCGGACTGTACGACCGTGTTACTGATTGGCTTCATGGAGAGTATGGACACGCTTGCTTGTTGATCTTCATATCGCTCAATACTCGGGTAGCCGTTACGTCTAACTAGTATCGCTGACGGCTTGTGGGTGACTGATGTGACTATCACCTACTCCTAGCGAATCGACGAGTCTTTAGAGTCCCACACAGAAGTTCCCTAGTTCAAACGAAACGAAGTAGGACACATATGTGATATGTGCGCGGGCCGGATTCAATGCGTGTAAGTGATACAGTATTGTAATCTGGCAGTTATCTGTTATCGAGTTAAGTTATATGTGATATAACCATATTATCGAATCAAGTGTTGATTTGATAATGTGATACACAGATAAATGATATTAGTCGGTTATATGTGATATAACCAGATTATTAAATCAATTGTTGACTTAATAATGTGATATATATTATATTTGATATAATTATATCTTAACTAATATCATTAGCTCACAAAATATTTCTTATATGTATTTATATATATATATATATATATATATATATATATATATGAAGCATGGCTTATTTTCTATTTTTGAGAACAATAGAAATTGAGGTGGAAAATGGGAGCATGGTGAGGCATGGCATTTTTATTTAGTTTATTCATCTTGACTCACTATTCAAGCATGGTTGCAATTTTATATTGCAATTTTTCCATGCTTGAATGAGTGAGGGGTCAAGGGGTTGCCATGGTTCACTTCATTTATTCCAACACTTAGTCATTTCTTGTGTTTCTCTTATGTTGCTTTCTTCTTCTTCTGCCTCATCATGGTTCAAGCTTCAACCCTCACATGTGATGTGAATCATGAAACTTGAACACATATTAGTGAGCCTCAAATCCCCTACATCACCATCCTACACCAAACTAGCACTTTGGTGTGGCGCATTTCCTTCACTAATAGGAGATTAGTGAAGAGGTAGCTTGAGCTAGCGGGCTTCGCGTGGATCATCTTCGGCACGATGGTCATCTGTGGAAGCTCATCCAAACTTTCAAGTGGAGCCTAGTGGAGTCGCGTGGACTACAACCCGGAGCTTGTGAAGTGAAGGACTCGATCTACGAGGGTATAGCCATCTTCACTTCTCTTAGTTTACATATCATCACATGTTTAACCCTAAATATTCTAGTCATGATTTTGGATAAGTCTAACTTAGCACCGGAAAAATTTAAATTCGGAATGTTTGATGTCACTAGAACCTCATGATGGTGCTACGGTAGACTTTCAAATGAAATGAAAAAAAAACTTGTTTCCATTACCCTCAAAAGCTAGGCTTTGTGCCTTTTTCCCCTTTCTCAAGGTTCTAAACCTTCTTCCTCTTTTCTGAATTAAATCAAGAGTTCAACTCTTTCTTTCCCAAATATAAATAGTTTTTCACCATAAAACTCTTGAAGGGAAATCAAATCTCCTATCAAATCACTAAAAGGGAAGATTTTTAAGTCTCACCCCCCTTTTTCTTCAAGATCGAGCTAATAAAGATAAAGAAGAAGGAGACCCATCTCCAAAAATCTCACTTTGGGAAGATCCAAAGCTCACGAGAAGATCTAGGGCTTAAGGGAGAAGAAAGGAGTCCCCTGTCATCATCTCTGAAAATATCTTAGGAGTTTAACTCCATAAATATATATATATATATATATATATATAAAATAATAAATCTTTCTTTTTGGGAGTACAACTCCCGGTGTCGGGGCTAAGCCCCTTTTTCCTCTTTTTCAGGAGTTTAATTCCAAAAGTCAATTGGGAGTACAACTCCCAGTATAAGGGTTGTGCCTTTTTTTCCCGCCGGCGCCGGCGTCCGCGTGCCAAGCACGTGAGGCGCCCAACGCCTAGCACCCGTGTGCTGGGCACGTGAGGCGCTGGCACCCACGTGTCCTTTGGACTCTATTATCCCTCTATTTTTTTTATATATATACAAACTCCACAACACTTTCCCAGTTAGAAAAAATTTCTAACGGGACGCTGCCCCGCAACTCACAAGGGGGCTGCTAGCCCTATTGACCCTCAGCCAGCAAACCGGGGTAGAGGGACCCCTGTAAACTCTGCGAGGCCCCTAATATATCCAAAACCCCTCAAGACACACATACGCACACTGCACATTGAGTTCGCATGACCAGTTTGACCCGTCAATCGGAGGTTCCCTCGCTCCAAAGGCGAAGGGTAATTAACGGCAGCTTAGTCCGCGTCTGTCGCGGATTCAGATCTCCACAATCAATAAACCCCTACCTACCCTAGGCAGGGGGAATCTATAGTACACCTGACAAGCGACGCGTATTCCCATCTCAATAGGGTGACGAAAAACACCCTAAGACTTTGGCACGCCCGGTAGGACCTTTTCTCTCCTCCCATATTTCGGGTTAAACGTTCATGCGAACTCAATCAACATACGTATCCATATTAATACTGAAATAATTCTCTTTCATGCAGGATTTCAAGCGATCAAGCCTCAACAATGTCTCCAAGGACAAGCTCAGGTCTCAACTCAGCTCCCATCTCCTACACGGTGAAGATGGACGCCAGGACGGTCCTACCGGCCGGTCTCGGATGACAGTGGGAGGAGCAACTGCTACCCGGCTCTATTTTGTTCGTGCCAGCTAACGTCGTCCCTGCTCTTCAAGCCCCGATGATGGATAAACCAGCCTCAAAAGGGAAAAGGCCGAATGTCATGGTCGCAAAAGCACCTTAGCCCAAGCACAAATCCGTTTCTGAACGACTCTCCATTGCTCCAGCTGGGGGCAAAGCCATCAACACCAACAAAGCAATAAGACATCTCGGGAAAGCTCCACCGGTGCCCCTGACAATTGTTTAATCGGGTATCTTCTCTAAGCTCCCCATCAATCGACTCACGATGGCTTCCTGGATGACGGATGCCCGTCAAGCCCTCAAAATCAAGAAGCTAAGACAGAAAAGGCTCAGATAAAGAACCAACAAAAGGGCTAGGGCTCCTGCTAGGCTGAACTTCATGAGGTTCCAATAACAGGGTTACCCCGCAACAACAGCTGAATCGGCTGAAAAGCTAGCTCTTTTGAACCACTAAAATTGGTCTAGAAGAATGCCATGACCGCAAGAGTCAAGAAAACGACAATATGGAAAGCGCCACCAAAGGACCTGGTCAGACCAACAGTCTTCAGTCGCATGACCTTTCCAGAAGAGGAAGGGCCATGACGATGGTCCGAAAGATCTGCAGACCAAAGCAGGCGAGGAGCAAGCAGGCCTAATGCCGACCAGCCTCGGAAGCCAGTGTTCGGAGAGGGAGGAGAATCGCCTTTGAAAGAGAAGCTAGATAGGGTTTATTCCTTCAGAAGGGAAAAATTCCATAAAATATTCAAAGATGCCCTAAGAAACGGTATACAATTGCCAGAATCAAAAAGACCGCCAGAAGCGAATATGACTGACGACCCCAAATACTTCCCCTATCACAGAGTGATAGGTCATACTATTGAGGACTGCTTCGTCTTCAATGATTGGGTCGAAAAACAATACAAGGCAGGAGAGATAGAACTGTCGAAAGGCATGTTAGCAAACAGTCAAGCTGCGACCGCCAATTTCATACAAACGGAGACTGAAGTTCTTCAAGAACCTGATTCTCTCAGACATCTACCATTATCTGAAAAGAGCGGACCAAGGCAACATGCTAAGAGCCAGGCGAGCAACATTGCCAATGAAGAAGCAATAGACGGGTACACAACCCATACGGTCTACATGATGGAGCTCAGAGAAACAAGTCCTCCTACGCCTTATAGCCATGATAATGACGTGGTTGTTGCCAGCCAACACCGGCTCGATCCAAATGATGAAGAGCCCGCTCAGGCCATTGAGCCAAAGAAACCCGTAGTTCTTCTTGAATCAAGCTCAGGCGGTAAGGATGACCCCGTTGTCGTACCCGGGACTATAGAACAAGCATTATTCCAATGGCTTCAAAAGAAGCTTCAGGACAGGGACGAGAAGATGGCTAAGGTCCATTCCAAAGTCGACGAGATGGAAAACGTCGTGGCAGATCTCACGACCCAAGTCACCTGATTGCAATTACAGCAAAATAAAATTTTGGTTCGTGAGCCAGGGATTGATGTCCGAAAGCAGCCAACCGATACTCCCTCCAGCCCATGAGCAGAACATTTTTGCGAAAACGGCCGCGATCAGCTTCCAGTCTCTCCGATACGTTCACTGAATGGGCTAAGCGGACAACAGGCAAACCAAAAACTGATCGGACTTAAGGACCAGCATCAGTAAAGGCACATATTTTAATGGAGAGAAAGAAGAAGGTATACTCCTTCAGGAGGGATGAAATCCGCAAAATATTCATGGACGCCTTGAACAACGGTCTACAACTGCATATTCCAAAGAGGCTATATGAAATGAACATGACCGACAATCCCATATACTGCCCATATCATAAAATGGTGAGTCATACTATTGAAGACTGCTATGTTTCCAAAGATTAGGTGGAGAACTAAGACAAACTTGGGAAAGCCTCATAGTCGTCAGATGTACCGACAAGCCACAGAGCTATGGTCATCAACACAACTCCGCCAAGATCAAAGTTCGAAGAGCTGAGATAAGCAAACATACAGGACCACCACGTCGTTAAACTGGGAACAATCGACCTCTAAGTCGTTTAACTGGGGATGTAAAAAAAAGTGTAAATAAATAAATAAATAAAACCGAAATGATGGGGCAACTCGCAATAAAAATCAGCGAGTAAAATAAAAATGAAAATAAACAGCCAAAATGATGGGGCAACCGCGAATGAATAGCCGAAATCATAGGGCAACTGTGAATGAATAACCGAAATAATAGGGAAATCGCGACCTTCGCGATAAGAAAAGCTGAAATGATAGAGCAATTGCGGTAAAAAAAAACTCTAACGGCGAATGATGAGTCGCTCCTGGTACCATTCCAGTGTTAGCAATGCAGACGCCAATCAAAATCCAAATCCCCAAATGGCGAATGATGAGTCGCTCCTGGTACTATATTCCAGGGCAGCGATGCAGACGCGAACCAAAATTTCAAATCTCTGAATGTCCCAACGGCGAATGATGAGTCGCTCCTGGTACCGTATTCCAGTACAGCGATGCAGACGCCAACAAAGTCCCAAAATTCTTCCAGCACTACGGATGGTCCCCGAACTGACTACCGTATACAATCCACGGGCGCAAATAATTATCATCACACCCATACCCCATCGCAATCACCAGTCACGCGGCTAGTCTCCGGCCTTGGAATTATGCTCCATTTGGGAAGACCCACTCATGTGTCCTCACGATACATGAGGAGAATAAACTTACGAGATCCTCTCGACTCGTAAGAAAACACCTTCGTGGGATCCTTATGACTCACAAAGGAAAAACACACTTGGGAGTCCCTTCGACTCCTAAGGAGAAAGTACACCTACGAGATCCTTTCGACTCGTAGGGAGAAAATGCTTTTATGGGACCCTTACGGCTCATAAAATTGAAAAGTCTTAGGTGATAAGGACCTATACCTGTCTTTTAAGCCATCGCTCCTCAACAGGGTGTTGGCTATAGTGCCCTTAAGTCAATTATTGAATCACAGGCACGCGATTGTGATGATTGAGGGATGATCTATACCGGTAGAACAGTCTTACTCGAGATGATAGTATGCTATCTGGTTTGTCTTTATCATCATACACATGCTTCAGGTGGTATTACAGATCACTATTATATGTTGATAGAGCACACATGATTCTTTCTTGACTACCAGCATTATGATGGCGATCATATACGTAAGAGCTGGATGGTCTATAAGCACATCCTTAAATGTCCCTAGTCGTGAGAGTTTTGAGACCGGGCATCGATAATCCAGAGTAGACTAGTGTATATTGATAAAGACCCCGACGAGGGGCGGTGGCCAGGTCTCACAAGCCATTGGTGTTAGTTTTTTCACCTAAGATAGTATACAGGTGCTCATTGGGTTATGAGTACACTGGACGGACTCGCCGGGAACCTGCTAGAGGGTATTATACCTATTGTCAAATGGCAGTTCCCTGGTGACATGTGTACAGGTTAGTCTGTCGACCTGAGATCTTCATTTGTCTTGTGTGAGTTCCCACTGTGCTTTGATTATTACCCTACTACGGCTCAAAAGAGCCGTGCAAACAGGTTTTAGTTGGGCACAGTCCCGAGCCACATGGAGGCAGTGAGTGGATTGTTGGAGATTCGTCTCTTCCGTATTGGGGGTTGATGTCGTGTTGTGCACGGGTGGCCATCACAAGAAATCCTCGGCCGGGGTAGTCGAGAATTACCGATCCAGGATCGATATTTTCTCAGGTGGTAATGGGTTACATACCGACACGAATTATTGCGTCAGTAGGGGTCTGACTTTATCCACCTCCCTAGACTCGATATGCGATACTCTTAGACGAACATACCAGACTGTATGGATATTGTCACTGTCAGGCTCAGTAGGGGTTCAGGATGAGTTTGCTCGTCGGCCTCCTTTTCGCTCAATACCTGGGTAGCTGTTACGTACAGCTAGTGCCGCTGATGTGCTTGTGGTTAAACCCACTGCCAGCGTATTGACGAGTCTTTAGAGTCCCACACAGAGGGTTTCCCTGGTTCTGGCGAAATGATACGTTCAGGGTTCCGATCGATTGATTTACTTTGTACCCAGACTTTCAATCAGACAGTTGATAATACTAGCTGGCTCGGGTTTGAGCCGGATCATTAAATCATGTATTGATTTAATAATTTACGTATATGTATTTCGATACGTATATTCTAGTATTATGTTCTTTGTGTTATTCTATCTCTTAGGGTATTCGTATTTCGGTACGAATGCAGTTATGTATATACAGTAGAATGCAATCCGTATTTTATCCGGAAAACATTCTAGAATGTGGCCACCTCATTTTTGGATTTGACCGTTTTTAGAAAATGGTAAATGAGGTGGAAATTGAAAACTGGGGAGTATGGTGATGACCATGCTTGCATAGTGTGCACAAATGAATTATTAATTCATTTGTGCATATTATTCAAGTATGGGTGGTTTTTTTAAAAAAAAAGATATTGTTTTACAAAACCTAGCATGCTTGATTTTCTCAATCATGAGAGCTTCATTATTTTTTATGGTTGGTTTTCTCTTGAGCATGCTTTGTTCTCTTCACCATTTTGTGTTTCACTCTTCTCTTGATTTTCCATGGTTGCCTCCATCTTCATTCTCCACCTCCTATCAATCATCTCATGAGTTGAGAAACATGAGAGGAGGTGAGATGAGATAGACCTACACTTAGTTCACTCACTACATCCTAGGCTTTCTAAATCAGCATCCTAGAAACCTTAGTTGCTTCACTTGCATTCATTATGTGAAGCTAGAGCTATAACTACATCTCGCGGGTGGATCATCTTCGATGGAGGGAGACCGGCGACCAAGCTTGATCAAGGAGCCTATAGGAGCTTGGGAAGATAGTTGAAGACTGAAGGACACGGATCAACTCGGTATAACCATTCTAACTTCTTTATATTGCTTGCTAGTATAGGGTTTAGGGTAGATCCGGGCATCGGGTTGTGGTAGCGCCAGTTTAGAAAATTTTTGTTCTGCATTTAGCCACGGTTTGATTGCCGGGGCGCTGCCGTAACCCAACATGGTATCAGAGCCAACCGTTAAACCCTTAGCTAGCTTGTTTAGACGATGTTAAAGTATCAAAACCGAAACAACCCCAAAACAGTGCACTGCACATTCCAGTTTCTGTCAATTTTTCAGAGTCTTCAAAAAAACTTTTTAGCAATTGCAGAAGACTACTTGAGTGACCACTAGAACACACCACAAATACGAGCCCAAACTGACAGATATGACCCGGCGAGATTTGAAAAAAAATGGGTGAAGCCGGTTTTTCTTTAGAGTTTGGACTTGAAATTTTTGGTGTTTTCTAGTCTTCGGAATATTGGTGCAGTGGTATTGCTTGTTTTGCCCATTTTGGATATTATGTTATCTTTTGTTCAGGGGCAATTTAGGGTGTTTCGAAGCCAATATTTTAGCACTGTTTAAATGTTTATAGTACATGCATTACTATCTGTGACCGTGAATGTCATTCGAGCGGTACAACTCATGTAATTGATATATGTTCTTTTAGACGAGTTTGCGAACATGACATTCACATTGATGTTCTGTGTTGTGGTTGGATCGTCGTGGTGGATAGCTTGGGTGCAATGTTAATACTGTTTAGTTTCATTTGTACATTTGATATTGCGGGGCGAGCGTCCGACATGTGGACTGTCGTCACTGCCAGTTTGTATATTATTTGTTTGGGACACGACCGGGTTGAGGTCAATGTCACCCTTGTACATATTCTTTTCTTTTTGTACTAGGATTACCACGCGGTGTAGTGCACGAATAGCCGAGTTCTAGAGGGCAACGGGTCCGCATCTCATGGCGTTGAGACAGAGGGGACCTTACTCTAGAATTGGCAGGCTATTCGCCGCACTCGTAGGGAGTATATGTTAACCCACGGAGGGGTGCCCAAGTTATCGGATTCCGTGAAGTGCTGGGTGGCCCATTCACGTTGATGATTGGGGTTGCCTCACTTCTGGAATTGGCGGGTAACTTTCTGCACTCGTAGGGGTCTAGGTTTTCATTTCACAGGCTATCCATACGACATGGAACGTCGGGTCTCATTTGCTGCTCAAATGAAACCCGGGGCTCCAAGATTATTAACCATTCTGTGTTGCTTCTGTGATTTTGTGATGTTGCTTTATATCATGCCTGGGACGATTGTTATATATATTTATATATATACTAGTAGATGTTATATATGTTTTGCACCCGCGGTAGTCCAGTCCCCGCTCTGTCATTAGTTAAGTAACCTAACGAGTGATGATGGGACCCAGTGGCGAATACGGATGGCATATACGTACATCATATTTTCGTTCTTTTCTGGTGTGATTAATTGATGGTACTGCGTTGATTTTGATCAATGCAAGGATAAAACAAACCTATATATGACATTGTTGGAACCAAGTTTTTAAAAACTGACATTACAGACGTTTCCTTTTTCTTTGCACAGTGGTATTCGGTTATGAATATCCAGCACCTCATTCGACGAGGCAAGGGCCGAGATCCCTTCATCGGGAGTGACCCCTTGAGTAAAAGTTGGCGACAACGTAATAATTTTACTATATTCGATTCTTTTGCTTTGCATCGTGGTATTCAGTTTGGAATATTCTGCACCTCATTCGACGAGAAAAAATACGAGATCCCTTCACAGGGAGTGACCTCTTTAGCAAAAGTTTTCGCCACTATATATTTGTAAAACCATTCGGTTCCTTCAACGATATCAAGTTCATTACGTTAAAGGTTTTTCTCCAAAAACCAGCAGTAGCCCTCCGTCATTTCTTACAAGTATTGCTTAGTATTCGTGCTGCGTTTGTTGACCGTGTCAAGGCGAAGTTTGTTGTAGCTAAGTAGTGCTTGTTTGTGGTATATTAATGCGATTGGTTAGGACGGTCGTGCGGCCTTGTTGACTGTGTCAAGGGCTCGTACGGGTGGGATTAATGTAATCCTGGATAATGACGGGTTGAACTTGACTTGGACTCTTTGATTTGTTGACTGTGTCAAGGTCACTTGGGTCCTAGGGGTAAAAACAGACATCGGAAGTTTCAAACATTCATGAAACTTACCAGGCATGCGCATACCTCCTGGAGTGTAGTGACTTGAGTGGCTTCCATCAGGTTATCATGCGATGATAGTTGGATCTCGATTCCTACTGATGAGTAGGTTTACTCCTCGAGTGATTTTAGATGATCCCGACTAATTCTCCTTTTGGGTTTGGAGGAGAATTCGAGGAAATAGTGGGAGCCATACTGATTAGATAAATAAATAACCATTCTGATCTAGGTTAGAGTGCATGCTGAGTGTTTCTTTTCTCTATCTCTTTGGCAGCGACCATGGCCCAACCCTTGACTAAAACTCAAAAAACCAAGTTAACCGAACCTTTTTAAAACATTTTGGATTTTTGGAATGTCACGGTGTCGCATATATCCTTGCCGCTTCTATATCACCTTTACATTTCTTCAGAACACCCCGTATCACTATGAACATCCACTCCTATTGGATAAATCTATCGTATAGTTACATACGAACTCGAAGGTACTTGTTCCAGATTCGAGGATGGATTCTGGTTCTGGAGAGATTGAATAAGATTATTTGGTTGTCTTTTCCCTTTACCTTCTCTCAGGTTGTGAGGGTTCCTACGATTAGGAGAGGGTACAATTATCGAGCTTATTGGATAGTCTTCCTCCAAACCATAGGCGGGTGCCGAATGGTAGGGAAGAAAGAAAATGAATTAGCCTAAGTGTGGTGTACAGAAGATAATAAGTAAAGAAAAATAAAGGGATTAGAATAACGGCAAAGAAAATTGCGACTGCTATCATTTACGAGAAAGCCGTGTATACCCCTGTCACTCCCACATCCACTTTAGATTTCTCTAGAACACTTCGTATCACTATGAACGTCCATAATGCTTGGACATGTCATCGTATAGTTACATATGAACTCGAAGGAATTCGTTCCAGATTCGAGGATGGTTTCCGGTTCAGGAGAAATAGAATAGGATTATTCAGATGTCTTTTCCCATTACCTTCCCTAAGGTTGCGAGGGCTCCTGGCATAAGGAGTGTACACCTATTACACTTATTGGATAGTCTTCTTCTAAACATTAGGCTGGTGCCGAAGGGTAGGGAAGGAAGAAAACCAATTAGCCTAAAGAAGGTGTACAGAAGCTAATAAGTAAAGACATAATAAAGGGATTGAAGTGAGGGCAGGTAAATATATGGTTACTGTCATGAATCAGGATAGTGGAAGAGGCGTTACTAGGAATACCATGTTGACCCCTTCGAAACATTTTCATGTTTCAGTCAGACTGTGCGAAGTTAATTGAAAACTGTTTTCCCAATTGTAATCTAACTCCAGAGTATGTATTTACAAGATCAGTTTCTCATATCTGTATGGTGTTAAAGATGGTGAGTGGGAGTAAGATATTGGGAATTGGGCGATTAGATCCTCATTATATCGGAATTCGTCGTAATTGGTGATATTTGAGGAAATCATCTAGTTTTTGCCGGATGGCAAATATTTAGTTTTGAATATCCGTTGTTATGCACCAATTTCAAACTGATATATCTATATGTTTATTTTATAAAGTGAGATATAACTTTTTGAAATTATGTTTATGACATTTACCTATATCAGTTGGTGATTAGGTAAGGTGCATTCAACAGCGGTGTAATTCTTCTTAACCATAGTACAGTTTTCAACCTACAACGCACAAGGTTTGAGTTATTGAACTCAGTGGACTTATACAAAGTAGTGTATGTTGTCCAGTGTCCATTAGGAAAATAGGGTTGGTACTCATACTATATTCTGTTTGCTCATGACTTCTCTAGTTCTAGACATGCATTTCGTTGAAATATAAGGTCCAGATTTTGAGAAGCTATAGGTATAAGAATAAAGAAGAGAACCATTTGTTGGAAGTATCAGGATTCTTCGAGGTAGTCGAAGATGTAGATACTTGTGTTTGGTATTCCGTTGATAGTAATGGTTTTTAAGAACTTGCTTCTCTTTCAGGTTACTCATATATGGATGCACTCCTTGATGAGTAATGCTGATATGACTCATTCCATTTGATTCATATGCACTGGAGACAGCTGCATGATATTGAATCTGGTTCCAATTAAATTAGTGCTTTTGTTTCTATATTGGATATATATAGAATCAATTTATATCTTAACGATGTTAAGGTATAGGGAGTTGTCCGGCTGATGCTTAAAACCAGAATCCGGATAAACTCGAGGCACGTTTCAGTAATGGAAGTTTGTAGGTTATCCCGGGCTTTGACGAGGGTTAACTTTCTACCATCAAGAAGATCAATAATGATACTGTCCTTAACTCGCCATAGTTTTAGTAAAATGGATTTTTTTAAAAAACAAAAGTGGGAGTATGGTAGAACTGGAAGAGATTCCATAACCACAAACGATCACTGAAGATTTAATAGGACCTGAGGATTCAATTGGATTTGACATTCCATTAGCCACTTCGCAGATTTGGTGGGTAACCTCAGGCACCCGAGAGGTACTTCGGTCTTCTCAGAGACGGTGAAAGGGAGGTTCTTGTTTACCCAGACTTGCCATTGCTGCTATTCTAGACTATAAGACCCAGCAGGAGGATGAGTATAGCGTCATTCTAAACTAGCTTTAGAAGTGCACGTGTATATGACTCTGTCAGAGGGTTGTTGTGGTCAGTGGGAGCAGCGGAAGCATAGTGGGAAAGTAGCTTATGTCTATTTATAGACTAAAGAAGGTATAGCGGAAATAGATCATCTATTTTTTATGTGACAGTCATAGGTTTTGACTTCATCAGAATAGGACATGGATCTGGTAAGAAGGTAGTAGGGAGTGATGTCCTGGTATTTGGATGAAATACTCTTGATAGGAAGAGATCTTCCTATACTACGATCGGTTATTCAGTGGTTGTCACAAGGTTTTTCTCCACGCAGGATATAGATAAAATATCAGGTTTTCTGGTCATTAGATCTATGGTTTTAGATCTAGATTTGGGAAATTTCCCAATTTGGGTGCTTTGACACTATTCTAAAGGTGTTTTAGAATGGACGACTCATGGCATGGTGGTGTACCTGCAGGTGATGGAGTCGCCCTCTCTAAAGGATGTCTTACAGACTAAAAGGGAGAGGGATTTGCATGATTGGCATATCACTTGCTTAGGCAATTGAGTCAATCATGTGATGTCAAGTACCACACCAGATATTGCTTTTGCACTAGCTGCAATAAGCATATATTAATCCAATCATAGAGAAACATTGGGAAGCAGTTATGAACATAAGTGGATGTTCTTGGGATATGGTAATGGCAGCCTCCTTCAGGAGACAGTTATCATTTCAGGCTTCCAAGGTGACTTGGATGAAAGAGCGACTGTCAGAGTTATAGTTTTCCCTCTTCCAAGGGACAGTATGTTGGACAGGTGGTCCAAGCGGATACTGAGGAAGGCATGGCGCAGTATACTAATTAAGTTCAGTGGACGATACAGTCTAAGAAGTTTGCTTGATTTGGAGTTCATTTGTGAACTGGGTCCCATCAGATATCCAGACATATTCTAAGACAGGTATTGCTCATTTCGGGAGATAGATTTCTCCGCGAAGTTGAGATATAGAGAGATACAGAAAGAAAAACCGGAGCGGATCCACTCACCGAGGCTATTTCTCGAACGCAATAGTTTCGCAAACGGGCTTTGTGAGACTGATTAGTAGAGGAGTTGGGTGTTCGGTATCACATGGGCTATGAGTATGCGACACCGCAATAATTAGCCTTAAGTGCAAGTGGGAGATTGTTAGCTACGGTGCCCTTAAGTCAATTATTGAATCTCAGGAACGCGATTGTGATGATTGAGGGAGGACCTATACCGGTAGAACAGTCTTATTCGAGATGATAGTATGATATCTGGTTTGTCTTTATCATCATGTACATGCTTCAGGTGGTATTACAGATCAGTATTACATGTTGATAGAGCCCATTGGATTCTTGGTTGACTACCAGCATTATGATGGAGATCATATACGTGAGAGCTGGATGGTCTATAAGCACATCCTTAAATGTCCCTAGTCGTGGGAGTTTTGAGACTGGGGAACGATACTCCAGAGTAGACTAGTGTATACTAATCGAGACCCCGACGAAGGGCGGTGGCTAGGTCTCATAATCCATTGCTGTTAGTTTTTTCACCTAAGATAGTATACAGGTGCTCATTGGGTTATGAGTACACTGGACGGACTCGCCGGGAACCTACTAGAGGGTATTATACCTATTGTCATATGGCAGTTCCCAGGTGACATGTGTACAAGTTAGTATGTCGACCTGAGATCATCATTTGTCACGTGTGAGTTCCCATTGTGCTTTGATTACTACCCTACCACGGCTCAAAGGATTCGTGCAAATAGATTTTAGTTGGGCACAGTCCCGAGCCACATGGAGGCAGTGAGCGGATTGTCGGGGATTCGTCTCTTCCGGTATTGGGGGTTGATGTCGCATTGTGCACAGGTGGCCATCGCCAGAAATCCTCGGCCGGGGTAGTCGAGAATTACCGATCCAGGATCGATATTTTCTCAGGTGGTGATGGGTTACATACCGACACGAATTATCGCGTCAGTAGGGGTCTGACTTTATCCACCCCCTAGACTCGATATGCGATACTCATAGACGAACAGACCGGACTGTACGGATATTGTCACTGTCAGGCTCAGTAGGGGTTCAGGATGAGTTTGCTCGTCGGCCTCCTTTTCGCTCAATACCTGGGTAGCCGTTATGTACAGCTAGTGCCGCTAATGTGCTTGTGGTTAAACCCACTACCAGTGTATTAACGAGTTTTTAGAGTCCCACATAGAGGGTTTTCCTGGTTCTGGCGAAATGATATAGTAGCCATATTGGATACGTGCAGGGTTCCGATCGATTGATGTACTTTGTACCCGGACTTTCGATCAGACAGTTGATAATACTAGCCGGCTCGGGTTTGAGCCGGATCATTAAATCTTGTATTGATTTAATAATTTATGTATATGTATTTCGATACGTATATTTTAGTATTATGTTCTTTGCGTTATTCTATCTCTTAGGGTATTCGTATTTCGGTATGAATGCAGGTATGTATATACAGTAGAATGCAATCCGTATTTTATCCGGAAAACATTCTAGAAGGTGGCCACCTCATTTTTGGATTTGACCATTTTTAGAAAATGGTAAATGAGGTGGAAATTGGAAAATGGGGAGTATGGTGATGACCATGCTTGCATAGTGTGTACAAAAGAATTATTAATTCATTTGTGCATACTATTCAAGTATGTGTGGTTTTTAAAAATAAAAGATTTGTTTTACAAAACCTACCATGCTTGATTTTCTCTCTCATGAGAGCTTCATTATTTTTGATGGTTGTTTTTCTCTTGAGCATGCTTTGTTCTCTTCACCATTTTTTGCTTCACTCCTCTCTTGATTTTCCATGGTTGCCTCCATCTTCATTCTCCACCTCCTCTCAACCCTCTCATGAGATGAGAAACATGAGAGGAGGTGAGATGAGATAGACCTACACTTAGTTCACACACTACATCCTAGGCTTTCTGGATTAGCATCCTAGAAACCTTAGTTGCTTCACTTGCATCCATTATGTGAAGCTAGAGCTATAACTACATCCTTCGGGTGGATCATCTCCGATGAAGGGAGATCGGCGACCAAGTTTGATCAAGGAGCCTCTAGGAGCTTAGGAAGATGGTTTAAAACCAAAGGACACGGATCAACTCGGTATAACCATTCTAACTTCTTTGTATTGCTTTCTAGTATAGGGTTTAGGGTAGATCCGAGTATCGGGTTGTGGTAACGCCGGTTTAGAAAAATTTTGTTCCGCATTTGGCCACGGTTTGATGGCCGGGGCGCTTGTTCAGTTGATAAAACTACACTTTTAATACGACATTTTTCCTACCATTTTTATATAATAAAAGGTGTTTATTATAAATATGAAACATATGAGGGTTTATCTGCAAAATATCTATTATCATATGTTTATATATTATAATTAACATTATAAAGGAAAATTTAAGCATATAATATCCATGTAACATTTGGCCCATTTAATATGCTTACCTTATTAAATACCTTTGACCAATTCTCTTAAAACTAAAATATCATGACAAATGGTTAAAGATAATATCTCAATAAAAACAAATTCTACTAACATCATTTATTGAAATAATTGTGCAGGAATTATATCATGACTGAAATCAAGAAAATCCGAGTTGGCAAGATCAAATCTGCCGAAAATATTCAAGTAAATTGAAGAAACTAATTCTGGCAGAAACGTAGAGAAGATTTTCAAAGTCAAGATACTCAAAAGATCACCAAGTGTTACAGATATGAAGCTACAAAAATTAGTGGCCATGATCTCACCAAAAGACGGCGGATCCGCGGCCAAACCTATCCAATGGCCGCGTTTCCGCCGCACTTATAAGGATTTAGGGATCAGGATTTTGGTGGTTGGGATCCTAACAACTAGTTTCCATATTAGGAAACTGGGGTTCTGAAATTGTGACTATAAATAAGGACCGAGAGACTCTTGGACAATTATCAAACTGACACGATCACGAAGTCCACGACGGCTCAAGAATCCTGGTTGATCATCAACAGCTCATCTACCTCCTTAGAAGAGATCGAGAAGCAAACCGACATTTTGTAATCATTTTCTAAGGGAACAAAGTGTAATTGATATTGTTGATTAATAAAGGTAATTGTTTTCTTATTTTATTTCTTTGTAGTTTTTCATTAGGTTTTCCCTCTCTATCTTTTCTTATCCCAACATGCATGAGTAATTCTTTGCTTGTTAAGGTTCGTAGGATTAGGGTAGATTAATGGATGATGAAGATCCTTAAACTCTTTTTACGTCCTATAAAGTTTATAAAATTTATCAAAGGAATAGTTCACATCCTAATCGGGCGCGCTATCAGTTCATTGATAGTCACGACCACGATTAGAGATTAGATTAACAATTATTTTGGTAAAGGCTAAACATGAACGGAGATTTATGTCAAGATAGGGGTTAAGAGTAGGAATCCTTTTTCCCTCCAGAAACCCTAATCTACATGCATCACTATCGATCTAGTTTTAAATCTATTAAAGGATAAAAAGAGTAATCATTAATTAATCATCCATGACTACTAAATCTTAACGAACCCTACAAGCCCCCTTCTACTATAAAACCTACATCCATAGTTAATCTAGATCTATATTTTGCATCCGTGTTTAACGTAGATCTAGAACCTACAACCATTCTTCACCATTCTTTATTCTTCCTCTCTCTTTTTCAATATATCTAAAGTAAGATTAAAAGATTCAATGTTTCCCTGAGGATGACCTGTACTCATCTCGGTCTAGCTACACGCGACACCGTTATTGATTGCGGTTAACTACTACACATAAATCACATTAATCAAATGGCGCTGTTGCCGGGGTTATGTGCGTAATTTTTTTGTTCTTACTATTTGTGTTGAATTCTTATTCGATCCATATCATGAACAAAACAAAACAAAACTGCAAATTGTATATTTAACGATTATTGTGTGAATTTTGCAAATGGATATGTAGTCACAGAATTGAGGAATCAGAGAGCCAGAGACACTCATCAAGATCCAGAGGAGCACAGGAGGCCACGTAGCAAAACTCATCACGATATACCTCTTTCTCGCGGCGGAACCGCGGCAAATAGGCCAAATCGCCGCGGAAGCGAGGCGCAAGAGAGGGATTAGGGTTCCAAACTTCTCTGGTAAATTTCTCAACTCTTTCTCTTTCCTCTGAAATGCAATAAAATATCTTTTCTGCAGGATTCTTTGCAAAATATTTCCACTCAAAAAAATCTTTTTGCAAAGTTTTCTACTTGGTTTGTTTATTCATATTTTAATACGGATTTTAAGGGGCAAGACCAAAATTCAGATTAGGTGGGGATTTTATCACCCTTCCTAAGACCCACAAATCACAAAACGAGCATCCGGATCAACCCTACATTAATTTAAAAAATATCTAGACAAGACTCTAAGGACTGTCGCGCTCAATAAAGACAGAGGAAGGTCGTGGGTAATCTATCGCTTATCTGCATTACTTTTTATGGTGTCTAGGAAAGTGTGTCAAAGGCAAGTGGTTATTTAATTAGGCCTGCTATTTTCGGTGATTCGAAGAGCGGATACCTCCCACTTACCTGGAACTTACCTGGCACAAGAGTAGTAAAGAGGTGTTAGAGGATTGATCCTACGGCTTGTCCTTTGGAAGTCTAGGAGCGGTCTAGAGACTTGACCTAGGTAACCTTAGTTCTAGGGTTGTTTGTGCATTTTTGTGTGATTTGTCTTAAGTCCCACTTTTTCAAAACAAACCAATTTTTACATAACACACACGCTGCCACTTGCGCTAAACCCGCTTAGTGCATGCTCGGCTGGACACGGTATTCTAATGCCCGTCTTGTCCGCGTTCCTGTTGTCGACTCCGAAGTCGGTGCTTCTTCATTTTATTTTTCCCCACCACCCACCACATCGACTGAGATGGACGGTACTCCATCAATTTATAACACCACGCTGCCACCGCCCTTAGGTGAGCTGAATCCACCGTGCATCTCTCTCCAGGAGAGATGCTATCCTATCCGTGGTCCCCTTCCTACCTGTCTATCCATTCCACCAGCCAACTGTAAGTCTACGGTAGCGCCCCGGCCATCTACAGACGCCAAATGCGGAACAAAAAACTTTTAACTGGCGCTATCGTATACTTTAACCCGGATCTGCCATTATTGCTAAACTAACAAACCGTAAAGAGAGTAGAAAGGTTATACCGAACGATCCGAGTCCTTCGTTCTTTAACAATCATCCCATGCTCCGTTGCGGCTGCTCCGATCTCGTCGATCTCCGATCTCCTCGTCCAGGTGGCACCACGTCAACGATTCTTTAAATGGGCTCACGCCTCTGACTCGAGGCAACTCGGTCGTCAAGTTTGCTAAAAGAGACGACCAAGATTGATGTAGAGAATGAGTAGAAGACTTTGTCTCGTTCCGTCCAAAGTTATGGACGAACGGGTAATGAAGTTTCCAATTGATTCGGGTGATGGAATGAAATGAGCAATGAAATTTCCATACACCCCAAAACTATCATAATCTTTTCACTAAATGAATCTCAAGTGAGAGTAAGAGAGGGGGAAGGGGCCGGCCATATATATAAGTGAGGAGGGAGGTGAGTGTAGGAACAAGAGAGTAACCATAAGGAAATATCTAGTGTGAACACAAGAAAATATCTACTGTGAACACAATAAATGCACCATAAATGAACAAGTGAGTCACAAGCCTTGTCACCACCTTCTAGAACCTTGTAGAAGTATGACTCACCCTCTTCCAAGAAAAGATAAATCCGTCTTTAACCGAATGTTAAAAGACGGCTGATAGAAAACTGGAAACTGGCAACTTCCAAAAGCGATCCCGAAACGAATTTCAGGATAACCTCGTAACTGTATAAATATACCCGCATTTGTATTACGACCGAATACAAATGCAACTGAGACAAAGATATTATATCTACTCAATATAATACTCGGATCCGGCTTAAACCAAAGCCGACCAGTATCATCTGCTCGAAAACTGACACGTGCGTAAACGCACGTGCATTTTCCGAACCCTTCCATAAAACCATACGGCCTCTACAACGTTTCGCCCGAACTTGGGAAACTGTCTGTGGGGGACTCTAATGACTCGTTAGTACCCTGGCAGTGGGTTTAACCACAAACCGTCAGCGGCACTAGTAATGCGTAACGGCTGCCCATGGACTGACCTCAAAGGAGGCCGATGAGCGAACTCGTCCGGAAACCCTACTGAGCCTAACAGTGATAATGTATATACAGTCCGGTCCGTTCGTCTATGAGTATCGCATATCTGCCTAGGGGGCTAGTAACGTCAGACCCCCAATAGCGGTATAAGTCGTGTCGGAGTGTAGCCTAATAACACCCCGAGATACTACTGGAGTACCTACCAGTAAATCTCCTGCCACGGCCGTGGGTTTTGTGTAATGGCTCTCCTAGACACAGCACGATCTCACTCCCAATACCGGGAGAGACGAATCCCCTACCGATCCGCTCACGTGCCTCCATGTGGCTCGGGACTGTACCCAAAAACTACCTGTTTGCACAACTCCTTTGAGCCGTGGTAGGGTAGAAATCAAAGCACAGTGGGAACTCACACGAGACAAATGACGACCTCAGGTCGATGAACTAACCGTGCACATGTCACCAGGGAACTGCTATCTGACGATATGTATAATACCAACTAGCAGGTTCCCGGCGAGTCCTGTCCGGTGTACTCATAACCCAATGAGCACCTGTATACATCTTAGGTGATCCAACTGACACCAGTGGCTTGTGAGACTGGCCACCGCCCTTCGTCGGGGTCTCGACTGTATACAGTAGTCTACTCCGGAGTATCGATGCCCTGTCTCGAAACTCCCACGACTAGGGACCACAATTAAGGATATGCGTATAAACTACCCAACTCTCACGTATATGATCGCCATCATATTGTTGGTAGTAAAGCAAGATCCTAAGGGCTCTATCAAAGTGTAACATGTAATCAGTCACCTGAACATGTACACGACTGATAAAGGCAAACCAGATAGCATACTATCATCTCGAGTAAGACTGTCCTACCGGTATAGGTCCTCCGCAATCACTGCATTCACGTACCTGCGATCCAATAATTGACTTTGAGGGTACTATCTCCAACACCAACGGGGATAATTTTGAAATTAAGCCCCACTACATCAATCTGTTACCCAAATTTCATGGGCTGGAATCTGAAGACGCATACGTTTTCATATTTGTTCAGTTGATAAAACTGCACTTTTAATATGACATTTTTCCTACTATTTTTATATAATAAAAGATGTTTATTATAAATATGAAACATATGAGGGTTTATCTGCAAAATATCTATTATCATATGTTTATGTATTATAATTAACATTATAAAGGAAAATGTAAGCATATAATATCCATGTAACATTCGGCCCATTTAATATGGTTACCTTAATAATACCTTTGACCAATTCTCTTAAAACTAAAATATCATGACAAATGGTTTAAAATAATATCTCAATAAAAACAAATTCTACTAATATCATTTATTGAGATAATCGTGCAGGAATTATATCATGACTGAAATCAAGGAAATCCGAGTTGGCAAGATCAAATCTGCCGAAGATATTCAAGTAAATTGAAGAAACTAATTCTGGCAGAAATGTAGAGAAGATTTTCAAAGTCAAGATACTCAAAATATCACCAAGTGTTACAGATATGAAGCTACAAAAATTAGTGGCCATGATCTCACCAAAAGACGGCGGATCCGTGACCAAACCTATCTAATGGCCGCGGTTCCGCCGCACTTATAAGGATTTAGGGCTCGGGATTTTGGTGGTTGGGATCCTAACAACTAGTTTCCATATTAGGAAACTAGGGTTCTGGCTTTGTGACTATAAATAAGGACCGAGAGCCTTTTGGAAAATTATCAAACCGACGCGATCACGAAGTCCACGACGGCTCAAGAATCCTGGTTGATCATCAACAGCTTATCTACCACCTTAGAAGAGATCGAGAAGCAAACTAGCATTTTGTAATCATTTTCTAAGGGAACAAAGTGTAACTGATCTTGTTGATTAATAAAGATAGTTGTTTTCTTATTTTATTTCTTTGCAGTTTTTCATTATGTTTTTCCTCTCTATTTTTTCTTATCCCAACATGCACGAGTAATTCTTTGCTTGTTAGGGTTCGTAGGATTATGGTAGATTAATGGATGATGAAGATCCTTAAACTCTTTTTACGTCCTATAAAGTTTATAAACTTTATTAAAAGAATAGTTAACATCCTAATCGGGCGCGCTATCAATTCATTGATAGTCACGACCACGATTAGATATTTGATTAACAATTATTTTGGTAAAGACTAGACATGAACGGAGATCCATATCAAGATAGGGGTTAAGAGTGGGAACCCTTTTCCCTCCAGAAACTCTAGTCTACATGCATCACTGTCGATCTAGTTTTAAATCTATTAAAGGATAAAAAGAATAATCTTTAATTAATCATCCATGACTACTAAATATTAACGAACCCTACAAGCCCCCTTTTACTATAAAACCTACATCCGTAGTTAATCTAGATTTATATTTTCCATCCATGTTTAACGTAGATCTAGAACCTACAACCATTCTTCACCATTCTTTATTCTTCCTCTCTCTTTTTCAACACGTCTAAAGTAAGGTTGAAAGATTCAACGTTTCCCTGAGGACGACCCGTACTCATCTCGGTCTAGCTACACGCGACACCGTTATTGATTGCAGTTAACTACTACACATAAATCACATTAATCAAATGGCGCCGTTGCCGGGGATATGTGCGTAATTTTTTTATTCTTACTATTTGTGTTGAATTCTTATTCGATCCATATCATAAACAAAACAAAACAAAACTGCAAATTGTATATTTAACGATTATTTTGTGAATTTTGCAAGGGGATCCGTAGTCATAGAATTGAGGAAACAGAGAGCCAGAGACACCCATCAAGATCCAGAGGAGCACACGAGGCCACGTAGCAAATTTCATCACGAGATACCTTTTTCTCCCGGCGGAACCGCGGCAAATAGGCCAAATCGCGGCAGAAGCGCAGCGCAAGAGAGGGATTAGGGTTCCAAACTTCTCTGGTTAATTTCTCAACTCTTTCTCTCTCCTCTGAAATCCAATAAAATATCTTTTCTGCAGGATTCTTTGCAAAATATCGCCGCTCAAAAAAATCTTTTTGCAAAGTTTTGTACTTGGTTTGTTTATTCATATTTTAATACGGATTTTAAGGGGCAAGACCAAAATTCAGATTAGGTGGGGATTTTATCACCCTACCTAAGCCCCACAAATCACAAAACGAGCATCTGCATCAACCCTATATTAATTTAGAAAATATCTAGACATGACTGTAAGGACTGTTGCGCTCAATAAGGACAGAGGAAGGTCGTGGGTAATCTATCGCTTATCTGCATTACTTTTTGTGGTGTCTAGGCAAGTGTGTCTAAAGCAAGTGGTTATTTAATTAGGCCCGCTATTTTCGGTGATGCGTATAGCGGATACCTCCTACTTACCTGACACTTACCAGGCCACAAGAGTAGTAAAGAGGTGTTAAAGAGGTGTTAGAGGATTGATCCTGCGACTTGTCCTTTGGAAGTCTAGGAGCGGTCTAGAGACTTGACCTAGGTAACCTTAATTCTAGGTTTGTTTGTGCATTTTTGTGTGATTTGTCTTAAGTCCCACTTTTTCAAAACAAACCAATTTTTAAATAAGACATACGCTGCCACTTGCTCTAAACCCGCTTAGTGCATGCTCGGTTGGACATGGAATTCTAGTGCCCGTCTTGTCCGTGTTCCTGCTATCGATTCCGATGTCGGTGCTTCTTCATTTTCTTTTTCCCCACCACCCACCACATCGACGGAGATGGACGGTACTCCATCAAATTATAACACCACGCTGCCACCGCCCGTAGGTGAGCAGAATCCACCGCACATCTCTCTCCAAGAGAGATGCTATCCTATTCGTGGTCCCCTTCCTACCTGTCTATCCATTCCACCATCCAACGGGGATAATTTTGAAATTAAATCCCACTACATCAATCTGTTGCCCAAATTTTACGGGCTGGAGTCTGAAGACGCATACGTTTTCATCACTAAATTCGAAAACGTATGCGCAATGATAGGTACTTCACAATTGTCCGTGGATGCTATGCACTTGCGTCTTCTCCCATTCACTTTGTGCGACTTGGCAGAAAAATGCCTTTATAATACTGTCGCACACTCTATTGCCAATTGGGATGAATTCGTGATGGCATTCCTTAAGAAATTTTACCCAAATCATAAGACCGCCCGTGTTAGGAGCGAAATCAACCAGTTCACCCAGCTTCCCAATGAACCATTTTGGAAGTGCTTTGAATGTTTTAAGGATCTGCTTATCCAATGTCCTCATCATGGAATACATAGATGGGATTTTTGCCGAATTATATATGAGGGTATTAATCCAGCGACAAAGCAGATGCTTGAAACAATGTGCCAATGCAATTTCATATCAAAAGACGATGGTGAAGCCTGGAAATATCTGGAAGATCTCGCTGAGAACACTTTGCAGTGGGAAAGCGTTAGACTACCTTCATCTAGGGGAGGTATTCATCAGCTCGATGTTTCCATCGCAGTAAAAAAAGAAATGACAGCGATACAAAAGAAACTCGACGCTATTGAGAAAAAATTCTCATCAGTCTCCCTAAATCAGGTAACGCTTCTCAAAACCGTGTGTGGTTGCTGTTCCGATCCATCACACTTGACGGAAGAATGTCCTATGAATTCATCGTTTGAAGGTCACGAGCAAACTAATGCTACTTTTCCGCAACGGCCTAGAAACGATCCTTATTCTTCTACATACAATTAGGGATGGAGGAATCATCCTAACTTTTCTTGGAACCAAAACCAACCCCAAAATCAAAACCAGTTCCAAAGAAATTACCAAAGGCCTCCTCCACAGCAACAGCAACCACCATCACAGAGTCAGCACCCCTTTCAATCGCAACCTGTTCAAAACCCGGCCACTAATTCTTTCCAAACGACCGGTACCGATAACTCCTCTTCACTCGCACAAACTTTGGATTTATTTATGAAACATTCGATCCAAATGTTGGCTGATATGAGGTCTTCTATTGATTCCATAAAGAAAGACTCCGCCTCCCACGGTGAGAGTATTAAATCAATAGAAGCCCAAATTGCACAGTTGAATGCCGCGATGAGTGCGAGAGAAAAAGGGAAACTCCCATCTCAACCCCTACCGAATCCTGGCCACTCACAACATCATAATGTGAGTGTCGTTACTACGTTGAGATCGGGAAGAGTGCTGGATAACCGAGTGGGTGAACAAGTTGATGACGTGAGTGATACCAATGATACCCCGGCTTCTACTTATTTCCCTAATTCGTCTAGTCTTCCACCTACTTCCGAGCCTATTCTACGTTTTCCCCAAGGCTCAAATACTTCGCCCACTTCCTCGAATCTATCTAAGACGATTACCATTCCAATTCTGGGATCGAATCCTTCCCCACAATCTTCTCCACAAATGTTGGACCCAAAACTTATTGATAAATCTCCATTTCCAAACAGATTGGAGGCCAACAGACCTAACCCACAAATGGAGAAGATTGTGGAAATGTTTAAGCAAGTTAATGTAAATATACCTCTTCTAGATGCTATTCAACAAGTTCCATCGTATGCAAGAATCCTTAAAGACTTGTGCACTAGGAAGAGAAAAACTCAAGTGCCGAAATAGGTTTTCATGACTAGTAATGTTAGCACAACTTTAACCCAGCAATTACCAAAGAAACGTAAGGACCCTGGCTATCTTACAATCTCTATTTCTATTGGGGGTAAAAATATTAATCGTGCTTTACTCGACCTTGGCGCTAGCGTTAACTTGCTTCCATATTCCGTATATGAGCAGTTAGGGATTGGAGAGTTGAAACCTGCCCATTGTACTCTCCAGATGGCAGACCGATCAATCACCAAACCTAGGGGTGAACTAGAGGATGTGTTAATTAAATTCGGGGAATTCATATTCCCTGTTGAATTTATTGTTTTAGATACACAGCCTGTGGCAAACCCACGCAATCAAATCCCGGTGATACTCGGTCGACCTTTCCTAGCAACTTCCACCGCTGTAATTAATTGTCGTAACGGTTCTATGAACTTATCCTTCGGGAAGATGACAATTGAGCTTAATATTTACAAGCTAGGAAGTCAACCATCTGAACCTTCTGCTCATTTACTTGATGTCTGTTCCATCCACGAGATAGCTCCCGAAAGCTGCATGGATGAGGAACTTTGCTTTGATGATCTAGACAACACTAGTGCGACATTGTTTGATCTTGCACAAAATCATAGTGAGGATATCTTCGATGAGTCCGTCCCCGAGTTTGAATCAGTTGACTCGTCGCAAAAGTCAGTAGCACTTTCCGAGTCAATATCCTATGCAAGTTTTGAACCTCTTAGGGAATCCGAGTATCATTCTCTTACCCCACCTTCTATTGTCTCTCCGCCAATACTAGATCTCAAACCGCTATCTTCTCATCTTAAATATGCATATTTAGGTGAGAATGAGTCTTTACCCGTGATTATATCCGCTTCTTTAGCTTTAGAGCAAGAGAACGCACTTTTGACGGTATTGAGATCAAATCGGCAAGCATTTGGTTGGACAATGGCTGACATCAAAGGGATTAGTCCCTTAATTGTTGAACATTATATACATCTGATTGATGAAGCCAAACCAACCCGAGACCCACAAAGACGGTTAAATCCCGTTATGAAGGAGGCGGTAAAGAAAGAAATCCACAAGTGCCTTGATAGTGGTATAATTTACCCAATATCTGATAGCCAATAGGTAAGTCCTATTCACGTGGTCCCTAAAAAGTCTGGCATGACGGTCATAACCAATGAGGCTAATGAGTTAATCCAAACATGCATCCAAACATGATGGCGCGCATGTATTGATTACAGGAAACTCAATGTCGCAACGAGGAAAGATCACTTCCCTCTACCTTTCATTGACCAGATGTTAGAACGATTAGCTGGACACGAATACTATTGTTTCTTGGACGGATACTCTGGCTATAACCAGGTCCCCATCGTCGAAAAGGATAAAGATAAAACCACATTTACTTGTCCATTCGGTACGTTTGCTTATAGACGCATGTCTTTTGGGTTATGCAACACTCCCGCTATATTTCAGCGGTATATGATGGGGATATTCTCAGACATGGTTAAGAATTTTCTGGAAATATTTATGGACGATTTCTCCATATTTGGGGACTCCTTTGAGGACTGTCTTCGTAATCTTGATGCAGTTCTTACCCGCTGTAAGGATAAGAACTTAACTTTGAATTGGGAAAAATGTCATTTTATGGTCCAAGAAGGTATTGCCCTTGGACATATAATTTCACAAAAAGGCATTGAGGTAGACAGAGCTAAAATAGATGTCATCCATAACCTCCCTCGTCCTAAATGCGTCAAAGATATACGATCCTTCCTTGGTCATGCAGGATTTTATAGGAGATTCATTAAGGACTTTAGAAAAATTGCTAGACCCTTAACTTTTGTCCTGGCTAAGGATACTACATTTCACTTCTATTCGGATTGTGATGCTGCTTTTGAGTCGCTTAAAAGAACTCTCACGACAGCCCCCGTTTTATCATCTCCGGATTGGAACCACCCTTTCGAGCTTATGTGTGATGCATCAAATTTTTCTATTGGTGCGGTCTTAGTACATCACATTGATAAGATGCCACATGTAATTTACTATGCAAGTAGGACCTTGAACGATGCACAAATTAATTACACAACCACCGAAAAAGAGCTCTCGGCAGTTGTATTTGCATTAGAAAAATTCAGGCCCTACTTGATTGGCTCGCCAATAGTGGTTTACACTGATCACTCCACCCTACGACACCTTTTATCAAAGAAGGATGCTATAGCCAGGCTAATACGTTGGATCCTGTTGTTACAAGAATTTGACATTGTCATCCGAGACAAGAGTGGATGTGAAAACGTAGTAGCTGACCATCTTTCACGCATCTCTTCTTCACCAACATTGACCGTGCCTATAAATGACTCATTTCCTGACGAACAGCTCTTGACTGTATCCTACGAACCTTGGTTCGTGGATATTGTGAATTATCTAGCGACGGGACTTATTCCTAGCAATTGGTCGAAACATGACAAACTTTGATTTCTATCCCAAGTAAAATACTTTTACTGGGATGAACCTTATTTGTTTAAGTATTGTTCTAATCAAATCATTCGTAGGTGTGTCCCTAACAATGAATTCAATAGTGTGTTATCATTTTGTCATGATCAGGCATGCGGCGGTCACTTTGGACCTCGAAAAACGGCGGAGAAAGTTTTGCAATGTGGCTTTTACTGGCCAACACTATTTAAAGATGCATATGATCATTGCAAAACTTGCCCGCGGTGTCAGCACTTGGGTCGGATTTCAAGAAGAAATGAGATGCCGCTCCAACCTATCTTGGTTGTGGAAATATTCGATGTTTAGCGTATTGATTTTATGGGCCATTTTCCCAATTCTTTTGGGAATTTATATATCTTGCTAGCGGTTGATTACGTCTCAAAATGGGTGGAAGCAATACCGTGTCGCACTAATGACAACAAAGTTGTCATTAAGTTCCTTAAATAAAACATCTTTTCGCGATTCAGACACCCACGTGTTATAATTAGCGACAACGAGACGCATTTCTGTAATCGGTCTTTTAAGGCTTTGATGCGGAAATATGCAATCAACCACAAACTTTCTACGCCCTATCATCCCCAAACAAGCGGGCAAGCTGAGATCTCGAATAGGCAAATCAAACAAATTTTGGAGAAGACGGTTTCAAAAAACTGTAAAGATTGGTCAAACAAATTGACGGATGCTCTTTGGGCATTTCACACCGCTTATAAGACCGATTTTGGTATGTCTCCATACTGCCTTGTGTTTGGGAAGGCATGCCACCTTCCTGTCGAGATCGAACATAAGGCAATGTGGGCTATTAAAGAGCTAAACTTCGATTTTGATCAAGCTAGCAGTTATCGGAAACTGCAATTGAATGAGCTAAGCGAACTCCGCGATGAAGCTTATGATAATACGGTGATAGTAAAGAACCGGACTAAAGTGTTCCACGATAAAAACCTTTTTCGAAAAACTTTCACACCGGGACAACAAGTCCTTCTTTACGACTCACGACTCCATCTTCATCTGGGTAATCTTAAATCTCGTTAGAAAGGACCTTTTGTGGTGCAGTATGTACACCCGCACGGGGCAGTAGAAGTTGAAAATATGAAAAACAGTTCAATTTTTAAAGTAAATGGGCATAGATTAAAACCGTATTTCTTTGCTGACCCAACGGAGGAGCTCCTGTTTTTACAGGAGCTGCTTTATCATAACTAAATTTCCTCCGCCCCACCTCCATATTTCGGTAACATTGTATCATCTTAAAGAATGGAGGGGAGTGAAAAAGGACTTAACTGAATTATCTTTGGCACTGGGCATTAAAAAAATATTTTTATAATAAAAGAGTAGAAAGTGAAAAATTACATTTGAAAGATAGAAATAGTTCTAGAAAAGCAAGAAAGTTAGATGTTTTCTTAAACAAAACTAGTAATAAGTAGTTATGAGCTGTTGTCCCAAGAGTTGGTAAGATGAAGGAAATTACTAATCTGAGGATAAAAATAAGTCTGAAAAATTGTCCCTATTCTTGAGGCCAAACATTTGAATGTTGATACCCTACTATACACACTTACACACATCTTGAAACTTGGGATAGTAGAGGATACCTTACAATGCTCTTGTCTAAAAGCCTTAGTATAAAAAATTAAATTAAAAATTTTAAAAAAATAAATAAATAAATATAAGTGGTGAAAAAAAATGAACACTGGTTTTGTAATTACCAAGGCAACATAAAAAAAATATAGCGAGGGTGCTTTATCACCTAGTGCCTTAGACCAACTGGTTTGGGAGTCACTGCTAAGTCTTAGGTGTTGCATGACGAGGAATTATGCCTAAATGCATGAGCACATTTTGTAATCGGTCGGTTAGTATCTCAAGAAATATTAATGGTCGCATGAAGAATGTGTGAGCAATTTTATCGAAAATATTCACCAACTATAAGGTACTTTGGAAGATGGACAAGAGTATGATAGCTTGAATTGAATTCTCTAAGTGTAGGGATGTCTTTTACACACGTAGAGGTATATGATCAATGTTTGGATGAAAGATAGGGAGGAAAACTAAAGGCGATATTTTATTGAGGGATAATGTGATTCCTAACATTTTTTCATGACCATTAAGATAGAGCCCATGGCAACTGAAAAGCTAGTATAGTTGGAAACTCTTCTTTTCAAGTTCTTTCTTTTATAGTTCTTATCTTTATATGTAACTTTCACCATCTTTATTTTATTATAGGATTTTTTGGATGTAATCCGCTGAAAACCCTCAGGAGACAACACTCATCCTACTAGGGACACCTAGGGGTTTAACGGCTTGTTGCACGTGCTTAGTGCAATCGTGCTTCCTACGAAAGTGTGCTACTTAGTTCTTCTTCTTTTTCTCCTTCTCTTGAATAACTAGTTTGCTCGGGATGATCAAAGATAAGTTTGGGGGTATTTGTTCAGTTGATAAAACTGCACTTTTAATATGACATTTTTCCTACTATTTTTATATAATAAAAGGTGTTTATTATAAATATGAAACATATGAAGGTTTATCTGCAATATATCTATTATCATATGTTTCTATATTATAATTAACATTATAAAGAAAAATATAAGCATATAATATCCATGTAACATTTGGCCCATTTAATATGCTTACCTTATTAAATACCTTTGACCAATTCTCTTAAAACTAAAATATCACGACAAATGGTTAAAGATAATATCTCAATAAAAACAAATTCTACTAACATCATTTATTGAGATAATTTTGCAAGAATTATATCATGACTGAAATAAAAAAAAATCCGAGTTGGCAAGATCAAATCTGCCGAAAATATTCAAGTAAATTGAAGAAACTAATTCTGGCAGAAACGTAGAGAAGATTTTCAAAGTCAAGATACTCAAAAGATCACCAAGTGTTACAGATATGAAGCTACAAAAATTAGTGGCCATGATCTCACCAAAAGACGGCGGATCCGCGGCCAAACCTATCCAATGGCCGCGGTTCCACCGCACTTATACAGATTTAGGGCTTGGGATTTTGGTGGTTGGGATCCTAACAACTAGTTTCCATATTAGGAAACTAGGGTTCTGGATTTCTGACTATAAATAAGGACCGGGAACCTCTTGGAAAATTATCAAACCGACGCGATCACGAAGTCCACGACGGCTCAAGAATCCTAGTTGATCATCAACAACTCATCTACCTCCTTAAAAGAGATCGAGAAGCAAACTTGCATTTTGTAATCATTTTCTAAGGGAACAAAGTGTAATTGATCTTGTTGATTAATAATGGTAGTTGTTTTCTTATTTTATTTCTTTGTAGTTTTTCATAATGTTTTCTCTCTCTCTCTTTTCTTATCCCAACATGCACGAGTAATTCTTTGCATTTTAGGGTTCGTAGGATTAGGGTAGATTAATGGATGATGAAGATCCTTAAACTCTTTTTACATCCTATAAAGTTTATAAAATTTATCAAAAGAATAGTTAACATCCTAATCGAGCGCTCTATCAATTCATTGATAGTCACGACCACGATTAGAGATTAGATTAAGAATTGTTTTAGTAAAATCTAGACATGAACGGAGATCCATGTCAAGATAGGGGTTAAGAGTGGGAACCCTTTTCCCTCCAAAACCCTAATCTACATGCATCACTGTCGATCTAGTTTTAAATCTATTAAAGGATAAAAAGAGTAATCTTTAATTAATCATCCATGAATACTAAATCTTAACGAACCCTATAAGCCCCCTTCTACTATAAAAGCTACATCCGTAGTTAATCTAGATTTATATTTTGCATCCGTGTTTAACGTAGATCTAGAACCTACAACCATTCTTCACCATTCTTTATTCTTTCTCTCTCTTTTTCAATACGTCTAAAGTAAGATTGAAAGATTCAACATTTCCCTGAGGACGACCCGTACTCATCTCAGTCTAGCTACACACGACACCGTTATTGATTGCGGTTAACTACTACACATAAATCACATTAATCAGCGCTGCCATAACACAACATAGGGAAAGGAAAATGATGAATTTCTCCTGGCACCTATGCTTCAGTGTTAGCAACGCTGATGCCGACCCTAACCCCAAAATTCCAAACTTTCGACCCAATAGACCCCTAAGTCTTTAAACTGGGAACATATGACCTCTATGTCGTTAAACTGGGAACAGATGACCCCTAAGTCGTTAAACTGGGAACGAGGGAAATCCCCTCATGGAAAATGATGATTCGCTCCTGGTTCCATATTCCAGTGTAAGCGGTACTGATGCCGAACTAAAACCAAAATCCACAAATACACTCTTTGCAAATGATGATTCATTTCCGGTACCATATTCCAGTGTAGCGATGCTGACGCCAAACAAAAACCCAAAATCTATGTCCCAGGCTCAAAAGCCCCGCTGGACGGATAACAAACTCCCAAATCAAATCAAATCAACAATCTCTGAGTCGGAATTATGTTTCGTATCAGAATGTACTCCGTTTCGAAATCATGCTTTGCCTCGGTTTATCTGCCTTCCCTGTCGGAATTATGTTGCGCTTCGGAATTAAGTCGACCAAAGACCTCCCCATCGGGATCAAGCTCCGCCTCGGGGACAAGTCAACCAGCGAAACTCTGTGACTTGTAAACGTTGACCAGCAACACTCTATCTCGGAGCGACGTCAAGCACTGACCATTAAAGTCGCAAAAAGGGCAGTATTAACCTCCATGTCGAAAGTATGCTCCAACTCGAAATCAAGTCAACCAACGGCCTCTACATCAAAAATAGTGACATTCCGTCTCGGGGAAATGTCATACTGACACCCCGTCTCGGGGAAACGTCAAACAAACACTCCGTGCTGGGGAAACGTCAAATAGACACTCCGCCTCGGGGACACGTCAACTAGCAGCACTCCGTGCTGGAGAAACGTCAAACAGACACTCCGTGCTGGAGAAACGTCAAACAGACACTCCGCCTTGGGGGCACGTCAACCAGTGACACTCCGTGCTGGGGAAACGTTGTTCATCTTAGAAAACTGCAATGTAATACCACTCATTCATATCAATTTTGTTATTTATCAGTATTATAAACCAGTATCTGCTCAGTAAATACAGAAAACAGGTATTCGTGACAAAACACCGGAAAACATACTCAAAGTCACGGATATAACATTTGTGAGCCGACACTGCAATCAGAACAGAGAACCGATCGATATCCAAAGAGTTCTTTTGCAATAAAAATGTATACATAATTTTGGTTCAACACAATACAAGTGTGCACATAGCTCTTTTAAGACTTAGACCATGGTGGGGCTGCCTTGGCACACCATGTGCAAGTGGGCATGTGTGAATTTTTGTGTGATTAATGCTAAAAAGATGTGATGTGATTTAAAACATCAAGTTTCCCTCCAAGACTACTGAGTATAACCCAAGCTGATATGAAGAAATCAAACAATACCGGTGGACTTGTTGAGTGCACTCGAGATCACCACACTAACACGAGCCCCATTGCTCGGATCCAGACCATCTTGAATCCCCAAAAGTCCGGCGTCGCCAGCCCCTCTTGCCCATCTTGTCCCCATTTTTCTTTTGGTCATTTCTTAGGGTCACATCAGTCCATCTATATTGTTTATTTATTCTGGAGTTGAGCCTATAAATACCAGAACAGATTTTGAGCTAAGGGCCTCATGTATATATATATTCCATAGTTTTCTTTTGTTTTTGGTTTAGCTTGAGAGTTGTGTGAGGCTAACTTTGTTTCTTTTTCTTCTTCCCTCTTGAAGCTTTCTTTTGAGAGCTTCATTATGGAGGTTGATAAAGTAACCAACACTTTGTATCTTAACTCATTCAAGTGTTAATATATTTGTTTGTCTTTGCTTTGTTTATTTTCTTTCTTTTGTGTTTTCATTTCTTTTGTTATAATGTGTAACTAATCTTTGGTTGTGGTGATGGTGAGGATGTGAGATGAATGGCTTTGCCTTCCTCCTCCTCTTGTTAATGATTAATATGCTTTAATGTGATTCTAAACTTAGTATTGTAACTTGGATTGGTTTGATATGGTATGTTGATTCCATAGTTACTTGGTAACCTCATCACAAACCATATTCTCTCCAAAAACCCCATTTTGTAAGCCTAAGGTTAAAATCAATTTAGAGTTAAGGTTGCTAAGTTTAGATAGGGTATCTTGTTATCTAGTGGCTTGACAAACCTATCGGTTTCATATACCTTATACTATCACAAACACTTAGCAAAATTAACACTAAAATCATTTGCTCTCACTAACTAATTTGTGTTTTTGATGTTGTGGTATGCTTGCTAACCCTTGTGCTTAGTGTTGATACCTCAAGATTGGACATATAAATGGTAAGTGAACAAAACGGACTCGTTTCGTATTTTGTGTCGAATATCGGTATTTTTGATGATTTGTGCTTCGCAACCGCCTTGACAAGTCATGCTTCAAACCGGGATCGACACAAGGACGGACAACTCATGATCAAGGGAGCGACAAAGGAATTTCCCCGATTCAACCATCTAGCCAAAGCCACGGCCACCTTTCTTTCAATTCTTGTTTCTATACTTCCGTTATTTATTTTTTTTGACAAAACAAACCCAATTCTTTGTTTTCGAACCATAAGCGACAACACCTAATCTCCAATTCCCTACGGATCGACCCATACTTGCCGGCTCGCTACAACGCACTGTGCACTTGCGGTTTATAAATTTTAAAACGAGACCGAGCTCGCGTGCGCACTATTTCTAAAACCATTTCCTTTCAAAACCGTAAAGGCGCGCGCGGGTAAAGTGCCAACAAGTTTTTGGCGCCGTTGCCGGGGAGTTAGTAGTCATTAGGTATTGTTATTTCTGGTTCGTACTAACAAACTAACTATTAACTCAATTTTTTTCAAAACTAACATCACACACATTCTTTTACTTTGCTCTATATTTTTGTGACCTTCTATCACCCTGCAATTAAACATAAAAATCAAAGTATACTATTAGAATAGTAATATAGCTAGGAGATCCCACACAAAATTCAAGCACTAAAGCTTTACAATTGGCCGCCGACATTCCTCAAAAATCCGGCGCCGCTGGCCCCATTTAGGTGTTTTTGAATATTTTCTTCTGTGGAGTCTCCAGTGCATTGTTAGTACTCTGTTGGTATTGTTTGAGTTTTATAATTTTGAGTGTGCAGGAATTAGGGCTGATATATCGCTTTTGACACTAAATATCGTATTTTCCGACATTTGCAGATTTTCACGGAATTACGACCAGCGATCGTCCGTAGCAAACTTCAAATTTCAGTGCAAGGCGTTAGTGAAGTATAGTGCCAAAGATTCAGGTAGTTTGACCCACGCAAGTGAACAATCAAATACCCATAATCACTTCAAAGGGTTTTTCTTAAACCAAAATCTCATCGGTACGTATTTTTCTAACACCTTCGCTCAAATCCGACACATTCCAATATTCTATCTTCTGCAGGATTCTTCGCACAATGTGCAACAATTGTACAGAGAACTAACCCGTATTTGTTGTAGTACTTAAAAAACTTAAAACGGAAAAAGAATTGCTTTATTGATTGAATTCTTGAATTCTATTATTGAATTGCGCATTTGCATCTTAATACGGATATGAAGGGCACGAAATAAAACAAGATACGGTAAATGATTTCATCACCTTTCTTCGTAGCCCACAAATCCCAAAACTGCATTCTTGCATACCCCCGGTAATTTTAAAATCAACTAGAACTTTGACTTTAAGGACTTCGCGCACATTAGGAGAAGTTAATTTTGTTTAGAACACCGCTTAACGGTATATTGTTCACAGGGTGTCTAGGAAAGTGTACATGAGAAAGGGTTATTCTAATTAAGGAACTTCGCAAAAGCGTTGGAAAACCTCCCTTTATCTCTGCACTTACCTGGATTTCTGATCTGTATATCTTGAGCCCGTTTCTCGACACAGTTTTACTTCGACAATCAGGTTCTTGAGCAGGTCTAGTTGACTTAGTATAACATAGACTGCTAGGGGTGTGATTTTCTTTGTTTTTGTGATATTTGTGAATTCTTGTAGATATAGGTGATACACAATTCAATTCAATTTTTCACGATTCCTATTCTTTTGTTTTTACTCAATCCTAATTCGTTTGTTCAAATTGCTACAATTCTTCCCACATTCATGAAATCTGTCCTTTCCTAGGGGTGGCCAACAGTCCCAGAGTTTTGATAACGGTCACCCACTTAATACTCTCGAACCCAGTCCCACTTCAAACCTAGATCAAATGATTGAAAGTTTAGAGAAAGAGGTCGACAGGGTAACAGCTTTAGCATCACCACCGTCACAACCCTCCCTTCCTGAAACAACTGAAACATCATTAGGGTATGATAGTGAGATGGATGCTAGGTTGACCGCTTTAGAGAAGGGTATTGAAGTAATGACTGCGGTCGAGAATCAAACAGCTGCGACGCTAGCCTTATTCATATAGCAGTCTGAGTAATTGTTTCACGCTCAAGCTTAATGTTTGGCTAGAATCGAAGAACATGTAGCTGTGAGGATTCTAGGGAGTGAACACAGTCAATTGGAACCAAATAATGTCAATGTCTGTCATCTAGGAAGTCACCCGAGGGAGATAAACGATCTAACAAATTTTGATGATTTTATAGATGATGATACGATTGAATTGACTGAGTGTTATCAGGACACAAAAGAAAACCCTCCGAGTCAGTCCGACACTAGCCTTCAGGTACCAACTGAACCTCTTGTCACTTGTGATTTAGAGATTGATTTAACCGACGTACTACTTGAAAAGGAAATTCTTGAACCGACTGATTTTTTCAATCGAATTTTAGAGGAGGAAGCTTGTGATTTTGACGGGTATGGTTGGGATAAATTGTTAAAAGAAATCAATGATCAGAAACCCACAATTTTTGTATCACCTGTTGATATTATTTCGGAAAAAATGTTAGTGTGGGAACCTAGTTTCTTAGATGATATGAACCTA
This sequence comes from Agapanthus africanus, assembly GCA_030015575.1. NCBI lineage: Eukaryota > Viridiplantae > Streptophyta > Magnoliopsida > Asparagales > Amaryllidaceae > Agapanthus > Agapanthus africanus. Next base: position 357,098,402 of record JASDDO010000008.1, read on the forward strand.
CCCATATATGAATGTGATGAAGGAGAACTAGTTTTGGGAGAGTTAGTGAGCTGTAACGATGAGAATAGGATTGTGCAGGATTATAGGGAGGAAGGCAGCCTTGAAAAATATTCTTTCATGTTTAGTTTTGTGGAGATATTTGCTGATGAACTTGATATTCTTGGTGAGTTTGAGTCAGGATCAATTCGGGAACATCCTATGAACCTTTCCTTTTCTGAATTTTTTTGCGGATGAACTCCAGTTATTAAACGAACTTGACTTCGAAACTCAACACGTGCTTCTTGAAAATTCAATTCATCCGGGTAACAATTCTTTGACCTCTTCAAAACTTCATCTTCACCTTCAACATCTTCCGATCCCTACTTTCACACACCCATGCCCTTCACTAACAACTAACATATACATTTTCTTTTTCTTTTTTATATACATATTCTTTTACCAGCCCTTGCATTATATAGACAAAAATTTTAAATGGCTGGTATTAATTTCTGGACTAACCCAATCTTTTAACTTGTATATGCTATAATTATTCTTAAGTTTTTTCTTTTTTTTGGAATAAAATTTTCACCCTGATATCTAAGTCTAGCTACCGGAGATGGGGACAACGATGAGGACATCGTAAAACTCAGGTTTGGGGGTGAGCACTGCGTTTATTTTGCTGCATCATGTTTATATTCTGCATTGCAAACATATTAAAAAAACCCATAAACATTAAAAAAAATCATCAAAAACATAAAAACTTTTTCGCCATGTTAGCTAACGGGGGAACTTAGACTCGAAGTCTGATGGTTCGGTTGATAAGATAGAAATAACTAAATCCTTTTGTAAGATTGAAAACCCGAAAGCTAACCCTCATTTGAGTTTAACCGTAGGTAATATACGTCTTGTATATCACTTTACACGTGTCATGAGTTTTTGAGAATTAGATGAATGTATGACATGTCTTTAACCTTTTTAGAATTGATAAATATCTTTAAGATCAAACATGTTTGTTTTGAATTAAGTAATATCAAGATTAGTTTACAAGGTGAAGTGGATATGAAGGATATTATTGAGGTTTTAATAGAAGCTATAAGTCTGGAAAATAACTCATCTGGAACCTTGTTGGAGTAATTACACACCTTATCCACATGAACACGTCTTCGGATTAAAAAAGAAAAGCTGGCAATATCTCCGTTTGCACCACTTTCAGAATATTTTAAACGCAAATAAAATGAGTCTTTTGTTTTGTGGCTTTGGTAAATTGGGTAATTAAGTCCTTGGGGTGTTTCCACACCTAATGCCTTAAAACCATATGGTTTGGGAGTCATTGACCCAAAGCTCGCTAAGTTTCCAATCACCAAATAAAACAAGCTAAGCAAGTGTTTTTTCCAAATTAAAAGTTCTCACGGTTCTTTGTGGGAGAATAATCTTGGCGGAGACGAGTTTTATTTTATAAACAGTTTTTTAGTGGAGATATGAAGGTTTATATTTATAAAGAAGTTTTGCACGATCACGAAAGATGTGTATGAACAACAACAGGTGAAAGGTAGGAGTGAAGAATAAGACTTAGTTCTCTTTTAAAATGATATAAATTCTGACTTGAAACCTAACTGGAGAACAAAACTTGAGAAAATCTTAAGTCTTTTCAAACTCGTATGATCCTTTAGAAGTCTATCCAGGTCCGTATTTATGACATGATGACCCTAATCAAGTTCTTAAAAACTTGTCGACACTATTCGCACAACAACGAGATGACGTGTATAAGCTTATGTTAAATAAATTGCGAGGGGTGAAAAATAGAGTTTGACGTTTCCAACTAGAATGATAAAACTTCTAGCTTTTATTCTTAACCTTAAGATTAGAATCAACAGTTTCTTCACGACACTAACTTGACTGGATTTTGTGGGTGCAATCCGCTGAAAACCCTCAGTAGACAACACACCTCCTACTAGGGATACCTAGAGCTTTAATGGCTTGTTGCACGTGCTCAGGGCAATCACGTTCCTTGCGAAAGTGAGGTTAGGATTTTTTGTTTTGCTCGGGATGAGTAAAAGATAGGTTTAGGAGTATTTGTTCATCTCAGAAAACTGCATTGTAATACCACTCATTCAAATCAATTTTGTTATTTATCGGTATTATTAACCAGTGTCTGCTCAGCAAATACAGATAACAGGTGTTCATGACAAAACACTAGAAAACATACTCAAACTCACGGATATAACATTTGTTTGCCGACACTGCAATCAGAACAGAGAACCGATCGATATCCAAAGAGTTCTTTTGCAATAAACATGTGTACACAGTTTTGGTCCAACACAATACAAGTGTGCACATAGCTCATTGAAGACTTAGACTATGGTGGGGCTTCCTTAGAACAACTTGTGCAAGTGGGCATATGTGAATTGATGTGTGATTAATGCTAAAAAGATGTGATGTGATTTAAAGCATCAAGTTTCCCTCCAAGACTACTGAGTATAACCAAAGCTGATATGAAGAAATCAAACAATACCAGTGGACTTGTTGAGTGCACTCGAGATCACCACACCAACATGAGCCCTATTGCTCGGACCCAGACAGGCGAGAATCCCCAAAAGTCTGGCGTCGCCGGCCCCCCTTGCCCCTCTTGTCCCCATTTTTCTTCTGGTCATTTCTTAGAGTCACATCAGTCCATCTATATTATTTATTTATTCTGGAGTTGAGCCTATAAATACAAGAAAAGTTATTGAGCCAAGGGCCTCATGTGTGTGTGTGTGTATATATATATATATATGTATGTATGTATGTACACACACACACACACACACACACACACACACACACACACATATATATATATATATATTCCATAGTTTTCTTTTGTTTTTGGTTTAGCTTGAGAGTTGTGTGAGCCTAACTTGGTTTCTTCTTCTTCTTCCCTCTTGAAGATTTCTTTTGAGAGCTTTATTATGAAGGTTGAACAAGTAACCAACACTTTGATCTCAACTCATTCAAGTGTTAATATATTTGTTTGTCTTTTCTTTGTTTATTTGCTTTCTTTTGTGTTTTCATTTCTTTTGTTATAATATGTAACTAATCTTTGATTGTGGTGATGGTGAGGATGTGAGATGAATGGCTTTTCCTTCCTCCTCCTCTTGTTAATGTTTAATATGCTTTAATGTGATTCTAAACTTAGTATTGTAACTTGGATTGGTTTGATATAGTATGTTGATTCCATGGTTACTTGGTAACCTCATCAGATACCATATTCTCTCCAAAAACCCCATTTTGCAAGCCTAAGGTTAAAATCAATTTAGGGTTAAGGTTGCTAAGTTTAGATAGGGTATCTTGTTATCTAGTGGCTTGACAAACCTCTCGGTTTCATATACCTTATACTATCACAGACACGTAGAAAATTTAACACTAAAATCATTTGCTCTCACTAACTAATTTGTGTTTTTGATGTTGTGGTAAGCTTGCTAACACTTGTGCTTAGTGTTGATACCTCAAGCTTGGACATACAAACATTAAGTGAACAAAACGAACTCATTTCGTGTTTTGCGTCGAATATCAGTATTTTTGATGATTTGTGCTTCGCAGCCGCATTGACAAGTCATGCTTCACACTGGGATCGACACAAGGACGGACAACTCATGATCAAGGGAGTGATGAAGGAATCGCCGCGATTCAACCATTCGTGCCAAAGCCACGGCCACCTTTCTTTCTATTCTTGTTTCTATACTTCCGTTTTTTATTTTTTGTAACAAAACAAACCCAATTTTTTGTTTTCGAACCATAAGCGACAACACCTAATCTCTAATTCCCTGCGGATCGACCCGTACTTGCCGGCTCGCTACAACGCGCCGTGCACTTGCAGTTTATAAATTTTAAAATGAGACCGAGCTCGCGTGCACACTATTTCTAAACCCATTTCCTTTCAAAACCATAAAGGCACGCGCGGGTAAAGTCTCAACAAACGTCAAACAGGCACTCCTCCTCGGGGATTCGTAGACCAGCGACACTCCGTCTCGGGAAAACGTCCAAAACAGAAACTCCGTGCTAGGGAAACATCAAATATACACTTCGTCTCGGGGAAAAGTCAACCAGCGAAACTCCGTGCCCGGAAAACGTCAAACAGTCACTCTGTGCCCGGAAAACGTCAAACAGTCACTCCGTGCCAGGGACAAGTCAACCAGCGACACTCCATTCTGGGGACAAGTCAACCAATGACACTCCGTCTCGGAGACACATCGAGCACCGACCGTCCAAGTCGCAAAAAGGGCATTATCAACCTCCCTGTCGGAATTATGCTCCGCCTCGGAATCAAGTCAACCAACAATCTCTGCGTCGGAATCACGTTTCGTCTCAGAATGTACCCCATGTCGAAATCATGCTTCGCCTCGAAGTATCTGCCTTCCCTGTCGGAATTATGCTCCGCCTCAGAATCAACCAACAATCTCTGCATCGGAATCACGTTTTGTCTCAGAATATACCCCGTGTCGAAATCATGCTTCTCCTCGGAGTTTCCGCCTTCCATGTCGGAATCATGTTTCGTCCTGGAATCAACTACTACATCGGAACTATGTTTTGTTCGAAATGTTTACCCCTGCGGCAGAATTATGCTTCATCTCAGGATATACCGGAATTATGCTTCGCAAATCGGAACGATGCTCTAACCTTCGGAATTATGCTCCGCAAATCGGAACGATGCTCCGACCTCCGGACTTATGCTCCGCTCTTCGGAATGATGCTCTGCCACTGGAATGATGTTCCACCTCGAAGTCCAACTCCATGATCTATCAATTTCATGTACACAACTCATATACGCGGTGTACATTTATTGATTGGGAGCACTTTGTTGGGGTCAAAAATTACACCCCGGTTGACCAAGTCAAAGTCAAAGTCAAAGCCAACCCCAAGCCAAACGGGCCTAAGCCCAGGCCAAGTGGGCCCATGCCCAAGTCAAGCCCAAACATGAAGTGACTGGCCTCCCCAATGCCAAGAAGATGATTATGTAATAAATAAGTTTGATATAATTTTCATGCATGAATGTAAAATAAATGGGCAAAAGCTAAATTTTTGTAAAGCCTATGGCTCATGTGCAAAAGAAATGAGTACATGAGGCATGGAATGGGTAAAATGCCATTTTGTAAAGCCCAAGGGGCTATATGTAAATTTGTAAGTCTATATAAGGCAACATGATAATGATGAAAAAAAACTTTTTTCCAGTCCCCTCAAAAGCTAGGGTTTGTGCATCCTTCCCCTTTCTCAAGGTTCTAAACCTTCTTCCCCTTTTCTGAATTAAATCAAGAGTTCAACCCTTTCTTTCCCAAAAATAAATAGTTTTTCACCATAAAACCCTTGAAGGGGAACTCAAATCACCCATACAATCTTTAAAGGGTAGATTTTTAAGTCTCATCCCCTTTTTTCTTCAAGATCCAGCAAATAAAGAAGTGGAAAAGGAGACCCATCTCCAAAAATCCCACTTTGGGAAGATCCAAAGCTCAAGAGAAGATCTAGAGCTCAAGGGAGAAGAAAGGAGTCCCCTTTCATCATCTCCGAAAATATCCTGGGAGTTTAACTCCATATATATATATATATCAAATAATAAATCTTTCTTTTTGGGAGTACAAATCCCAGTGCAGAGGCTAAGCCCCTCTGTCCTTTTTTCAGGAGTTTAATTCCAAAAATCAATTGGGAGTATAACTCCAAGTATAGGGGCTAAGCCCCCTTTTCCCATCGGCGCCTAGGGCTCGCGTGCCAAGCACGTGAGGCACTGGCGCCCACGCGTCCTTTGGATGCTATTATCCCTCTTTTTTTTTTATATATATATACACACTCCACAACACTTTCCCCGTTGGAAAAACTGCCCCGCACCCCGCAAGGGAGCTGCTCGCCTCCTTGACCCCCAGCCCGTTAACCAGGTAGACGGACCCCCGTAAACTCAACGAGGCCCCAGATATATCCAAAAACACTCAAGACACACATACACACACTGCACATTGAGTTCGCATGACCAGTTTGACCCATTAATCGAATGTTCCCTCACTCCAAAGGCGAGGGGTAATTAACTGTAGGGTTAGCATAGCACCTTGTGAAGGTTTCGGTAAGCAGCAATCATGCTACTTCAAAATTTTTGGGGTGATAAACAAACCCTAACCAAGATCTTAACTAGAGTCTTAGGGTTAAATATGCTTGTAAACAACTTTACATCTAAGAGTTAGGGATTACAACCTTTGTAGTCCGTTCCTTCACTTTATAAGCTCCGTGTTGAGGTCCCTTCGCTGCAACCATCAAGTATCCGGACTCTAGAGAGGCTCCATGAAGAGAAAGATGTAAGCTTGCTACCAATTTTCAACTACTAAGATGATCTACCTTGAAGAATCTCAAACCCAATCTCTTGCTTCACTAATCAAGTAATAGGAAAGAAAACACCCTAATCTAAGTGGCTAGAATAGATGAGGATGATGAAGTAGGAATTTAGCTCTCATTTATTTTCTTTATCTCACTCAAAATCATCACAAACCTAAAAGCTAGAAAGCTTTTCAAGAGGAGGAAGAAGAAGAATTTCTTTTGTGATGAATAATGAATTATTGTGTGAGGTTAGAATTGCAACCATGGGTTAAATAAAACATCCTTAACTCTTGTGGAGAATAAACCATTGGTTGAGGTTTGGGTTGGGTTAACAAATATCTTCACAAAATATCAAAGGATGAAGACTAAAGTCAAAGCTTCAAGAAGCTTCCACAAAGTTCATCCATAACATTAACCCTAATCCAAAACCCTAACATGTTTTATTCTCAAAACCCTAGTTGCAATTTTAACCCTAACATGTTACGATATTATATATCACATATATAATATATTTTGTAACAAAATAAAATAATACAATTAACATATATCACATATATATCAATGTATTATCTAAGTGAGAAAAAGAATCTTTAAGTGAGCTTATATTAGTTAATGTAATATAATATATCAAATATATAATTATACATTAAATTATCGAATCAACACTTGATCCGATAATCCGGCTATTTCACAAATAACCGACTAATATAATCTGTATCAGTTCATCGAATCAACACTTGATCTGATGACCCGGCTATATCACATATACCCGGTCGATATCACTTATCGCGAGAATCTAATACGGTATCGTTTACACGTATTATTCTCTGTCCCACACATATCACATATGTGCTCGTACTCCATTTTTTTTGAGCCAGGAAACCTATGTATAGGACTCTAAAGAATCGTTAATACGCCGGCAGTAGGTGATGATCATATCAAACACCTGATTGAATGAAATCTCGGTGTGTATATAAGAAAAGTGTAGAAATCACAACCAAAGAAATTTGACCGCAATCAATAACGGTGTCGATTGTAGCGCATTAGTAAGTGAGGATCGTCCACAGGGAAAGTGTAATCGTTCGTATTTCGAATTAGATGAGTCGAAAATTTAAAGAAAAGAAAAGAAAGAACAATTCATGATTTGTAAAATGAAGTTCAAGAATTAGAAAAATCTAGATCTAATAACAAGAAAACATTAAAATCAAGAATTGAGAATTTATGATTTCCAATCCAAATATCAAGAATCGAAGTGAGGCTCGTAAGAATCGATCGGATCTATAGATGTGATGAAATCTAGCGATTACGTATTCTTATCCATCGATGAATTGATACTAGATCGATGATGATCAACGAGAATTAGGGATTTCTTGTGAAACTAGGGTTTCATCATCTATCCCTTGTTCCTTCGTTGATATCATTCACATTCTAGCCTCTAGTAAATTCAAGAATCGATCGCGGATCCCTAATTTCGAGCGATCACAATCAAGAAAGCATCGCAACGGAACTAGGTCGTCGATTCTTCAATTTGCTAGGGTTTAAAAAACTCGTAGGACTTAAGAATCGTTTTAAGATTTGTTACATCATCATTCTATTGATCGTCTCGACTCCTTTACGAGCGGAGTTTTACTCAAACATCACAACAAGAACCACAATCACAAATTGAGATCGAATCATGATGCAAGAATTTAAAGAAAGAAAGATTAAAGAATTTCACCTTTTATTTATCAACAATTCCGTTACAATTCGCTCAAGAACTACAAGAGGAATGAACTCGATCGTCGATTTGGCTTCGCTCATCTTCTTGAGTCGCGGATCGGCTTGGATCACTTGCTCGATTGAAGATCGGCTCCGCTCCTAAAAGGTTGAAGGCTTCTCACTTGATTTGGTACTCAGGATCTTGAATTTGCCTTTGGATTTTGGATTAGGGTTAGGGTTTGAGGCACAAGTCGTGTCACTCAACTTGTGGGTGGAAGATATGATAGAATCAACAACCTTCAACAACCTCCTTGATCCTAGATCTAGGCTCCCTTTTATAAGCTTTCATAACCCTAGATCTAGGATTCAAATTTCAAATTTCCCTCCAAAAGTTTGTTATAGAGAGAGGCTTCTAGAAGTAGTTTGTTGGAGGGACTCTTCTAGAACTAGGTTGTTAGGAGGTTGATTAGCTTGCTTAATGATCCTTGCTGGTCTGGAAGAAGCTTCTGGAGTTTTGTAGAAATTGCCACAGTTTTCTGAGATGTATGCACTGAGAGAAGAATATTGGAGCAAAGCTTTCTTGATGACGTGGCAAGGCTGCCGCGGATCCGCGGCGCAAGCCTGCTTAGGCCGTGGATCCGCGGCCCAAGAGGAGGAATGGATCATCCATTTTCTAGTGCTGCTTCCTTTTTACTTCAGGAATATTCTCTGATGTGCTGAATCTTGTAATTAATCCTTAATCACTGTCATATCTCTAGCCTTTGAGTTGGCGTATTTTTATCAGCACTGTTTCACAATTTTTGGCTCGGTTTCTAGAATTTCCTGCACAGACTTCGAAACAAGTGTTGCGCTACACAAGAATGATGCGATGTCATGATAAACTGTCAATTTCCCTAAGAAATGCCGGTTTTAGTATGCAAAACATGTAATCTGGTATTTTAGCGGTGTTTTGCTAATATGTGTATTATGCAAACCGAACACCTATAGATGAATGCAAAAGATAGGGAAATTGACGTGTTAAAAATACATTATTTTCGACTGATCAACTTCCCCCAAACTTATTTTCGGTCATCTCGAGCGAACTGTTTTATTAAAAAGAGAAGGAGAAAATAAAGAAAGAGAAAAACTAACTAGCAGACTTTCGTAGGCAACATGATTGCACTGAGCACGTGCAACAAGCCTTTAAACCTCCAGGTGTCCCTAATAGGAGGAGTGTTGTCTCCTAAGGGTTTTCAGCGGATTCCACCCACAAAATCCAATAAAGAAAGATCATGAATTTTATATTTAAAGACAAGAATTCTAAAAGAAAGGCCTTGAAAATTAGGGTTTCCAACTAAACTAGCTTTTCGGTTGTCATGAGCACTATTTTAATAGTCATGAAAAGATGTCAGAAATCACGTTCTCCCTCAATAAAACATCGACTTATTCTTCATTCCTATCTTTCTTCCAAACATCAATCATATAACCCTACGTGTGTATAATAGACATCCTTACACCCTGAGAATTCAATTCAAGCTATCATACTCTTGTCCATCCATCTCGGTACTTTTTAATTAATGAATATTAGATGAATTTGCTCACACACTTTCATGTGACCGTTAATACTTCTTGAGGTACTAACCGACCGATTACTCATGTGTTTGCTTATTTGGTGTTTTTCCTCGTCTTGCACAAACTAAGGCTTAGCAGTGACTCCCAGACCAGTTGGCCTTAGGGCACTAGGTGAAGAGGCACCCTCGCTATATATTTTTATTGCTGCCTTGGCGATAACAAAACCAGTGTTCATTTTTCTCACCATTTTATATTTTATTCATTTTTTTTTATTTCCTTCATACATTGGCTTTTAGACAAGAGCATTTCAAGGTACCCTCTACTATTCCGAGTTTCAAGACGTGTGTAAGTGCGAATAGTAGGGTATCAACGTTCAAAATGTTTGGCTTCCAGAATAGGAACTATTTTTCAGACTTATTTTTATCCTCAGATTAGTGACTTCCTTCATCTTACTAACCCTTGGGACAACGGCTCATAACTACTTATTACTAGTTCGTATAAGAAAACTTCTAATTTTCTTGGTTTTCTTAAATTTTTCTAATCTCATGGATGTAATTTTTCACTATCTAATCTTTTATTATCTTATTTATTTACAAAAATTTTAAATATTAAATATTTTTATATTTTGAAAATTTTTAAATTTTTATAGGTTTTCAAATTTTTTTAAATTTTTATAGGTTTTTAAAGAAATGTTTTGTGCTTATGCAAATGATATGCAAATGATGCGAAAATAAGCACAAACCTCCCCCAAACTTGTTTTCAACAGTGTCCTCACTGTTGCCAACCGCTATACCTACAAAAAACCTGTAAGCCTGGGGGAAATTTATTAGTGGGGGACAAAATATATAAGTGAAGATCCTCCCCCAAACTTTTTTTTTCACTCACCTCTATTCAAAAGATGATGCAGTAATATACAGGATATGGAGGTGAGACGGAGGAATTTTAATCAAGATAAAATGGCTCCTGTAAGAACATGAGCTCCTCCGTGAGGTCAGTGGAAAAATACGGCTTTAATCTATGTCCATTTACTTTGAAAAATGTGCCGTTTTAAACATTTTCTACCTCTACTGCCCCGTACGGGTATACAGACCGCACAATAAAAGGTCCTTTCCACCGAGATCGAAGCTTACCCGCGTGAAGGTGTAGTCGTGAATCATAAAGAAGGACTTGCTGACCAGGTGTAAATGTTTTTCTCAAAATGATTTTATCGTGAAAAATCTTAGTCCTATTCTTTACAATTACAGTGTTATCATAAGCTTCATCGCGGAGTTCGCTTAGCTCATTTAATTGCAGCTTCCGAAAGTTGCAGGCTTGGTTTAAGTCAAAGTTGATTTCCTTAATAGCCCACAATGCTTTATGCTCAATCTCGACTGGCAAGTGACAAGCCTTCCCAAACACTAACCTATATGGAGACATCCCTAGATCGGTTTTAAATGCAGTTCGGAATGCCCAAAGAGCATCCATCAGTTTGGTCGACCAATCTTTTCTATTCTTCGCAACAGTTTTCTCTAGGATTTGTTTGATCTGTCTATTCGAAATCTCAGCCTGCCCGCTCGTTTGGGGATGATAGGGTGTAGAAAGTCTGTGGTTGATTGCGTATTTCCGCATCAGAGTCTCGAAAGACCTGTTGCAGAAATGTGTCCCGTTATCGCTAATGATAGAGCGTGGGTGTCCAAATCGCGAAAAGATGTTTTCTTTTAAGAACTTAATGACAACCTTTTTGTCATTAGTGCGACATGGAATGGCTTCAACCTACTTCGAGACGTAATCAACCGCAAGCAGTATGTACAAATTCCCAAAGGAGTTGGGAAAGGGACCCATAAAGTCAATGCCCCAAATATCGAAAATTTCAACCACTAAGATGGGTTGCTATGGCATTTCATTTCTCCGGGAAATCCTACCCGTGTGTTGACACTGTGTACAAGTTTTGCAATAATCAAATGCGTCCTTGAGCAAGGTCGGCCAATAAAAAACGCATTGCAAAACCTTCTCCGCCGTCTTTTTACGACCGAAGTGACCCCTACATGCCTGATCATGACTAAAAGATAGAACACTCTTGAACTCCTCATTCGGGACACACCGGCGAATGATCTGATCAGGACAATACTTAACGGATAGGGTTCATCCCAGTAAAAGTATTTTACTTAGGATAGAAAACGATATTTGTCCTGTTTTGACCAATCGCTGGGTATCAGTCCCGTGGCAAGATAGTTCACAATATCCCTGAACCAAGGTTCCTTGGATACGTTCAAGAGGTGTTCGTCTGGGAAAGAATCATTGATCGGCAGGGTCACAGGGGAAGAAGAGATGCATGAAAGATGGTCGGCTACAACGTTTTCACATCCTTTCTTATCTTTGATAACAATATCAAATTCTTGTAATAGAAGGATCCAACGTATTAGCCTACCTTTTGCATCTTTCTTCGCCAAAAGATGTTTCAAGGCGGAATGGTCAGTGTACACAACTATTGATGAGACAATCAAGTAAGGCCTGAATTTTTCTAATGCAAATACAACCGCCAAAAGTTCTTTTTCGGTAGTTGTATAGTTAATTTGAGTATCATTCAGGGTATTACTTGCGTAATAGATCATGTATGGCATCTTTTCAATGTGCTGTCCTAAGACTGCACCAACTGCAAAATCTGATGCATCACACATAAGCTCAAAGAGGTAGTCCCAATCTGGAGAAGATAGAACGGGGGCTGTAGTGAGGGAGTGTTTGAGTGAGTCGAATGCTGCCTCACAATCCGAGTCAAAGTGGAAGGTCGTATCCTTGGCCAAGAGAAGAGTTAAAGGTCTAGTAATTTTGCTAAAATCCTTAATGAATCTCCTATAAAAGCCCGCATGGCCAAGAAATGATCGGATATCCTTGACGCTTTTGGGATGAGAAAGGTTTTGAATGACATCTATCTTAGCTCTGTCAACCTCAATGCCTTTTCGTGAAATAACATGTCCAAGTACAATTCCCTCTTGGACCATGAAATGGCATTTTTCCCAATTCAAGGTTAAGTTCTTCTCTTTGCAACGAGTGAGAACCTCGTCAAGATTCGATAGGCAGTCAGAAAAAGAGTCTCCAAAAATTGAGAAATCGTCCATAAAAATCTCCAAAATTTTTTCGACCATGTCAGAGAATATCCCCATCATACACGGCTAAAAGGTAGAGGGAGCATTACATAACCCAAAGGGCATGCGTCTATAAGCAAAGGTGCCAAAAGGATAAGTAAAAGTGGTTTTATCTTGATCCTTTTTGGCTATGGGGACCTGATTATAGCCAGAGTATCCATCCATAAAGCAATAATACTCACGTCCAGCTAAGCGTTCCAGCATCTGATCAATGAAGGGTAGAGGAAAGTGGTCTTTCCTCGTAGCGGCATTGAGTTTTCTGTAATCAATACATACATGCCACCCAGTTTGGGTGCGTGTCTGAATTAACTCATTTGCCTCATTGGTAATAAAAGTGATGCCAGATTTCTTAGGGACGACATGTATTGGACTCACCCATTGGCTATCGGAGATTGGGTAAATGATACTATTATCAAGGCACTTGACGATCTCTTTCTTCACCGCATCCTTCATGACGGGGTTCAACCGTCTCTGTGGTTCTAGGGTTGGTTTGGCATCATCCATCACATGTATATGATGTTCTACAATCAAGGGACTAATCCCTTTGATGTCCGCCATGGTCCAACCAAACGCCTCCCTATTAGATCTCAATACCGTCAAAAGTGCATTCTCTTGCTCTGATGCTAGAGAAGAGGATATGATAATCGGTAAAGACGCATTCTCACCTAAATATGCATATTTAAGATGAGAAGGTAAAAGTTTGAGATCTAATGCTGGCGGAGAAATAATAGAAGGTGGGATCATCGACTGATTTTCGGAGTCACAAAGAAGATCATAGCCTGTAAAAGATATAGACTCGAATGGTGATGAGTTAGGAGTGTCGGACTTAAGTGTGGAAATGGTGTCCTCACTAAGATGGTGTAAAAGATCAAACATTGATGTGGTAGTGTCGTCGAGATCTTCAAAGCAAAGTTCCTCAACTCCGCAACTTTCGGGAGCAATCTCGTGGACAGAGCACACATCAAGCATATGAGCAGAGGGTTCAGATGGCTGACTTCCAATTTTGTAGATGTTCAGTTCAATTGATATATTTCCAAAGGATAAGTTCATTGAACCGTTTCTACAGTTAATGACAGCATTGGAAGTGGCAAGGAATGGTCGACCCAAAATCACCGGAATTTGGCTCCGTGGGTTTGCTACAGGTTGTGTATCGAGAACAATGAAGTCTACAGGGAATACAAATTCCCCGACCTTTATCAACACATCCTCTAGTTCACCCCTAGGTTTGGTGATTGAACGGTCTGCCATTTGGAGAGTGCAGTGAGCTGGTTTCAACTCTCCAATCCCCAGCTGCTCATAGACAGAATATGGAAGTAGGTTAACACTTGCGCAAAGGTCTAAAAGAGCACGGTTGATGTTTTTACCCCCAATAGAAATCGATATCATAGGACATCCTGGGTCCTTACGTTTCTTTGGTAGCTGTGGGATAAAAGCAGTGCTAATATTATTAGACATGAAGACCTTTTTGGGCACTTGAGTCTTCCTCTTCCTAGTGCACAAGTCTTTAAGAATTTTCGTATAAGCGGGGACTTGCTGAATAGCATCTAGGAGAGGGATGTTGATGTTAACCTGTTTGAACATTTTCATAATTTTCTCCATATGTGGACTCGATTTGTTAGCCCTTAACCGATTAGGATAAGGTGCTTTAGCAATAAGCGCTGGGTCCATCATAGGAGAAGGAAGTGGGTGTAGACGTGATCCCAAAAGAGGAGTGAGGATCGTCTGTGGAGAACTAGAAGAGGGTTGCTGAGGTGTCGAGCCTAGAGGGAAACGGAGAATAGGCTCGTGAGAAGGCGGTGGGGTAGAAGAACAAAGATCAGAAGTAGAAGTGTGTGTGTGAGGAAAGGTCTCAGCTGGGGTGTTATTGATAGGATTTTCAATATCATCAATTTCTTCCCCAACATGGTTATTCAGCACTCTTCCTGATCTCAACGTTGTGATGGCATTTACATTGTAATGCCCAGGATTCGGTAGGGGTTGAGACGGAAGTTTCCCTTTTTTCTCTCGCACTCATTTCGGCTTTAAGTCGTGCAATTTCTGCTTCCATCGATTTTAAACTCTGAGCTTGGAGGTCAGAGTTTTTCTCAAATTTATCGAGGGAAGACTTAACTTCTGCCGACATTCGTTTCATGTACGTTTCAAATGTCCGTTCGAGTGAAGCAGAGAGATCAGTACCAGTCAATTATGCAGGATTATACGGTGCATGTGTGTTGACTGAATCTTGAAAATTTTGTGATTGGTAGGGGTGCTGAGTCAGATGAAACGGTTGCTGTTGTGGTGGAAGACCCTTTGAAAATTGTTTTGGTTTGGAACCATGTTTTGATTTTGTGATTGGTTCCAAGCAAAATTAGGGTGATTCCTCCAACCCTGATTATATGTGGAAGAAAATGGATAGTTTCTAGTTCTTTGAAATGCGGCATTAGTATGCTCTTGACCATGAAACGGAGAATTCAATGGACATTCTTCCGTCAAATGAGAAGGATCAGAACAGCATCCACATACAGTTTTGGAGAGTGACATTTGATTTAGGGTGGCAGCTAAAAATTTGTTCTCCATAGCATCGAATTTCTTGTGTAAAGCTGAAATTTCAGCTCTAACTCCTATGGAAACATCCGATTGGTTATTGCCACCCCTAAATGATGGACTCTCCCACTGTAAAGATTTTTCAGCGAAATCTTCTAAGTATTTCCAAGCTTCCCCATCTTCTTTGGTCATAAAATTGCCTTGACACATGTTTTCAAGGCTCTGTTTAGTGGTAGGGTTACTGCCCTCATATATGATTCGACACAGCTCCCATCTAGGGATTCCATGATGTGTACATTGAACCAACAGATCCTTGAAGCGGTCAAGAAATTTTGAAAATGGTTCATTTGGAAGCTGGGCGAATTGATTTATTTCGCTACGGACTCGAGCTGTCTTGTGATTAGGGTAGAATTTCTTAAGGAATGCTGCAACGAATTCTTCCCAATTCGTAATGGAATGTGCGGTAGTGTTATACAGCCACTTCTCGTCTATATCGCACAAAGTAAATGGAAGAAGACGTAGACTCATAGCATCCACAGAAAGCTGTGAAGTACCCAACATTGCGCATACATTTTCAAATTTGGTAACAAAGACATATGCGTCTTCAGTCTCGAGACCGTGATATTTGGGTAGAAGGTTGATGTATTGGGGTTTAATCTCAAAATTATCCCCGTTGGCTGGTGGTATGGATAAGCAGGTCGAAAGAGGACCTCGCATAGGATAGCACCTCTCTTGGAGAGAGATGCAGGGTAGATTCTGCGCACCAACGGACGGCGGCAGATTAGTGGTAAAGAAGTTCGATGGAGAAGGATCCATCGGTGTGGGTGTGGTGGTGGGTAAAGAAGAAGTAAATGTAAAAATACCGACTTCGGAGTCGATCGGGGAGACGCGGACTAAACAGGCACTAGAATCCCGTGCCCAGCCTATCTTGCACTAAAAAGGGTTAGTACAAGTGGCAGCGTGACTTATAATTAGGGGAAATGAATGAAGTGTTTTGGTGTTTGTTTTGAAAAATATACGGATTTTTTGAAAAAATGATGTGATCACAACAAATGCAACAAGCAAAACCCTAAAATCTAGTGGTCACCTAGGTCAAAGCTCTAGACCGCTCCTAACTGCTAAAAGAAAAGTCGCAGGATCAATCCTCCACTGCCTCATTGTCTCTCCTATGGCCAGGTAAGTGCCAGGTAAGTGGGAGGTTCTCCACTACGTAAGTAGTGGGCCTAATTAAGTAACCACTAGCTTTCGACATACTTGCCTTAGACACCACAAAAGAAACGCGGATAAGCAATGAATTACCCACGGCCTTCTTCTGTCCTAAGTGAGCGCGACGGTCCTTAGAGTCATCTCTAGATATTTTTTAGTTAATGAGGGTAATGCGGATGCAAGTTTGTGATTTTTGGGGCTTAGGAAGGGTAATGAACTCCCTACCTAATCTGGATTTGGCCGTGCCCCTTAATTTCCGTATTAATATGAAAACAACCAAAAATCAAAAACACGCACTATTTTTTTATTGCTTTTTGCGGCGATGCGATTTTTGCAAAGAAACCTGCAGCAAATTGTTAATTGGAGCAGATGAGGTAGGAGATAAGAAAGTTAGGGAGTTACAGAGAAATTTTCATGCAGTGAAGAGGCAAAGATGCCGTGGAAAAGCCGCAGGAGTCAGCTCATGCCGCGGATGCGCGGTGTAACAATAAGATCCCTGCACAAAACATTTTCCAGAAACTCCTGTTCACTTCCTGAGTCCTTTGGAATGTTCTAAATAATTTTCCAGTTGCACAGCAAGCTCCAGATTTTCTTGCAAGAAATCACAACAAATCGTTAGTGTTTTGCGCGAATTTTGATCTCAAAATTATGATGGAATAAATCTTTCAACTCAAATTTCAAAAATGAACAAATTAGCACACGATCCCCGGCAACGGCGCCATTTGATTGAATGAAATCTCGGTGTGTATATAAGAAAATTGTAGAAATCACAACCAAAGAAATTTGACCGCAATCAATAACGGTGTCGATTGTTGCGCGTTAGTAAGTGAGGATCATCCACAGGGAAAGTGTAATCGTTCGTATTTCGAATTAGATGAGTCGAAAATTTAAAGAAAAGAAATGAAAGAACAATTCATGATTTGTAAAATGAAGTTCAAGAATTAGAAACATCTAGATCTAATAACAAGAAAACATTAAAATCAAGAATTGAGAATTTATGATTTCCAATCCAAATATCAAGAATCGAAGTGAGGCTCGTAGGAATCGATCGGATTTATAGATGTGATGAAATCTAGCGATTACGTATTCTTATCCATCGATGAATTGATACTAGATCGATGATGATCAATGAGAATTAGGGATTTCTTGTGAAACTAGAGTTTCATCATCTATCCCTTGTTCCTTCGTTGATATCATTCACATTCTAGCCTCTAGTAAATTCAAGAATCGATCGTGGATCCCTAATTTCGAGCGATCACAATCAAGAAAGTATCGCAACGGAACTAGGTCGTCGATTCTTCAATTTGCTAGGGTTTAAAAAACTCGTAGGACTTAAGAATCGTTTTAAGATTTGTTACATCATCATTCTATTGATCGTCTCGACTCCTTTACGAGCGGAGTTTTACTCAAACATCACAACAAGAACCACAATCACAAATTGAGATCGAATCATGATGCAAGAATTTATAGAAAGCAAGATTAAAGAATTTCACCTTTTATTTATCAACAATTCCGTTACAATTCGCTCAAGAACTACAAGAGGAATGAACTCGATCGTCGATTTGGCTTCGCTCGTCTCCTTGAGTCGCGGATCGGCTTGGATCACTTGATCGATTGAAGATCGGCTCCGCTCCTAAAAGGTTGAAGGCTTCTCGCTTGATTTGGTACTCGGGATCTTGAATTTGGCTTTGGATTTTGGATTAGGGTTAGGGTTTGAGGCACAAGTCGTATCACTCAACTTGTGGGTGGAAGATATGATAGAATCAACAACCTTCAACAACCTCCTTGATCCTAGATCTAGGCTCCCTTTTATAAGCTTTCATAACCCTAGATCTAGGATTCAAATTTCAAATTTCCCTCCAAAAGTTTGTTATAGAGAGAGGCTTCTAGAAGTAGTTTGTTGGAGGGACTCTTCTAGAACTAGGTTGTTAGGAGGTTGATTAGCTTAATCATGATTAGCTTGCTTAATGATCCTTGCTGATCTGGAAGAAGCTTCTGGAGTTCTATAGAAATTGCCACAGTTTTATGAGATGTATGCACTGAGAGAAGAATATTAGAGCAAAGCTTTCTTGATGACGTGGCAAGGCTGCCGCGGATCCGCGGCGCAAGCCTGCTTAGGCCGCGGATCCGCATCCCAATAGGTGGAATGGATCATCCATTTTCTAGTGCTGCTTCCTTTTTACTTCAGGAATATTCTCTGATGTGCTGAATCTTGTAATTAATCCTTAATCACTGCCAGATCTCTAGCCTTTGAGTTGGCATATTTTTATCAGCACTGTTTCACAATTTTTGGCTCGTTTTTTGGAATTTCCTGCACAGGCTTCGAAACAAGTGTTGCGCTATACAAGAATGATGCGATGTCATGATAAACTGTCAATTTCCCTAAGAAATGCCGGTTTTAGTATGCAAAACATGTAATCTGGTATTTTAGCGGTGTTTTGCTAATATGTGTATTATGCAAACCGAACACCTCTAGATGAATGCAAAAGATAGGGAAATTGACGTGTTAAAAATACATTATTTTCGACTGATCAACACCCACAAGCTGCAAGTGGTCAGCTAAACATAACAGCTACCCAGGTATTGAGCAATCAGAAGATCAACAAGCAAGCCTGTACATTCTCCTGTAAATCCAACCAGTAACACTCCCGTACAGTCCGGTCTCTTCGTCTAATATGTCGCATATCTCGCCCAGGTGTGGTAAACGTCAGACCCCAGTAGCTTGATAAGTCGTGTCGATATGAGGTCCATAACAGTTCGAGAAACTACTGATAACACTTACCAGTAAATCTCAGCAACCCTGGCCAGGGATTTCTAGTTATAGCAAATCGAACACAGCGCAACATCAACTCCTTATACCGGGAGAGACGAAACCCCTCCTATCGCTCATTTCCTCTATGTGATTCGGGATTGTACCCAAAAGCCACCATTTTGCACGCCCTCTTGGACATGGTATGATGGAAATCAAAGCACAGTGGGAATCACACAAGGCTCTATGACGATCTCGGGTCTATAGACTAACCTGTACCAGTGTCACCAGAGAACTGCCATCTGACGTAAGGTATAATACCATCTGGTCGTTCTCGGCGAGTCCGTCCAGTGTACCCAGTCTCTACTGAGCACCCGTATACCTTCTCTGATGTCAAACACCAATGGATATGGGATCATCCATCGCCCATCATATGGGTCAAGAAGCGCAAACGCTAGTCTACTCTGGAGTATCGATTCCCTGTCTCGGTACTCCCATGACGAGGAACATTTGAACGATGTACTTAGCGACTACACTGTCCCCACTAGTATGATCTGCATCATAGTCCTGGTAGTCAAGTACTCATCCTAAGGGCTTTATCAACATGTAACAAAGAGACAATCAGAGTACATGTTATGATAAAGGGCAACCAGATAGCATACTATCATGTCGAGCAAGAAAGTCCTTCCTATATATGTCCAAGCATCCACTACATTATACATCTGTATGTACAGTAATGGCCTTTAGGGCATACATATCACTAACAATCTCCCACTTTCACTAGGGCCATCTGTTGTGGTATCGCATACCTAACAATCAGCTGTGGTTGAAGTATCTCATACTCAACCATCCCATAAAAGTATCTACTGGGAAATAGGCCTTTGTGAGTGGATCCGCGCAGTTGTCCTCTGTGTCTACTCTCCTAACCTCGATCACCCTCGAGATCAACCATCTCCATGATCAGGTGATACTGCCTAACAATATGTCTGGATCTTGATGGGACAGGGGTTCCCAGGCATAAGCCACAACTCCATTGTCACACAATGGTAGGAACGAAATTCATCTCATGAACTAATATATATCCAGACTGCCTCTTTGGTAGCATTCTTGGTAACGATGTATCTTGCCTTTAATCGTCTAGTAAGTCACGGTATCTAGCTAGGAACTCTTCCAACATACCGTCCCTCCACTGAGGGTAAAGACAATGCCTGCGACTGACATTCAGTCGTCCTTATCACCCTGGAACCTTTTCAGTGATTCTCCCCAGGATCGATTGATACCATCTCACTACAACTAGTGAGAATCCTAAAAACCAATTAGATCTATCTCATAGATCTATAACTCAGGATTTAGGAGGTATCACCTTGATCCTATATGGAGAATCTTTGTGATAAGAGGAGATTGACCGAGCGTAGCATAGGAAACTCCTTTCCTATCAAGAGTATATCATCCACGTATAATACGAGGATCACCACCGTACTCCCTACTATCTTTTTTGTATATACAAGGTTCATCTACCATTTTGATGAAGTCAAACGCTTTGACTACCACATCAAAACAGATGTTCCAACTCCGCGATGCCTGCTTTATCCCATAAAACATCTTGCACACGTTTCCGCTGCTCCCACTTTCTACGAAGCCCTCTGGTTGTGTACTTATAGACGTTCTCTTCCAAATCACTATTTAGAAAAGCAGTCATGACACCCAACTGCCAGATATCGTAGTCATGATATGTAGCAGTGGCAAGTAGGATCTGGATGGACTTAACCATAGCTTTGAAAGTCTCAACTTTTCCATGTACACCAAGTAATCTTCTCAAGATATACTTGCTCCTGATGGGGATTTAACCCTTCAGATAAAGCAACCAAAGTCCATACTTTGTTGGTGTATAAGGATTCTATCTCAGATCGCTTAGCATCCAGCCATTCTCACAGAGTCCCCACTCCTGATGGCCTGCTCGAAACTAGTTGGGTCATCATCTCATGATGCAATCCTCGCTCTCACTGTCATAGAGATATCGAAGTATCTCTCAGGTGAATGAGGCACCCTACCAGATCGGCGGAGATGCTGAGGTTCGTTAGAAACTATTGAATCGTCCAGTTCTTCCAAATCATCAGCTGCAGCTTGTTTTAGCTAGAACTACTTCCATTTCTACCTTATTACCACTAATTTCTTCAGAAGAAATTCCCTTTCCAAAAAGGTGGCATGCTGAGAAAACAAAACATCTTTTGTTCCTCAGTTTGGTAGAAGATAGTCCCTTGCTAATGCTTGGGATATCTAACAAATTTCTACAGAACTGTCCTTGCCTCGAGCTTGTCCGGATTTTGCTTTTGACATAGGCCGGACAACCCCAAATCTTAACATCTTTAAGAGATGGGCTGTTCGCATACCATATCACATATGGAGTGGTAGTCATCTGATTTGGTTGGAACCCTATTCAATAGGTATGCAACTTCTCAAGTGCATAACCATAAAAGAAAATAGGCAACTCAGTACTACTCATCATAGAGTACACCATATCACATAGGGTGCGATTGCTCCGCCCCGATACACCGACGTGCTGTGGTGTATACGGAGGAGTAATGCTGAGAGAAAATCTCATTCTCCTTTCTTTTTATAGTCCAGGAATTCCGTTGCTCAAGTATTCTCCTCCTTGATCTCATCAAAGGACATAATACTTTTACACGTTATTGGTTCTCTACTTCTAACTTATATTCTGTGAATATCTCAAAAAGCTTCGGACTTATGTTTCAACAGGAATATATGTCTGAATCTTGAGAGACCATCGGTGAATGTAATGAAATACAAAGAACCGGTCCTGGCATATGTAGACATGGGACTTTCATATATCAGCATGTATCAATCCCAAGAGTTGAGTAACTCTTTCTCTGTTTCCAATAAACGGAGCTATGGTCATCTTATCTTTGTGACATGACTGGAAAGTTTCACAAGATGTAAATTCAAACTGATTTAAATATGCATCTTTATGTAACTTAGCTAATCGGGTCGTATCGATATGACTTAGTCTACAATGCCTCAAGAAGGATTCGTTCATTTCTGAACTCTTTCTCTTGTGTGTGTTCTGTACGTTAAGAACTGTGGTTTGATTTAGAACGTCTATGCTTTTAGATAATGTGCCTGAACCGATCAACTCATGATATAGGAAATGTTCAAAACATTATCCAACAATACAAAATTATATCCTTCTTTACTAAATAAAGAGACTGATATGATGTTGTATATCAGGTTCGGTATCTAGTAACATTCGTTCAGAATCAATGTATTCTGGTAATACAGGGTGATTATTGCCAATAGACTTGGCTGCAACACTTGCATCATTTCAAACTCTTGAAACTTATCACCCGTTCTCAGTTCTCTACCTTTCTGTAGCCCATGTAATAGATTACATTTTCAGGATCCTGATCCGGTATCTCATACCCAGGACGTAAAGGATACTGAGAAACATTTCTCGGTAATGAACATACCCGAAGATGATGCATCAGCATGCACTTTCTTCATTTGGGCGGCACGGGAATTCTGGTAATCCCCTATTTCCTGCTCTGTCTTATAACAATTATAAGTTAGAGCGGGACCAACGTTCCCCAGCTCAGTATAATAAGCGGGTTCGGTTAATATATTCGTATAATTATCTTGATTAAGGCATGGCATGGTCGCTACGTGGAGAGAGAGAGAGAAGAAAACACTCAGCGTATGCTCTTGTAAGATTAGATTGGTTATTAATATATCTAATCAGGATGTCTCCCACTGTTTTAGTCAAATCTTCCTTCAAACCCTAAAAGGAAAGACTAGCCGGGATTAATTACACCCTACAAGTTCGCCAATCTTTCAGCCAGGATAGTGCCGGTACTTTGAGGGAGGTTCCCTGTGCTTTCGCACGGACCTAATTAAAATAAACCTCATTTTCCCAGAGGCGTATCCCCGTTAACACCTTTCTAGACACCTACTTGATCGGCTAATTGTAATGTGTAAAACTCTCCCAGTAGTAACTCTTACTCGCAGTGGGTATCGGGATCCAACTATCTCATAGAAGGTATACAATCTCATTGCAAATTTCAACACTTGAAATTCCTGATAATATTTTGCCCCAAGCATCCCATGACCTTGACGGAGGTCAACAAATCATAGGGTGCTAGTCAAGTTCAACCCGTCATTTCTTGATTGAATCAAACCCACCCGCACGACCCTTGACGGATTTCAACAAGGCCGTACGACTACCCTAATCCAATCAGCATCATATGCATAAGCAGATAAATACTAGTTAGCTACCGCACACTACGCCTTGACGGAGGTCAACAAACGTAGCACGAATACTAAGTAGGACTTATCTGAAATGACGGAGGGCTATGACATGTTTTTAAGAAAACCCTTTGCGTAATGAACTTGATATCGTTGTAGAATCAAATGATTTAAATGGAGTGTTTTTGAGTCCTTTGCTAGTTTTTCTAAAGAGGTCACTCCCGGTGAAGCGATCTCGGCTCTTTCCTTATCGAATAAGGTGCAGGATATTTCACAAATACCACTATGCAAAGAAAAAAACTAGAAAAATCAATCAAAAGAAAAAACCGAGGGTTGTAACATCTGCCAGTTATTGCTAAAGAGGTCACTCCTGGTGATTGGATCTCGGCTCTTTCCTTATCGAATAAGGTGCTGGATGTTCTACAAGGAACACCGCTATGCAAAGCAACACTAGAGCTATCTGTTTTTGAAAATTCGATTCCACAACATCTTTAGGTTTCTTTTATTTTCATTAATCTCATTAATGAAGTCCCATTTTGATTATGCTTCCCAAGCATCAGATATGAAACGAAAACAACAATATATAATATATATCACATATATATAATATAAGCATTCGTCTCAGGCAGTAATATGATCGCATCACAGAACATTACAGCAGAAGAACATATATGAAATATTGGATATACTAGGATTTCCGTGTTTTATTTTAAGCCAGTATAAAACACGGATTCCACGGTCGCGATGAATAGCCAAACCCACATCCTTAGACCCCTACGAGAGCGGCAAGCAACCCTACCAATTCTAGAGTTAGGACACCCGGTCTCGACTCCTCGAGATGGTCTCCCACTGGACCCTAGAACCTGGTTACTTATGCCCCTCTCCCCCGTCTTGGGTCTATCCTAATGCGGAAAAGTAAATAATATACAATGGTGACATCATCCTCAACCCGGAAGTGTCCCAATAAAAGAATATTACATACAATAAATTTTACATGAATGAAAATAAAAACCCTCATCTCACATAAAATCCCCGGCTATTCAGAACACGACGATCCAATATAACATATCACAGCAACACATAATATCTCATATCATCAACGTAAGCAAGTATGCGTATCCCGATTGTCGTTGATGTATAGCAACGAAGACGGCCATACAACACATACTACGCTTACGGTCACAGAAAAGAAAGTGTAAAACTACAACAGTTGGAATCCGCAACCTCCTTAGACATCTCATGCCTAACCATATGAATTCCTTAGACATCGCATGCCTACCAATTATAAACCCCGTATTTTAGTCTCGATCTCGAAAACACTTTTCAATATGTAGTCGGGAAATTTCAACAAGTTTCCCGACATCCTGATTGAATGCTCGTCGGAAACTTTAGAAGACGACCGCACCCCCCCGATGCCGTCGACGAAGTGCACTAAGGCGAAACACCGCTGCCGCGAGCACCCGAACGGATGCTTTTGGTGATGGGGTTCTCCTACAGTCACTTGGTCGGGGATATGGGGCGTGGCTATCTATTAAGTTTACTCGGCGAGTATCCACGTACGCTACGTGATTGTGACGGACTTTTGATCACATCAAAATCCCGTGGCAACCGATCAAATGAGACTAAAAGCTGCTAGATTTATAACATTCAAATTTAGTTATCTCATAACTACTTGTGGATTCTAAATATTGTATCACATTTCAGATAAATAGACAATGTTAAACTTTCCAATCGAATAAACAAACACCCAAGATTTCCCAAATAGCTCAACACTTTAGCGGATTTCAAAAAGTCCCAGAACATGTATCAGCCGCTATGAACCAGCCGTAGAAGGTTCAAAAAAACGCCTCACATGTGGCAACGCTAAACTACCACAAACCATATGGTTCAGTGGCGGTTTTGACGGTCACATAATCGAGTTAAGGTTACGTTCTTCTAGAGGGTCCATAGATTCGCTTGCATGATTTTCTGAAAGTTTTAAACTCAGGAAAAATCCAACACTTGAAAGTTTTCTGACAGGGGAAAAAGTGAGTTATTGATATCCGTTTGAACCTTTTAACACGTTCTAAATTACCCGGAAAAAGTTAAACGTAGTTAAACTATCCGATCGAATCAACGAGTTCCCAATATATCCCAGAAAGCTCAACACTTGAGTAGAACTAAAAATTCCCAGAAGCATGAAAAAATACCCAAGAATAAACCCTTGAAGTATTAGCCCTCAACTACAAAAGTTGGCCGCGGAACCGCCGCCAAACGCATGGTTTGGCCGTGGTTCCGCGGTCGCTTGAGTGAGTTATGACTTCGTATGGGTTAAGAAGCGCATACGCTAGTCTACTCTAGAGTATCGATGCCCAGTCTCGGTACTCCCATGTCTAGGACCATTTGAAGGATGTACTTAGTGACTACACTGTCCCCACTAGTATGATCTGCATCATAGTCCTGGTAGTCAAGTACTCATCCTAAGGGCTTTATCAACATGTAACATAGAGACAATCAGAGTACATGTTAAGATAAAGGGCAACCAGATAGCATACCATCATGTCGAGCAAGAAAGTCCTTCCTATATATGTCCAAGCATCCACTACATTATACATCTGTATGTACAGTAATGGCCTCTAGGGGATACATATCACTAACATTAACGACGGCTTAGTCCGCGGCTGCCGGCAATTCGGATCCACACAATCAATAAACCCCCGCCTACCGTAGGCAGGAGAAATCTGTAGTATGCCTGACAAGAGACGCATATTCCCATCTCAACGGGGTGACGAAAACACCCTACAGCCGTCAGCGGTACTAGCTGGACGTAACGGCTATCCAGGTATAAAACGAATAGAAGATCAACAAGCAAACTTGTCCAAACTCTCGTAGAGCCTAAAAGAAACACTTACCATACAGTCCGGTCTCTTCATCTGATATGTTGCATATCGAGTCTGGGGTGGAATCGTCAAATCCCATTAACTTGATAAGTCATGTCGATGTGTGGCCTATAACCGTTCGAGAAACTACTGATAACACTTACCGGTAAATATCGTCAGCCCTAGCCTGGGACTTGCTGTTATAGCCAATCGAGCATAGCGCAACATTAACTCCCAATACCGGGAGAGACGAAACCCCTCATATCTCTCATAGCCTCCATGTGACTCAGGACTGTACCTAAAATCCACCTGTTTGCATGACTCCTTTGAGCCATGGTAAGGAGGAAATCAAAGCACAGTGGGAACCACACAAGACTCTATGACAATCTCGGTTCTACAGACTAACTTGTACAAGTGTCACCAGAGAACTGCTATCTGACGATAGGTATGGTACCATCTAGGAGTTCTCGGCGAGTCCTATTCGGTGTACCCATTCTCTAATGAGCATCTGTGTACAATCTTTGATGTCAAACACCAATGGTTATGAGATCAACCATCGCCCCATACAGGGTCAAGAAACGTACACACTGGTCTACTCTGGAATATCTATTCCCTGTCTCGATACTCTCTCGACTAGGAACTGTTTAAAGGATGTGCTTGTGGACTACACAAGCCCCACTAGTATGATCTTCATCATAGTCTAGGTAGTCAAGCCAACATCCTAAGGGCTTTATCAACATGTATCAGAGAGACAATATACTAATACAAGTGTACATGTTAAGATAAAGAGCAACCAGATAGCATACTATCATGTCGAGCAAGAAAGTCCTTTATATATATGTCTAAGCATTCACGATATCATACAATAATGGCATCTAGGGCATACATATTCCTAACAATCTCCCACTTGCACTAAGGTCAGTTGTTGTAGTATCGCATACCCAACATGCCAAAAAGTCTCTCAAACTGCATCTAGGGGAGGGTCTTCGTGAGAGGATCCGCCGTGTTGTCCTTCGTATCCACTCTTCTAACCTCAATCTCCCGACGATCAACTGTCACGACCTGAAATGGCACGTGACTGGCACTTGAATCATATGAAGTCTATAGGACCCCATTTAATTCAAGTAAGCAAAAAATCCCAGAAATCTAATCCATTTTAATGAAGAAGTGAAGAAAACTTATTTTTAAGAAAGTGGTTTTAATAACATAAGCCGAAGTATGCATTTTTAAAATCTCAAGTCTTTTCTGAAAACTTCAGCAGAGTTTTCTTTGTAAATACTGGCCCCAAACGGGTATAACAAGTATAATATGTATAAAGGTATCCCCAAGCGGGAGCTAGCTCTTCACCAATTGGCAGTCACAACCATGCAAGCAACATAATATACAACGCCGAAGGGCGGGGACCAAAACTCATAGGAAACCAATAAAATCAAGAAAACCATAATACTACAAGCGCGACTCTAAGGTCGAAATAATATACAACTGGTCTTCTAAGGTTAAATAATATACAAGTCTGGTTGATGGAGTTTACTAGATACAAATGAATGAATAAATATACAATAGTGGTCACGATGCAAGTGAATCCACCCACCAAAGCAATCACCCGAAATAAAGCACTGTGCCAGCAAAGCCGCAACGAAACCTATACGGCAAAACCTGCAAGAACTGTAGCACAACGGGGGTGAGTTGCCAACTCGTGCATCACAGAGCAGAAATCATATGTGTGACTCAATCCTAGGTCAATACGATCATAATATAAATATCCTCAAAATGATAAGGTCTGAAGCATGAAAAGGTGGAAAAGGTAAACATCTATACATAAGTGTACAACCAAGTGCTCTTGTCAGTGCCTCAGGTAGCAACGTATCATAAGTATGATGTATGAATGCAATATAATGAAAACAGAATGAATCATGAATGTGAAACTGTTTTCTTAATTTAGTGAGATTTATGTATACATTTATAATCGAGGTATCATCAATGAAATCAACATAGAATCAGTGTCAAGCATCGACACAAAACATAAATCTGATATCTCAATATGTCAGGCTCCGGCAATCTGGACTGGCCTGCAACCTCGAATCTTAATATCTAGGGCTTCGGCTATCCGGACTGGCCCATATCATCAAATCTCAAAACCTCAGGCTCCGGCTATCCGAACTGGCCTGTACTCCGATCGGTATTCTCCGGATATCCGTCGAGTCACAAATAAAATCACCGGTCAGTAGTGCTCCCCTGTCACAGGCTCAACGCCATCATCTGCGACATTCTTGCCCCGGGGTACCACACCGGGTCCACCGTGCACCCACAGACGGTTCCTCCCCCTCCTCGAATCGGATGTATGATATCGCTCAAGAGCCGAGAAAACTCATGGTGGACATATCTCATATCATATCATGAGAAAACCGCAATTTTATCTTTAAAAATGATAATCAGTTTATAAAATCTTTGCGGTTTCTCTAAATCCAGAAATCTCATGGAAATCCGAAATCATAAGTCACGATGTAAATAAATAATGAATACCGGGCTCCGGCAATCCGGACTGGCCCAAATGTCAAGGCGAATGAACATATAAATAAACATGAAAATCACAGTAATAAATGCAATTTCTAAACTAGCATATGAAAACAATAACATATGGGAACTATCTGTTAGCAAGCTATGTCAATGAAGTAATGTTCTCTAAAGTGTACGTGACATAACAATTACCGATGAAGATGTGTGTGAGCCGGCAAGCAAGTGTACGTGGAGCACTCGTATCATCGGTAAAGGTGCTGGTGTCCTAACATCATGTTTCATCATTTCTCACGAAAATACATATAGATATGCAATGCAATGCAAACAGCAGAATAAATGGAAAATGAATAGTAAATGCAGAAATAATATGCGGAACATGAATAATAACGCAATAATAAAGAATCTGCATTACTATATATGTGTCATACCGTTTTGCCATTTGAAATAATACGAATCATGGTGTTTTGAAAATAGGGCTACGGTGTTTTTAAGAAAATGTACGTCATTTGAAATATCCGTAGAATCCCTTGGCCTGTCTTTAAAATACTCATGATTCGTTGGTTTTGAAATAGGTCTGACTCGAATCTAGTCTAATATCTACAAGTAAACTACAGGACTAAACTAACAGGCAAATCGAAAGGATAAGGAAATCTACCTAAATCTGAGTCGATATATATATATATATGTATATATATATATATATAATAGTCGGTGATCTGCCTCAATAGTATCGTGTACGATACAATATATATATCATATGACATCCTCGAGTCAAGAGTGCGGATCTATCATCAATATAGCTCGTACGGTAAATCCATCGTGCGACCTCCCAAATCTGGGTACTGGTCAAATATCACATTTATCTCATTATTCAACCGGTATCCTTATCATCATATATCATGAGCTGGGTACAGATCTACGTCTAGTACATACTGATACCATCAATAATATAT
This sequence comes from Agapanthus africanus, assembly GCA_030015575.1. Taxonomy (NCBI): domain Eukaryota; kingdom Viridiplantae; phylum Streptophyta; class Magnoliopsida; order Asparagales; family Amaryllidaceae; genus Agapanthus; species Agapanthus africanus. Next base: position 357,128,148 of record JASDDO010000008.1, read on the forward strand.
ATGCGTGTGTCTGAAAACAGATCGCCAAAGGACCCGCTATCACATCATGTCGTATCTCATAATACGAACCATATCACATCACCGATCTCATGGCACCATGCCCAATCTCATCGACCCATCTCCAAATACCATATACTATCCTCATCATCCAAGTATATATATATATATACATACATACATACATACATACACACATAGTCCGATACCTATGCGTATATATATATATATATATACATATATATATATATATATATATATATACATCTCCCCATATACGCACAAGTAAATAAAATGTATGCAAGTGTGTGTGTGCGTGTATGTAAACCTTATTCTAGGGTTCGCGACTAAGAAAGTAACTAACGACACTATCATCCAAATACACTAAACTAACCCAAAGTCATCTAAAACATGTTTAGCTACATATGCACATCTCATAATACATAAGTGTGTGTGTGTGTGTGTGTGTATCATAACGCATACGCGTTTTATACTACGAAACTGCGGGGGTGGTATACGCCTTCCACCCGACTTCCCCCATAGATATATATCTACTCACCTCGATCCTCGCTTGTTGGAGTCGATGACGCCACACTCATTCTCGTCGTCTCGAAGTCTATGTGGGGGTACCTACAATTTCCAATGCATCATATAGTATCAAGAATCGAACATGAAAACCAAAACGGCATGCGAATCGCTTATAGGTTAGAACCTATAGCCTATGCCTGTAAAACCACCAAACAACCCCCGTCGCTGAAGTAGAAACATCAGACAACAGAACACAATATCAAATACCAAATCCAAAATTAAAACGAAGTCGCAATACAACGCAGCAACTCAAGAAAATGGTCCCAGATTTTACCCTAGGTAAAATTAGCCAATTTATCATATGTGGAGGGTCTAATTTACTTGAGATAAAGCCCTGGAACAAACACGAACCAATTTAGAAGTACCCAGGCCATAATTTGCGGCCCAAGTGAATAAATCTGCGGCCTGGATTGATGGGTTTGGTCTCGGGTCTTCAGGGTAGCTTCTAGGTTGCTTGCATGACTCACTGTGATCGCTATAAAATTTTCAGGTGCCCCGGGTCATAGCAGATGTCAATATACCATCACCAAAGTCTATAAAATACGATATCGGGGTTTCTACGTTTGTGAATTGGGGGTTTAAGTCTCAGGTTTTATCAATATAGGGGTTTTAGTCACTTAGAATACCTCAATTGCACCATCACAGGTCAAACAAACCCTAAGCTCAACTTGGAATTTTCCAAGTTCACTAATCTACACTTAAACCAATCTAAACTAACGTAGATGCTAAAATAAACCAAATACTACACTAATGGTTAAGGAATATACCTCATTTGGTAACTCAAGTTGCCCCAAGTCTTCAAAATTCAAACTTTCTTGGTCCAAAGTGTTTGTAGTGAGCTTGTGCATGTTTTTAGTGAAAGGGGATGAAGTTTTGATGTGTTTTTGGTGATGTTTTGAGGTAGTGAAGGTGGTGGAGAAGAGGGGGCAACCAAGGGTGAAATGAGGAAGGAAATGATGTAGAAAAAAATGAGGGAACCCAAATGGGAGCTTGGTCAATTGACCCCTCACGTCTCTCTCCTTTATCTCTCTTGCCCATACTCTATTTTTTAAACCTTTTCTTTTTCTTTTCTATTTACTCTTCTCATTTAAAACAACAACCATGCAAGAAAATGAAGAGAAAGACATGATAAAAATATAACAAGTGCTAAAATGTGACATGGTGCATGTCATGTGCACAATTCAAGCTTAAGGCACGATTAGCGATATTTAATCGCGATTAGCATTAAAATAGTGTATAATTAATTATAAAAATCTATAATTTGCCCAAATCACATAAAACACCCTCATTTCAGTAATTCTTATAATTTTCCAAATTTCCCCCAATTTATCTGTATTTAATTATACAGCACCATTAAAACATTCATAATATTTATTATTTAATTATAAAAATTCCCAAAAATAATATTTTATTTTTCTGAAATGTTACAGTCTTCCCCATTAAAGAAATTTGGTCGCCGAATTTTAATTTAAACTCCCCCAATTTCTAAAACATTTCACTAAAATGATCCAGCCGTCGGGGCTCCAAAATAAAAAATACATAAAACGAATCGTAGCGCAATACATGCGCATGATAAATGAGCATATAATCCAAAATCAAAACTCCATCATGCATCCCACAATCATCGGATTTATGGTGAATACACCAATGTCTAAATCCAATACGAAAACTGACATGATATACATCAAAACTATACATGTAAATATCGTGGTAAATTCATCAAAACATCGGAAAGAAATGCATGCTAAATCTTTTGCAAGCAGCTGCGCGATGCGCGAATCATGACACAAGCAGCGGATGTTTAATTGTAAGAAAATAATTCTATATACATATATATGTCCTTCGTTCAACATACGTCCCGCCGTTTTGAAAAGTAATTTAGAAGGGTTCCCTTTGTTAAATGTCTTGTGTCATCTCAGACACGTAGGTAAATACTAAGACTATAAATCCATTTTGGAAATCCCTTCGATAACTACCAATGCATGCAAAAATATATCCAGGTACTGTCCTCGGACTCGTCCTGCTCAGCTACTATATCAAATACTAAATATCATAAAACATGCTGCTAAGGGAAAATCAATCCCAAAATATATATAGAATGCCGTGTGCATCTGGTGTACATGGAAATCGAAATCCATGAATGTGCCATACATGTGCACAGAAACAAAATCTAAGTACAACGGGTGTGCACGAAACACCTGTCAAAGGCAACGGGTGTGCCTGACAGCAATATTAGGTGCATCTGATATGCACGAAGAATCCCGATTTAGTGCATCTGGCGTGCACTAAAATCGCATCAAGCGCGTCAAATCTGAGCAAAATCCAACTTAAGTGCACCAGGTGCACGAAAACAAATATCGAGTATCACAATCAAAATCAACGGTATACAACACATTTCCATCCAAATCCAAATCAGGTATACCGTGGTATATACTCTCATAACCATGTGCATCAGTGTGCACAAAATCGAATCAAAATACTAAAAGTGCATGAAAGCTATGCCGAAAACATAAGTCAATCACATGCATACCATAGGTATGAAATCAAAATCTACATCTCGAATGACATCAAATCGAAGTCAAGTGCAACTGTGGTGCACAAAATCTCCATCATGCAAATAAATCACCCAAATTACCAAAATCAAAGATAACGGAAACAATCCCGCTCTAGCACATCCTCTAAAGATCTCTGGCCAACTGTCATGGTCACTCATAACATGTCTCGTCGACGGTGCCGAACTCTGGCCTACTGGGTGTGCGTAATATGACCGATCCTGGGTCTAAGTCTTCTCGTATAGTATTCCAGAAAGGTCCTATCGAAGTCTCTCCTAAAACTCGTTTATGCTGAAATGACCAGAAGCTATCATCCTTTTGTTAAACCTATTTCTTGTTCCGGAATGGCTGCATACTCATCACGAATCCTTCTGGAAGATATATCCATATACAACGCCTCTGCATGCGTATCACATCTCTGATGTCAGCGGAGTGGAACGTCATCTCATCAAGATTTCGTACGAACCTCTTACTCCACTTTTCTCTAATGTCGACTGCTTCGGACTCGTCTCTTCGTGGCTGCATGGACTGCGCTCTAACGGCTATACTCGTATCTGGAGTCTCCCAAGCAATGTATCCCATCACATGATATCCGAATGATGTCGAACCTTTCGATCGATTTGTCAAGGTTCCATAATCCCCCAAGAGATCAACATCTTGAGTACAGTTTAATAGTATTCCAGTGCATACCACAGTACCTGTGGACCAACCGTAGAAGGGAAAACCCAAGCTTCATCAATGGCACCGCTGAACTGCTGCAAACCCTAAGGTTTCCAAGCGTTCTCATGGTCATTATATCGAGTTAGGGTTTCATTCTTCTAGAGGGTCTATAGAATTACTTGCATGTTTTTCCGAATACTTTAAACTTAGAAAATGGGTTTCTGACATTTAATCGTTTTCTTTCGACTCTCAACATACATGCGTGAAGTCGTCTCTAGCTGGAATCAATCAGTCTGATGACCTCGCATCGAGATAGGCAATGAATCACATGTCCTAGTTATTCCTCCTTGGGTGACTAGCGATCTTCTATCATATCTCTAAGTATACTCGTGCGGCAATAGCTCCAAACATCTGGGGCGATATCTCATCATTCACAGCAACAACTGGCTCATTTGTCCGTACGCTGAACAGTGCATCAATCATCACGAATAGTCGGTGTATTGACGGTCATCACATTCTGGCTGGCCTCTAGCAGTGGCCCAATCCACCGGTGCTAATCTGCATGTCAGAGAAATCTCGTAAAAGCGATCCATCAAACGCTCATGGCGCGAAAAAACAATAAAACGACGCCTCTATGCAATCGTGTGTCCCTGGAATCATGCCCTGGTCAGTCCTCGTACGTGACGAGCTCATGCTGACGCAACTCTAGCCGTAGCTCTCTCTCTGCCCGAGTAATCGTGGCAGCAAAAACCATAAACCGATAACGATGAGGATAGATCATATGAATGAATATAATAATGTGCAAGGAAATGTACATCCTAAGGCTTCTTAAGCGGAGTAGCGTATCGTAAATATGCCGCGGAACATATACACGGTACGTCACTCTCCTTAAGTCACCTACTCTATCAACCAAGGTCAACCTACACGACGAAATTTCGAGTCTAATACTCCCTCGACCAAGTCTAAGTTCTGTAAGGTCAAGCCTAGATTCCGTATATATAAAAACGCCCTAGGCTCCGCATAGTCAAATATAGACTCGAACTAAGGTTAACCTAGCACTTTGATACCAACTTTGTCACGACCCGAAATGGACGTGACCGGCACTTGAATCATATGAAGTCTGTAGGACCCCATCTAATTCAAGTAAGCCAAAACTCTCAGAAATCTAAACCATTTTAAGGAAGAAGTGAAGAAAACTTATTTTTAAGCAAGTGGTTTTAATAACATAAGCCAAAGTATACATTTTTAAAATCTCAAGCCTTTTCTGAAAATTTCGGCAGAGTTTCCTTTGTAAATACTGGCCTCAAACGGGTACAACAAGTATAATATGTATAAAGGCATCCCCAAACGGGAGCTAGCTCTTCGCCAATTGGCGGTCACAACTATGCAAGCAATATAACAGACAACGCCGAAGGGCGAGGATCAAAACTCAAAGGAAACCAATAAAATCAAGAAAACCACAATACTACTAGCGCGACTCTAAGGTCGAAATAATATACAACTGATCTTCTAAGATTAAATAATATACAAGTCTGGTTGATGGAGTTTAATAGATACAAATGAATAAATAAATATACAATGGTGGTCACGATGCAAGTGAATCCACCTAGCAATGCAATCACCCGAAATGAAGCAGTGTGCCAGCAAAGCCGCAACGAAACCTGTACGGCAAAACCTGCAAGAACTGTAGCACAACGGGGGTGAGTTGCCAACTCGTGAGTAGAAAACATCACAGAGCAGAAATCGTATGTATGACTCAATCCTAGGTCAATACGATCATAATATAAATATCCTCAAAATGATAAGGTCTGAAGCATGATAAGGTGGAAAAGGTAAACATCTATACATAAGTGTACTACCAAGTGCTCGTGTCAGTTCCTCAGGTAGAAACGTATCATAAGTATGAGGTATGAATGCAATATAATGAAAACTGAATGCATCATGAATGTGAAACTGTTTTCTTAATTAGTGATATTTCTGTATACATTTAAAATTGAGGTATCATCAATGAAATCAACATAGAATCAGTGTCAAGTATCGACATAAAACATAAATCTAATATCTCAATATCTCAGGCTCCGTCAATTCGGACTGGCCTGCAACCTCGAATCTCAATATCTAGGGCTCCGGCTATCCGGACTGGCCTATATCATCAAATCTCAAAACCTCAGGCTCCGGCTATCTAAACTGGCCTGTACTCCAATCGGTATCCTATGGATATCCGTCGAGTCACAAATAAAAGCACCAGTCAGTAGTGCTTCCCTATCACAGGCTCAACGCCATCATCTGTGACCTTCTCGTCCCGGGGTACCGCACCGGGTCTACCATGCACCCACAGACGGTTCCTCCTCCTCCTCAAATCGGGTGTATGATATCGCTCAAGAACCGAGAAAATTCATGGTGGATATATCTCATATCATATCATGAGAAAACCGCAATTTTATCTTTAAAAATGATAATTAGTTTATAAAATCTTTGCGGTTTCTCTAAATCCAGAAATCTCATAGAAATCCGAAATCATAAATCATGATGTAAATAAATAATGAATACTGGGCTCCGGCAATCCGGACTGGCCCAAATGTCAAGGTGAATGAACATATAAATAAACATGAAAATCACAGTAATAAATGTAATGTCTAAACTAGCATATGAAAACAATAACATATATGAACTATCAGTTAGCAAGCTATGTTAATGAAGTAATGTTCTCTAAAGTGTACGTGACATAGCAATTACCGATGAAGATGTGTGTGAGCCGGAAAGCAAGTGTACGTGGAGCATACGCATCATCGGTAATGGTGCTGGTGTCCTAACAATAGGTTTCATCATTTCTCACGAAAATACATATAGACATGCAATGCAATGCAAACAGCAGAATAAATGGCAAATGAATAGTAAATGCAGCAATAATATGCGGAACATGAATAATAACACAACAATAAAGAATCTACATTACTATATATGTGTCATACCGTTTTGCTATTTGAAATAATACGAATCGTGGTGTTTTGAAAATAGGGCTACGGTGTTTTTAAGAAAAGGTACGTCCTTTGAAATATCCGTAAAATCCCTTGGCCTGTCTTTAAAATATTCACGATTCGTTGGTTTTGAAATAGGTCTGATTCGAGTCTAGTCAAACATCTACAAGTAAATTACATGACTAAACTAAAAGGCAAATCGAAAGGGTAAAGAAATCCACCTAAATCTGAGTCGATCTATATATATATATATATATATATATATATATATATATATATATATATATATATATATATATATAATAGTCGATGATCCCGCCTCAATAGTATCGCGTACGATACAATATATATATATCATATGATATCCTCAAGTCAAGAGTGCGGATCTATCATCAATATAGCTCGTACAGTAAATCCATCGTACAGCCTCCCAAATCTGGGTACTGGTCAAATATCACATTTATCTCATTATTCAACCGGTATCCTTATCATCATATATCATGAGCTGGGTACTGATCTACGTCTAGTACATACTGATACCATCAATAATATATATGCGTGTATCTGAAAACACAATGCCTAAGGACCCGCTATCATATCATGTCGTATCTCATAATACGAACCATATCACATCACCGATCTCATGGCACCATGTCCAATCTCATCGACTCATCTCTAAATACCATGTACTATCCTCATCTTCCACGTATATGTATACGTTTATATATATATATATATACATAGTCCCATACCTATGCGTATATATATATATATATATATATATATATATATATATATATATATATATATATATATATATATATAGACACACACACACACACATCCCCATATACGCACAAGTAAATAAAATGTATGCAAGTGTGTGCGCGCATGTTTGTAAACCTTATTCTAGGGTTCATGACTAAGAAAGTAAGTAATGACATTATCATCCAAATACACTAATCTAACCCAAAGTCATCTAAAACATGTCTAGCTACATATGCACATCTCATAATACATAAGTGTGTGTGTGTGTGTGTGTGTATCATAACACATGCGCGTTTTATACTACGAAACTGCGGGGGTGCTATACGCCATCCACCCGACTTCCCCCGTAGATATATATCTACTCACTTCGATCCTCGCTTGCTGGATTCGATGATGCCATGCTCATCCTCGTCGTCTCGAAGTCCACGTGGGGGTTCCTATAATTTCCAATGCGTCATATAGTATCAAGAATCGAACATGAAAACCAAAACGGCATGCGAATCGCTTATAGGTTAGAACCTATAGCCTACGCCTGCAAAACCACCAAACAACCCCCGTCGCTGATGTACAAATATCAGACGATGGAACACAATATCAAATACCGAATCCCAAATTAAAACGAAGTCGCAAAACAATGCAGCAACTCAAGAAAATGGTCCCAGATTTTACCCTAGGTGAAATTAGCCAATTTTGCATATGTGGAGGGTCTAATTTACTGGAGATAAAGCCCTGGAACAAACACGATCCAATTTGGAAGTACCCATGCCGCAATTTGTGGCCCAAGTGAATAAATCTGCTGCCTGGATTGATGGGTTTGGTCTTGGGTCTTCAGGGTAGCTTCTAGGTTGCCTGCATGACTCACTGTGATCGCTATAAAATTTTTAGGTGCCCCGGGTCATAGCAGATGTCAATATACCATCACCAAAGTCTACAAAATATGATATCGGGATTTCTAAGTTTGTGAATTGGGGGTTTAATTCTAAGGTTTATCAATATAGGGGTTGTAGTCACTTAGAATACCTCAATTACACCATCACAAGTCAAACAAACCCGTACCTTGACTTAGAATTTTCTAAGTTCACTAATCTACACTTAAACCAATCTAAACTAACATAGATGCTAAAGTAAACCAAATACTACATTAACGATTAATGAATATACCTCATTTGGCAACTCAAGAAATTTCTTGAGTTGTCCTAAGTCTTCAAAATTCAAACTTTCTTGGTCCAAAGTGTTTGTAGTGAGCTTGTGCATGTTTTTAGTGAAAGGGGGATGAAGTTTTGATGTGTTTTTGGTGATGTTTTGATGTGGTGAAGGTGGTGGAGGAGACGGGGCAGCCAAGAGTGAAATGAGGAGGGAAATGATGTAGAAAAAAATGAGGGAACCCAAATAGGAGCTTGGTCAATTGACCCCTCACCTCTATCTCATTTCTCTCTCTTGCCCATACTCTATTTTTTAACCTTTTCTTTTTCTTTTCTATTTACTCTTCTCATTTAAAACAACAACCATGCAAGAAAATGAAGAGAAAGCCATGATAAAAATGTAACAAGTGCTAAAATGTGACATGGTGCATGTCATGTGCACAATTCAAGCTTAAGGCACGATTAGCGATATTTAATCGCGATTAGCATTAAAATAGCGTATAATTAATTATAAAATTCTATAATTTGCCCAAATCACATAAAACACCATCATTTCAGTAATTCTTATAATTTTCCAAGTTTTCCCCAATTTATCTTTATTTAATTATACCGCACTATTAAAATATTCATAATATTTATTATTTAATTATAAAAATTCCCAAAAATAATATTTTATTTTTCTGAAATGTTACATCAATTATCTCCCGGATCAGGTGATACCACCTCAGAATATTTATGGATCGCTGATGGGACAGGGGTTCCTTGGCCAAAACCCCAGCTTCATTGTTATCACAATACAAGGGTATTGGATCCTCAAAGGATGGAACCACACCAAGTTCAGCAATAAACTTCTTCATCCAGACAGCTTCTTTGGCAGCAACATAAGCAGCGATGTATTCAGCTTCCATCGTCGAGTCTGCAATGGTTTCTTGCTTGGAAATTTTCCAACATACCGCCCCTCCATTGACGGTGAAGACAAAACCGAGACAGACTTTCTATCGTCCATATCACTCTGGAAGCTTGAATCGGTAAAGGACTCCACCTGGAGTTCTCCGTTACCATACACCAAGAACATTTCTTTAGTCCTTCTCAAGCACTAAAGAATATTCTTCACAGCTGTCCAGTGTTTCTCCCCTGGGTTTGATTGGTACCTACTTACCACACCAAGTGCGTAAGCTACATCCGGTCTAGTGCATAACATCGCGTACACGATAGACCCAACTGCAGAAGTATAGAGTATCACTTGCATGCGAGCACTCTCCAAATCAGCCTTGAGAGACATCTCTTTAGAGAGAGTGATTCCTGAACAAGCAGGTAAATTACCACGCTTACAAAATGTAACATTTCAAAGATATAAAATATTGTTTTTGGAATTTAAATAATAAAATAATTAATTTTATGAATATTATAAAAGTATGAAAATTAGTTTTAATGGAATGGTATAATTATATACCTATATTTTGGAAAAAATATTTGGAAATTAATATGAATTATTGATTATGGAAGTATTTATTCGATTTGGACATTTTATAAGTTATTATACATTTATTTGTATACGAGTTTAATGCTAAACTTAATCAATATTTAACTAATTATGTATTAACCATGTTCATGTATCATGACATGCAACATATCATATTGTGACAATTGTTCATATTGATAACCATGGATTCATTTGCTTTTAAATGGTTTTGTTTTTTTAGAAAAGAAAAGGAAAAGAATAAATGAAAGAGGGTAGGGACATGAGTATGGTTGAGAGAGGGAGAGAAGAGAGAGAGAGGGGGGGAGGGAGGGAGGGAGGGAGAAGTTTCCATACCCTTCCATATCTTTCCTCACCTCCTCGTTCTCTTCATTTTTTTCATCCTCTTTCTCTTCTTCATCTCCTCCATTTTCTCTAACTCCTCATCCACCCTTACTACCACCATACAACCCTCCCAAATCACTACAAACACCATGGTAGGATCAAGTTGGGACTTTGAGCACTTTGGCCATCCTAAAATTTCTTGAGTTGCTCTTGGAAGGTAAATCCTTCACTTTTAGTTAAGTGTTATGTTTCCCTAATCTCCTATAGTAATTTAGAGTTAAACAAGTGTAGGTTTAGTGATCTTGGAAAATTCTAGGATGAGATTTATTGGATGTTTTGAGTTGTGGAAGTGTATTTGAGGCTTAGTTAGTGACTACAAACCTTTTAGTGAAAGAATTCTGGTCTAATCTTGAGTTTAGAAGTCCCAAACATGAACTTGGAATTTTCCGATATCGGGTTTTTATGGAAATGTGATGATCAATTAGGATCTGCTTTGAATCGGGGACTCTGAAAAATATTTAGCAAACACAGAGAGATGTGCAGGAAAATATAAATCTACCCTAGAAACCCGAGCCCACAATTCCCTAACTTGGCTGCCAGAAAATGCTATATGGCTGCAAATTGCGGCCTGTCCTATAAGAATGGGTACCAGGTTTGGTCCATAGCTCTATTATCTGATATCTAGGCCTACTCTATATGAAAAATGTCCTAATTTCATCTAGGGTAAAATTTGGGAGTGTTTTTCCAAGTTGCTGATTTCGTTTTACTTTTGTTAACTTGAGTTTAGTATTCGAGTTTTGATTCGGTCGTTTGACGTTTGTATGTGAATGTCGGGAATTTTTGGTTATTCTTGCATGCGTGGACCATAGGTTCTAACCTATGTACGTTATGCTTGCCGCGTCGGTTTTCGTATTTGATTTTGTTTATGATACGATATTCCTTGAATTTTAGGTACCTTCGCGTGGACATCCGGGACGACGAAGGAGGGAAAGGAGTTCATCGACTTCGATTAGAGCGAGGATAGTAGGTGAGTAGATGTATATCTACGGGGGAAGTCAGGTGGATGGCGTATAGCACCCCCCGCAACCGTAGTAGTAGGATATTAGGTATATGGCTATATAGGTAGATATTAGATGGGTATACATAGATAATAGGGTTTTATGAGATTTTAGGCTATAGTAGGCATAGACGTAGGAAGGATTACCCTTAGTTCTTATTCTCTTAGCTTTAAGCCTTTGATATATATGTTGTCACACACACACACTTGGTATGATATGTGGGTGTGTATATATGTGAGTGTGTGTGTGTTTGTGTGTGTGTCTATATATGTACATACACACACACACATGTAAATTTAAGGAAGATTTCGATATGGTATCACGAGATGATGATATGACATGTTAGAATGATATGAGTCGATATGATCAGACATGATGTCATGAGATTATGATATATGATTTGAGATTGAAACATCATGTTATGATATGATATATTAAATAATCATTGGGCGATATACACAAGACATGTGAATAGATGAGATGATAGAATGTACATGACCATAGATCCGTACTCCTAATTTATGATATCGTACGATGGATTATAATATAAGAGATATGATATATATGATAATTGACCCGTACTCTTGCTTCGAGGATGCCGTACGACGGATTATACCGTATGAGATATGATATATATGATGATTGATCCGCACTATTGACTCGAGGATGCCGTACGATGGATTATACCATACGTGATACTATGAGGCTCGATCGCCTACTGATGGATGTATCGACTCGAAAATGTTATAGTATTCTAATTTTTAGTTATGTATGCCTTAGAGGCCATTACTGTACATGCGATGTATATTGTAGTGGATGCTTGGACATACTTAGGGAGGAATTTCTTACTCGACACGATAGTATGCTATCTGGTTGCACTTTATTTTAACAGGCACACTTATTGTCTCTTTATTACATATTGATAAAGCCCTTAGGATGAGTACTTGACTACCAGGATTATGATGCGGATCATAGTAGTGTGGCATAGGTAGTTGGCAGGTACATCCTTCAAATGTTCCTAGTCATGGGAGTATCGAGACAGGGCATCGATACTCCAGAGTATACTAGCGTATACGCTTATTGACCCATGTGATGGGCGATGGATGATCCCATATCCATTAGTGTTTGACATCAGAGATGGTATACGGGTGCTCAGTGGAGACTTAGTACACTTGACGGACTCGCCGAGAACTCCCAGATGGTATTATACCTCATGACAGATGGCAGTTCTCTGGTGACACTGGTACTGGTTAGTCTGTCGACCCGAGATTGTCATAGAGTTTTGTGTGATTCCCACCGTGCTTTGATTTCCACCATACCACGGTCAAGAGATCGTGCAAAAAGGCGGTTTTTGGGTACAGTCCCGAGTCGCATGGAGGCAATGAGCGATAGGAGGGAATTCGTCTCTCCCGGTATAGGGAGTTGATGTTGCGCAGTGCTCGATTGGCTATAACAGGAAGTCCCTGGCCAGGGCTGATTCTGAGATAAACTGGTAAGTGTTATCAGTAATTTCTCGACCCGTTATGAGCCTCATATCGTCACGACTTATCGAGTTACTGGGGTCTGACGTTTACCACCCTTGGACGAGATATGCGACATATCATACGAAGAGACCGGACTGTACGGTAGTGTTACTGATTGGATTTGCAGGAGTATGAGCATGTTTTCTTGTTGATCTTCTGATCGCTCAATACCCGGGTGGCCGTTACGTTTAGCAGACCGCTTGCGGCTTATGGGTGTTTGATATGATCATCACCTACTGCCGGCGTATTGAAGAGTCTTTAGAGTCCTATACAGAGGTTTTCTGGCTCAAGAGAAACGGATTAGGAGCACATATGTGATATGTGCGGGACCGAGATTAATACGATATGAGATACTATATTCTATTCTCGCGATATGTGACATAGGTCGGATTTATGTGATATAGCCGGGTTATCGGATCAAGTGTTGATTCGATAAGTTGTTACATTTGATATTAGTCGGTTATATATAATATAGCCGGATTATTAAATCAAGTGTTGATTTAATGATTTAATGTATAATTATATATTTGATATATTAAATTACATTAACTAATATTAATTCACTTAAGATTTCTTTTCTCACTTGATTTGTGCATATGTATATATGTGATATATATTTGTGTACATATAATCGTGTCATGTTTGATGATACATGCAACTTGGGTGTGCGTATGACTTACACCAAGCTTGATTTAATTGCTAGGGTTTTTAATTATTTTGGTAATTACAAAATGGTGGGATTTTGTCATGGCTAATAGCTTGTAGAAGCTTGTAGTGTTCTTTGACCAAGTCCACTCTTTTGTTTTGCCTAAGATATTTATTAACCCAACCATTTATCCTAGCCATGGTTATATCTCTACAAGGGTTAGTATTTGATACTAACTCACCCATGATTGCCATTTGCTCTCTCATGAGTTCATTCTTTTTCTTCTTCATCAAAGAAAAAGCTCACTAGGTTTTTTCTAAGTGAAGAATTAGTGTGAGAAAAATAAATCTAAAGTGAGCCCACTTCCTAATTCACCATCCTCTACTACTTGCCATTTAGTATAGGGTAATTGCTTCATTAATTCCATAATTAGTGAAGAGGTAGCTTGGGTTAGTGTCTCCTCGACGTAGATCATCTTCGGCCTCGAAGACTTCGATGCAAGCTTGTTCATTTCTTCATGGGAGCCTCTGTAGAGTCTGGGAGTTCATGATCGCAGTGAAGGGACTGCTACATGGAGCTATTAAAGTGAAGGACCGGTCTACAAAGGTTGTATTCCTTGTTCACTTTAGTTGCAAAGTTGTTTGCATATTGTTTCGTCGCATTTTTTAGTTACGATTCTAGGGTTAGGGTTAGCTAGAACGGAAATTTTTTGAAATTAGCATGGACGATGACTCGCAAAACCTTGCTGCCGTGCTAGACAACCCTGCAGCGGTATCAGAGCCATGCTAGAAAATTAGACGATGTTTGCTAGGATTACGAAACCAAAACTACTCTGAAACACCCGATACGAAAACTTGGTTTCTGTTGAATTTAAAAAGTTTTCAATTTTTTTTAAACAACTGTATAATGTTGTATGAGATATGACATGAACACCAAGAAAATTTGAGGGTGTTTTGTTGAAAAAAACCGGCCACCTCATGCTTAAAACCGGCCTCCTCGGGTCAAAATTAGATTTGGGCTTCAAATTTTCTGGGTGTTCCAGTCTCTGGGTTTTAGGGTTTCGGGTGTTGTTTGTTTTTGCTAAATTTTTATGGGATGTTAACTTTCTGCAAAAGCAACTTGGAGTGTTTCGTAGTCGTAATTCTAACATGTATTCGGGTTATTTAGACAATGTTAACAAGTTCGAACGGATATCAATAACCCAATTTTCCCCCGCTGGAAATTATTCAAGAGTTGGATTTTTTCCGAGTTTAAAATTTTCAGAAAATCTTGCAAGTGATTCTGTGGACCTTCTAGAAGAACGAAACCCTAACTCGATTCTGTGACCGTCAGAACCGCCATCAAACCCTAGGGTTTGTGGTAGTTCAGCGGTGCCACAGGTGAGGCATTGGTTGACCCTTCTACGGCTGGTTCATAGGAGCTATGGCATGCTCTGGGTACTTTTTGAACACCGCTCAAGTGTTGAGCTTGTTGGGAAATTTTGGGTGCTTGCTTATTCGATCGAAAAGTTTAACTTCGTTTAGCTATCTGTGATTGTGATACAATATTTGGAATTCATAAGTAGTTATGTGATAACTAGTTTGAATTTTATAAATCTAGCAGTTTAGTCTCATTTGATCGGTTGCCATGGGATTTTGATGTTGATCAAAAGTCCGTTGCAATTACATAGTGTATGAAGATACTCACCGGGTAACCTTAATAGATAGCCATGCCCCATAGCCCTGACCAAGTGACTGTAGGAGAACCCCGTCGCCAAAAGCATCCGTTCAGGTGCTCGCGGTCGCGATGTTCCGCCTTAGTGCACTTCATCGACGTCATCGGGAGGTGTGGCTGTCTACTAAAATTTCCGACGAGCATTCGATCGGGTTATCGGGAATCTTGTCGAATTGCCCGACAGGTTATTAGAAAGTGTTTTCAATATCGGGACTAAAATGCGGGGTTTATAATTGTTAGGCATGTGATGTCTAAGGAATTCATTTGGTTTGGCATGAAATCCAATGTATGTGATATATTAGGATTATGATGTCTAAGGTTGTTGCGGATTCCAACTGTTGTAGTTTTTCACTTTCTTTTATGCGACCGTAAATGTAATATGTGGTGTATCGCCGGTTTCGGTGCTATATGTCAACGACAACTGGGATACGCATATTTATTTACGTTGATGACATGTGATGTTATATGTTGCTGTGATATGTTATATTGGATCGTCGTGTTTTGAATAGCCGGGTTTTTTTATGTGAGATGAGTTTTTCATTTTCATTCATGTAAAAACTTGTATGTAATATTCTTTTATTGGGGCACTTCCGGGTTGAGGAAGATGTCACCGTTGATGTATATTATTTACTTTTCAGCATTAGGATAGACCCAAGGAGGGGAGCACAAGTAACCGGGTTCTAGAGTCCAGTGGGAGACCATCTCGAGGCGTCGAGACCGGGTCTCCTAACTCTAGAATTGGTAGGGTTTATTGCCGCTCTCGTAGGGGTCTAGGGATGTGGGATTGGCTATTCATCACGACCGTGGAATCCGTGTTTTATACAGGCTTAATTTAAAACCCGGAAATCCTAGTATATCCAATATTTCATATGTTGTTTTATACTGCGATATTCTGTGATGTGATCACTTTATATGATGTTATAGATAATGTATATAGTATATGTGATATATTATATAGACATTGCTTATGTTTTTCACCCACGCTAGCCCTGCCCCGCTCTGCCGTTAGTTACCTAACCTAACGGTGCATGACGGGACATCGGGGCGAATGTGGATGGCATAAGCGTACGTTGTATTTATCTGTGATGCTTAGGTAACTTAAATCATGGGACTTCATTAATGAGATTAATGAAAGAAAATAAACCTAAAGCTGTTGTAGAATCGAATTTTCAAAAAAAAAGGTAGCTCTAGTTGATTCTTTGCATAGCGGTGTTCCTTATAGAACATCCTGCACCATATTCGATAAGGAAAGAGTCGAGATCCATTCACCGGGAGTGACCTCTTTAGCAATAACTGGCAGATGCTACAACCCTCGGTTTCGTATTTTGATTGCTTTTCTAGTTCTTGCTTTTCATAGTGGTATTTGTGAAATATCCTGTACCTTATTCGATAAGGAAAGAGCCGAGATCCCTTTACCGGGAGTGACCTCTTTAGCGAACTGGCAAAAGCCTAAAAAACACTCCATTTAAATCATTTGATTCTACAACGATATCAAGTTCATTACACAAAAGGTTTTCTTAAAAATCTGTCATAGCCCTCCGTCATTTCAGATAAGTATTTCATAGTATTCGTGCTACGTTTGTTGGCTTTCGTCAAGGCGTAGTGTGCGGTATCTATTTATGCTTATCTGCAAAAACATATGATGCGATTGAGTTAGGGTAGTCGTGCGACTTTGTTGGCTTTCGTCAAGGGTCGTGCTGATGGGTTTAATTCAATCATGAAATGTACGGGTTGAACTTGACTAGCAGCCTATGGTTTGTTGGCTTTCGTCAAGGTCATAGGATACTAGGGGCAAAATTATCAGGAATTTCAAGTGTTGAAATTTGCAATGAGATTGCATACCTTCTATGAGATAGTTGGATCTCGATACCCACTATGAGTAATAGTTACTCTTGGGAGAGTTTTGCACTTTACAATTAGTCGATCAAGTAGGTGTCTAGAAAGGTGTCAACAGGTTAGGCCCCTGGGAAAACGAGGTTTATTTTAATTAGGTCCGTACGAAAGCACGGGGAACCTCCCTCAAAGTACCGGCATGTAACGTTTCAGAAATCGTTTAGGAGGAGTTTTCGTTAATCGGTAAATAATTTGTGTTTTCCGTAAAAATCGGAATATAATCATTTTTCAGTATAGACGTAAATACACCTAGTTTAACTAGGAAATTACTAGTATGCGGTATTTGGTTAGTTGCTTATAATCTTGAGTTCACGTAAAATTTTTTCCTTAATTAAAATTTTATTATAAGCTTTTAATTATACACTTAATTAGTGGTAATTACAATTTGGTTTGGGATAATTATGATAATGTCAACCATGTCAACTTAATCACAAGATTAAGCATTTTGTCTTGTTTCCAAAATATCCTAGAAATATCTGGATATTTTGAAGGTTAATGAAATTATAATTAAAAGAATTAAGAGGTGGCATAAAGTAATGTTTATTATTAAGCTTTAATGATGTTTTAACCTAGTTTCCTTCCACACACTTCCACAACCTCCCCATTTTCTCCAAGTGGCCGAGCCCCCCCTTGCTGCCCCATTTCTTTTTCCACTCCATTTTGACTTTTAAAAGATCCAAAAATTCATCAAAAATCAACAAATAATCCCATAAATTCTAAAACAAATCCATACCCATTATTCTTTAGCCTTAATCAAGCTTGAATCTTCATGAAAGTTAGCATTTTGGAGGCTAATTTGGAAGTCTAGATGCAAGTTTGTGAATCTAGTGTGAGGTATAAAATCCTAACCCTAAGTTTTAGTGTTGTTTAAATACCTTAATCTAGTTATTAAATGGTTAAATATGGCTTTAATTAGCATGTTTTGGAATTTCTAGAAAGGGTAATGAAGATCAAGTTAGGGTTTTTATTGTTTGAAATGGTTAAATGAGTAGTTTAGACTTGGAAAACTTAACCTAGTTGTGAGATTGTTAAATGATATTTTTCCTAATTGTCTAATTAAGCTTGATTGCAAACTAATTTTTACTAAATCTTATTTGGGTGAGATTAAAACTGTAGTAAGGGTTTATGAGGCTTAATTATGCCATTATGTGATGATTGTGGCCACTAGATTTGTTCAAATATCTGGATTTGTGCTAAAATGGTTAAAAGATGATTACTAGGTTTTCGGTAAAATTAGACGTGAGTTTTATTTGACGTAGTGATGAAAATATATTGTCTTATACGATATTTATTGTGTTGTGAATGAGTATTGGTACAATTGGGTTTTAGGCTTGGCGGTTTTCATGAATAGCGACCCTAGTTAGGGTTTTGGCTATGTTTTCCAGTATTGGGATTCTTGGTTTTGAGACTTGATATTGTATTTGGTCGTTGGACGTTTGTACGTCAACGATGGGGGTTGTTTGGTTGTTTTTGCATGCGTAGGCTATATGTTCTAACCTATGAACGCACCGTGTGCCGTATCGGTTTTCGGACTTGGTTTTCATAACATTGTGATATGTGTTGATTTGTAGGTACCCTCGCGTGGATTCCGAGACGACGAAGTACATCGACTACGCCTGGACGAGAAGTTACACAGGTGAGTAGATTTATATCTACGGGGGAAGTCTGGTAGATGGCAAATAGCACCCCTGCAAATTATGAATGGAAACTGATATATATAGAATACAGTCGGAGAAACCTATATTAGAAAACTATAGATATGTAGTTGCACAAGATTAAGCATGAGATTTAGAGTAGCGTGACATGAGATTCGATGTGAGAGATTGATGTGATGAAAAGAGTATGCGATGAAAAGAGTATACGATGAGATATGATGGCTTGGTTGATATGTCGTTATATAGATGCGAGTCGATAAGAGATTGTTGATACCTTGCCGGTCCCCTGATACGAGATTGATATGGAAGTGACCTGAGAGATAGGTGTGTGTATATATATATATATATATCTATGGATAATGATATGCATAATGAGTGATATGCCGTACGAGACTTAGATCCGTACCTCCGTTGTTGTATAGGTTGATAGAATCCCTAATTATCTAATGCCGCCGTACGATGGATTACCGTACGTGATGAGTTTTACCTGTTGATTGATCCATACCCTTGATTAGAGGATGCCGTACGATAGATTATACCGTACGTGATATTATGAGGCTGGATGCCGATTGATAGATTTACCGACTCGGATATATTATAGATACGTATACCTTTTAGCATTTCGCTTACGATGTACCTTATGCTACGTTCATATCATTCTCATTGCATTGCATATACCTGTGCTAGTACACCTACACCATTATCGATGATGCGTATATTACACTTACACAGATTGGCCGGCTCACACACTTTATCATCGAAAATTGCTATGTCACTTACACAGTAGAATTGCGGCATCATGCTACTACTCTGGATTGTTCAGTATTGTCACATCAGTATACTTGGTTTCATGATATACTTGCTATCCTTACATCACTATACTTGGTTGCATGATATACTTGCTATGCTCACATCACTATACTTGGTTGCATGATATACTTACTATGCTCACATCACTATACTTGGTTGCATGATATACTTGATATGCTCACATTTCGGTGATATGTTGCATACAACATGTTTTATGATATTACGCATTGAGATGCTATTTTCATGAGATTTTGGATTTGAGAACCATGGTTATATTTCAAAGGAAAATATATATTGTTTTAAAACCCCGGTTTCTCTTGATATGATATTTCGATGTGTCCACCATGAGTTTTCTCGATTCTGAGACTTGTGTTAGAAACTCGATTCGAGGAGCGGTGGGCACCGTCTGCGGGTACATGGTGGACCCGGTATGGTTTCCTGGGGCAAGAGGTGATTTTCGTGGTGTGGACGATGAGCCTGGCAGAGCGAGTACTACCTACCGGTGATTGTATAGAACTCGGTGGATGTCCGGAGGACACCGTTTTGGAGTTATGATATGAGATGGATATAAGGACCGATCTGAGGATGTGGCGCCAGAGATATGAGGATTTACGTGTCGATGCTGGATACAGGTTTCATGATATTTCGAGTGTCGGTGTTGGATACTCAGGTTCCATGATTTGATGTGTCATTGATGGACACACGTTCTTTGATATCCTCATATATTTACAAGCATTGATTATATTGTTGGACGAGATCCACCTGCATACATGCATTGATTATATTGTTGGAAGAGATCCACCTGCATAAATGCATTGATTATATTGTTGGACGAGATCCACCTACATACATGCATTGATTATATTGTTGGACGAGATCCACATGCATGCAGGAATTGATTATTATCGGCATATATGTAGACACGGTCACCCTAGATATCATAGTATTACCTTTATGATATAGTTTGTTGGTTATAGTGCCCTCAATGCAATTATCGTAGTCGCAGGCAGGTGCTTATGATGATTGAGGGAGGACCTATACCGATAAAACAGTCTTACTCGAGATGATAGTCTGCTATCTGGTTTGTCTTTATTATCATGTTGATAGAGCCCATAGGATTCTTTCTTAACTACCAGCATTATGATGGCGATCATATACGTAGGAGCTGGGGGTCTATAAGCACATCCTTAAATGTCCCTAGTCGTAGGAGTATCGAGACTGGGCATCGATACTCAAGTGTAGAGTGCTGTATACTTATCTAGACCCTGACGAGGGGCGGTGGCCGGTCTCACAGGCCATTGGTGTCAGTTGTTCACCTAAGATAGTATACAGGTGCTCATTGGGTTATGAGTACACTGGACGGACTCGCCGGGAACATGCTAGGTGGTATTATACCTATTGTCAGATAGCAGTTCCCTGGTGACATGTGTACAGGTTAGTCTGTCGACCTGGGATAGTCATTTGTCTCGTGTGAGTTCCCACTGTGCTTTAATTACAACCCTACCACGCTCAAAGGAGACGTGCAAACATGTTTTAGTTGGGTACAGTCCGGAGCCACATGGAGGCAGTGAGCGGATCATCAGGGATCCGTCTCTCCCGGTATTAGGGGTTGATGTCGCACAGTGCACGGGTGGCCATCACCTTAAATCCTCGACCGGGGTAGTGGAGAATTACTGATTTGGATCAGTAGTTTCTCAGGAGGTGATGGGCTTCATACCGACACGAATTATCGCGTTATTAGGGGTCTGACTTTATCCACCCCCCTAAACTCGATATGCGATACTCTTAGACGAACAGACCGGACTGTACGGATATTGTCACTGACAGGCTCAGTAGGGGTTGGGATGAGTTTGCTCGTCGGCCTTCCTTTCGCTCAATACCTGGGTAGCCATTACGTACAGCTAGTGCCGCTGACGTGCTTGTGGTTAAACCCACTGCCAGCGTATTGACGAGTCTTTAGAGTCCCACACAGAGGGTTTTCACGGTTCAGGCAATATGGTATAGTTGACGTAGGTTGATACATACAGGTGTCCGATTAAATATGTGCACGGACTGCACAGATTTTAATCGGACGGTTGATAATACTAGCGTCTTAGGATTAAGCCAGATTGTTAAATCAAGTTTTGATTTAATAATTTACATACATATTTATATGTATGTATTCTAGTATTATTGCTCACTATTTATTTTCTCTCTTTGGCTATTCGTATTTTCGTACGAATACGCGTATATGTATTTCGATACATATACCGGGAAGCATTCCGTATTTATACGGAATGGCTTCTAGAAGATGCCACCTCATTATTGATTTTCTTTTGAAAATCATTTTGTTTATAATGAGGTGGAAAAGGTGACATGGCTAGGCATGGGTCTTTTGGTCAAAGCATAAACTTTGGCAATGTAGAGATTGGTTTGGGTATTTGTTTAATGAAAATTGGGAATGACATTTTTGAGTGGGCATGAGAAGAAGGGGCCGGCCACTTCTTGGTGGGATGGGGCTTGCTCATTTTGGTTGATTGATTTGGTGCTCTCTCACTCTCATGCTCACACAAAAATACTTAGCCAATTTTCCATGCCATCTCTTTTTGATCACCTCTTCTTCATCTTCACTTGATGCTTACTTAAGCTCATGAATGAGAGAAAGAATTATAGTGACATTATTCTACACCCTTCCCACTCTCTACCACTAGCAATCTTGGAGAGTCGGTTGGTCCGTTTGGCGAACTTGGAGCTTGTGCCGTTACCCTCGAGTGGATCATTGGAGATGAAGGAAGACCGACGACCAACTTCGTTCAAGCACACCTCAAGGAGCCATGGAGAAAGATGAAGACCGAAGGACATGGTTCTATTCGGTATAATCTTTCTAACTTGTAGTTTATCACCCTTTGTTTGCTAGTATTGTGTTTGTGGGTTCGATCTTGGGATTGGGTTCCGTCGGCGCCAGATTTTTATTCATCGTTTTTGTTCCGCACCGGCCGCTTTTGATGGCCAGGGCGCCGGCATAACCCAGCAGTGGTATCAGAGCCACCCATAAACCATTACTAGCTAGGTTTCATGAAGTTAGAACATCGATCGATCCAAATTTCCTAATCATTTTTCCATTTTGCCAAGTTTCTGTCGATTTTAAAACTTGCTCGAAAAATCTTTCTGTGTAGCTTAAAATCCGTGCAGGCAATTGTAGAGCACCACAAGAAATTTGGAAGCTTGAATCAATTTTTTGGCCTTGGAACCGCTTCAAACATGCCATTTGGCGGCGGTTCCGCCGCGCTTTTGTGGCCAAATGCTTCCAAATTTTTTCTGGCACTCTATGACGAGGAAAAATGATTTTTGTGATGTTTAGTTTTAGCCCAGATTTTCTTGAGTACTGGTTTGCACTTGGGGCTAGACAGAAATTTTAATCGATCGAAATTTTAACTGTGTAATTATCAGTACTTAGTTTAGCATCTGCGGCCGTGAATGTCACTTGATCGGTAAACCCGTCTAATTGCTATATGTTGTTTTAGACGAGTTTGCGAACGTGAAATTCACATTGATGTTCTGTGTTGTGTTGTGTTGTGTTGTGGCTGGATTGTCATGGTGGATAGCCCGTAGTGCTATGTTAGCAGTACAGTTCAGATTCATGTATATTTGTATTGCGGGACGAGCGTCCGACATGTGGACTGCCGTCACTGCCAGCTTGTATATTATTTGTTTGGGGCACGACCGGGTTGAGGTCAATGTTACCCTTGTATATTATTTTCTTTTCTGTAATAGGATTACCCCGCGGTGGAGTGGACGAATAGCCAGATTCTAGAGGGCAACGGATCCGCATCTTATGGCATTGGGACGGAGGGGACCTTACTCTAGAATTGGCGGGCTATTCGCCGCATTCGTAGGGGGTATAGGTATGACCAACGGAGGGGTGCTCAAGTTACCGGATTCTATGAAGTGCTGGGTGGCCCATTCACGTTGTTGAAGGGGGTTTCCTCACTTCTGGGATTGGCGGGTAACTTGCCGCGCTCGTAGGGGTCTAGGACTTTTATTGCACAGGCTATCCACACGACAAGGCAAACGTCGGGTTTTCATTTATGGCTCAATGGAAACCCGGGGATCCCAGATTATCTGTATTGTTCTGTGATGCTTATTACTTTTCTGTGATGTTGCATTTATCACACCTGGAGCGATTATTATATTTTTATATATACTAGTAGATGTTGTATATGTTTTGCACCCGCCCTAGTCCAGTCCCCACTCTGTCGTTAGTTAAGTAACCTAACGGGTGATTGTTCATACCATAATATTGCACTATTATATTCCCCATTCTTATTCATTTTACAAATAAACAGGTGCTTTTGATCCATGTCTGCTACATAGTTGCAGGTTATAGGTTCTCGGAACAAAAACAGTGAAAAAGATGAAAATACGATACAAAAGTGAGACTACAACCAACAAATGGAAGAATCTTGATCAAGCCTACAGTTCGAAGATTAAACGAAGATCAATGGACAAATTCATAAAGCACAAAGGCAGAGCAAGATTCAAGACTTCAACACGAAGCAACGGTAAAAGTCCACTACATTATTCGCTGTGAAAATCTGGAAGAGAACCAGAAGACATTCTGAAGAATAAACTGAAGAAAATAGAAGACACCAGCGACCAGACCAAACCCTAGAAATTCCAACTCAAGAAGTCACACTACGG
The DNA here is from genome assembly GCA_030015575.1 of Agapanthus africanus. NCBI lineage: Eukaryota > Viridiplantae > Streptophyta > Magnoliopsida > Asparagales > Amaryllidaceae > Agapanthus > Agapanthus africanus. The sequence goes on from JASDDO010000008.1 coordinate 357,152,615, forward strand.
CCGCGGATCCGCGGCCAAACCTGCCTTCTGGCCGCGGTTCCGCGGCCAATGGAAGCGCGTATCGGTGGAAAAATTTCATGGCGCGTGCGAGCCACGTGTCACCCGTGTCGGTGCAAAATCTTTGTGAAGGCTGGCGGTGCGTTGACTAGTGTTTTCTTAGGGGGTAAAATTGTAAATGCAGACGTGAATCAATTGTAACCCTAAGGTTTCTATGTTCTATAAATAGAAACCCTAAAACCTATTTTAGGTTATGCCTCTTCTTGTGCCTCATTTCATTTTATCAAAAATTGAGATCTGTAAATTTCTGCAATGTATGAAGAGAGTATCAAATAAAAATTAGGAGTAAGTTTTCTTTTCATTGCCCTAGTTAAATTTTATTTCCATGCCCTAGGTAATTTCTTTCTTTCCCTAATTAGAGATTTCATTCTCTGCCCCAGTTAGATAGTTTAGAACATGTTTTTAAATTCCTTAATGAGTGAGTAGTCTCCTCGCTTGTTAGGATTAGATTTGGGGAAGGCTTGAGAGATGAAGATCTCTCACCCCTTTTTTACCCATCACACGTTTTTATAGGACTCCATGCATACATGCACACACCGCTCCCTACGGCACCCTATCCCACGAGGCAGCGGTGATACCGTAGTATAAACGACCGGTTGAGCGTGTTTTCCATGGATGTTAGGGTAAGAATTGATAAAGGAAGGACAAGAACCTAGCGGAAGAAACATCGTTTCTTCCTGATGGTACTAATCCACTTTATTAATTATTACCATAACGCCTCATAGATCTTAATTAGGGCATAGAAAGTGGTGAGGGATATTGACTTTCCAAACATAACCTAAACCTAACCCTAGAAAGATTTAGATCTAGATCAGTTTAGTTCTTAGATTTAATCAATCCGACACCAATCGGAATTAACTCGTTAGAACAATTTGAGAATACACAAAATCCCTGTGGACCGACCCGTATTCACCGGCTAGTTACCAAGCGACGCCGTTCTTGATTGCGGTAATTAAATATTTTTGATTCATTTTTTGAAAGCGCAAGCACTCTAAATCTCTACAATCAGTGATGACGGGACCCAGTGGCGAATGCGGATGGCATATACGTACATTATATTTTCGTTCTTTTCTGGTGTGATTAATTGATGGGAGTGCATTGATTCTTATCAATGCAAGGATAAAACAAACCTATATTTGATGTTGTTGGAACCAATTTGAAAAACTGACATTACAGACAAACGCTTTTTCTTTGCACAGTGGTATTCGGTTATGAATATCCAGCACCTCATTCGACGAGGCAAGGGCTGAGATCCCTTCATCGGGAGTGACCCCTTGAGTAAAAGTTTGTGTCAACGTAATAACTTCACTATAATCGATTATTTTTGCTTTGCATCGTGGTATTCAGTTTGGAATATTCTGCACCTCATTCGACGAGGAAAGAGCCGAGATCCCTTCATCGGGAGTGACCTCTTTAGCAAATGTTTTCGCAGCTATATTTTTATAAAAGCTATCCGGTTCCTTCAACGATATCAAGTTCATTACGTTAAAGGTTTTTCGCCAAAAACCATTCGTAGTCCTCTGTCATTTCAGACGGGTTGCACTTAGTATTCGTGCTATATTTGTTGGCCTACGTCAAGGCATAGTGTATGGTATCTATTTGTTACTTTTCTGTTGCATAGATAGATGTGTTGGTTTGGAACAGTCGTACTACGTTAAGGGTATGTACGGGTGGATTCAAATTAACCTGGATAATGATGGGTAGAACTTGACATGTGACTTATGATTTGTTGGCCTACGTCAAGGTCATAAGAGCATGGGATAAAAAATTATATCGGGAGTTTCAAACATATAGGAAACTTGCTGGGCATGCGCATATCTTATGGAGTGTGATAACTTGAGTGGCTTCCATCAAGTTATCATGCAATGATAGTTGGATCCCGATTCTCACTGATGAGTTGGTTTACTCTTCTGGTGATCCTGACTAATTCTTTTTTCAGGTTTGGAGGAGAATTTGAGATTGTAGTGGGAGGTTTCCTGATTAGATAAAGTGATTAACCATTATGATTTAGGCTAGAGTGCACGCTGAGTGTTTCTCCTCTCTCTCTCTATTTGGAAGCGACCATGGCCCGACCCTGAACTATAACTCAGTAACCTAGTTAATCGAACTTTCTCAAAACACTGGCTTTTGGATTGTCTGAGTTGCATGCAACATTGCCACTTTTTCTTTTACCCTTTTCATTTCTCCAGGACACCCCGTATTACTACAAACGTCCACTTCCAGTGGATAAATCCATCGTATGGTTATATACGAACTCGAAGGATCTTTTTCGAGGATGGATTCTGGTTCTGGAGAGAATGAATAGGACAATTCAGTTGTCTTTTCTTCTTACATTCTCTCAGGATGTGAGGGCCCCTAGGATTAGGAGAAAGTACACCTATTACACTTATTGGATAGTCTTCTTCCAAACCATAGGCAGGTGCCGAAAGGTAGGGAAAGGAGAAAATCAATTGGCTTAAGTATGGTGTACAGAAGGTAATAAGTAAAGACAAAATAAAGGGATTAGAAAAGAAGGCAAAGTAAATTGCGACTGCTATCATTCACGACCGAACCACGTATTTCATCGCCACTCCTACTTCACCTTTGTTTTTCTCCAGAACACCCCGTATCACTACGAACATCCAATTCCATTAGATAAATCCATCATATGGTTATATACAATCTCGAAGGAACTTTTTCGAGGATGGATTCTGGTTCAGGAGAAATAGGAATAAGGTTTAGTCAGTTGTTTTTTATCATCACCTTCTCTCAGGTTGCGAGTATTCCTAGGATTGGGAGAGTACACCTATTACGCTTATTGGATAGTCTTCTTCCAAACCATAGGCTGGTGCCGATCGGTAGGGAAGGAAGAAAACCATTTAGCCTAACGATGGTGTACAGAAGGAAATGAGTAAAGACAAATAAAGGGATTTGGAGAGAAGGCAAAGAAATATACGGTTATAGTCATGAATCTTGATAATGGAAGAGCCATTACTAAGAATACCCGGGTACCCCTTCGAAACATTTTCATGTTTCAGTTTCACTGTGCATTGTTAATTGTAAACTGATTTCCTAATTAGACCCTTGCTCCAGAGTATGTATTTACCAGGTATAATTCTCACATCTGTATGGTTTTACAGATAATGAGTGGGAGTAAGTTATTGGAAATTAGGTGACTGTCCTCATTATATCAGAATTCGTTGTAATTGGTGATATTTGAGTAAATCTCCTGGGTACAGTTTTCAACCTACGACGCATAGAGTTTGAGTTATTCAACTCAGGGGACTTATACAAAGTATTGTATGTTGTCCAGTGTCCATTAGGACAAAGAGGTTAGTCCTCATATTGTATTCTGTTTACTTATGACTTCTCTAGTTTTTAGATAAGTGTTTCGTAAAAATACAAGATCTTAGGTTTGAGAAGTTATATGTATAAGAGTAAAGTAGAGAACCACATGTTGCAAGTATCAGGATTCTTCAAGGTGATCGAAGATGTAGATACTTGTGGTTAGTATTCATTTGATAGTAATGGTTTATGAGAACTTGCTTCTCTTTCAGGTTACTCATAATTGGATGCACTCCTAAGTTGAGTAATGTCGATCGGCCTCTCTCCATTTAGTTGACATGCACCGGAGACAGCTGCATGATTTGAATCTGGTTCCAATTAAATCAGTGCCTCTGTTTCTATATTGTATATAGAATAGTTCATATCTTAACGATGTTAATGTACGAGGAGTTGTCCGGCATATGCTTAAAACCAGACTCTGGATAACTCTAGGCACATTTATGTATGAGCAGTTTGTGGGTTATCCCAGGCTATGACGAGGGGTAACTTTCTACCATCTGAAAGATCAATAGTGATATTGTTCTTAACTCGCCACAGTTTTAGTAAAATGGACTTTTTCAGAAAACAGTAGTGGGAGTATGGTAGAACTAGAAGTTATTCCAGAACCGCAAATGATTACTGAAAATTTAATAGAACCTAATGATTCAATTGGATTAGACATTCCATTAGCCACTCCGCAGATTTGGTGGGTAACCTCAGGCACCAGAGAGGTATTTCGGTCTTCTCAGAGACGGTGACAGAGAGGTTCTTGTTTACCAAAAACTTGACACTACTGTTGTTCCAGACTATGAGACCCGACAAGGGGATGAGTATAGCGTCGTTCTAAACTAGCTTTAGAAGTGCATGTGTATATGACTCTTCCAGAGGGTTGTTGTAGTCAGTGGGAGCAGCGGAAGCATAGTGGACAAGTAGCTTATGTCTATTTATAGACTAAAGCACATATAGCGGAGATAGATCATCTATTTTTGATGTGACAGTCATAGTTTTTGACTTCATCAGAATAGGAGACGGATCAATTAAGAAGGTAGTAGAGTGTGATGTCCTGGTATTTGGATGACATACACAAAGTAGAAAGTAAAATTCCTATACTACGATCGGTTATAATATGGTCGTCACACAGTGATTTCTCCACATAGGATTTGGATATTATATCAGGCATTCTGGTTACTAGATCTATGGTTTTAGATCTAGATTTGGGTAGTTTCCCAATCTGGGTACTTAGACAGTATTCTAAAGGTGTTTTAGAATGGACGACTCCTGGCATAATGGTAAACCTGCAAATGATGGAGTCACCCTCTCTAAAGGTGTCTTACAGACTAAAGGGGAGAGGGATGTGCATGATTAGCATATCACTTGCTTAGGTAATTGAGGCAATCATGAGATGTCAAGTACCACACCAGATGTTGTTTTTGCACTAGATGCAATAAATTGAGATATTAATCCAATCCTGGAGAAACGTTAGGAATCAGTTTATGAACATAAGTGGATGTTCTATGGATTTGATAATGGCAGCCGCCTTCAGGAGACGGTTATCATTCCAGGCTTCCAAGGTGACCTGGATGACAGAGTAACTGTCTGAGTTATAGTTTTCCCAAGATGAGGGACAGTATGTTGGACATGTGGTCCAAGCGGATACTGAGGAAGGCATGGCGCAGTATACTGATTGAGTTCAGTAGACGATACAGTTTAAGAAGTTTAGATTTGGAGTTCATTTGTGAACTGGGTCCCATCAGATATCCAGACACATTCTAAGACATGTATTTCTCATTTCGGGAGATAGCTTTCTCCGCGAAGTTGAGATATAGAGAGATACAGAAAGAAACATCAGGGCGGATCCACTCACTCAGGCTATTTTACGAATACATTAGTTTCACAAGCAGGCTTTGTGAGACTGATTAGTAGAGAAGTTGGGTGTTCGGTATCAGACGGGCTGTGAGTATGCGACATCACAATAATTGGCCTTAACTGCAAGTGGGAGATTGTTGGTTATAGTGCCCTCAATGCATTTATCGTAGTCGCAGGCAGGTGATTATGATGATTGAGGGAGGACCTATACCGATAAAACAGCCTTACTCGTGATGATAGTATGCTATCTGGTTTGTCTTTATCATCATGTTGATAAAGCTCATAGGATTCTTACTTGACTACCAGCATTATGATGGCGATCATATACGTGGGAGCCGGAGGTCTATAAGCACATCCTTAAATATCCCTAGTCGTAGGAGTATCGAGACTGGACATCGATACTCCAGTGTAGACCGGTGTATACTTATCTAGACCCTGACGAGGGGCGGTGGCCGGTCTCACAAACCATTGGTGTCAGTTGTTCACCTAAGATAGTATACAGGTGCTCATTGGGTTATGAGTACACTGGACGGACTCGCCGGGAACATGCTAGTTGGTATTATACCTATTGTCAGATAGCAGTTCCCTGGTGACATGTGTACAGATTAGTCTGTCGACCTGGGATCATCATTTGTATCGTGTAAGTTCCCACCGTGCTTTGATTACTACCCTACCACGCTCAAAGGAGACATGCAAACAAGTTTTAGTTGGGTACATGTTTCCCCCAATCAGAGCAAAACTCTGTTTGAATTTCAAAAATTCAAAAAATTGAAGCAACGCTTCAGATCCCTTGCGCTGCGCACAGAGCGCCACATCTTAAAAACAGACACGCCAGCGCTGCGCCTAAGATAGCGCACGCAATCAGAGCAAGGCTCTGTTTTAAAATAAAAATAAAGGAAGCAACGCTTCAGATGATCTGCGCTCTGCGCTGCGCGACACTTGTCAGCACAGTTGCGCTAGCGCAGTTGCGCTGCGCTCTGCGCTGCGCGACACGTGTCAAGCGCAGGTGCGCTTGCGCCAACTGTGCCAGAATTAAACAATAAAATCTTGGAAAGATCATTCTAATCTTGTTAAAAACAAGAAGATTACCTTCTGTAAAACAGAAGCCCTAGGATCAAAGATCCAACGGTGGGGAAACATCCCTAAATCACTCAGAGAAAGATCTTTTTAACTGATTTAACAAATCAATTATCACTATATAAAGGCCCTAGACTCCAAGTCTAAAATATATACACAGAGATAGAGATACAGAACTCCTCAAAAACTTTGAGAAGAACTCAAAGAAAAGAAAATGGTAAAACCTTTAGAAAAAAGAAGAATTTCTTCTAAAAAAAAGATCAAAGATCTAAGAACAAGATCAAGATCTTTAAAATAATAATAATAATAATAATAATAATAATAATAAAGAAGTAATTTTACTTCTTTATTAGAACTTTCGATCTATATAAAGGCATTGCCTTTTGATGAACCATTGGTTCTTGAAATTTGAGGTAGAACCTCTCTAGAAAAAGAAAAACTTGTTTTCTTTGATCAAGAAATTAAACAGTGCCTTGCACTTTTGAAATTTGCACTGTTGCGCTCCTTGGATTGGCGCAAGCCACCAAAGAGCGCCACGTGTCAATCACAGAACAACTGCGCCTTGCGCTTCTAAAAACAGAGCACTGCTTTCTTGGTTTGGCGCAAGTCACCAGAGCGCGCCACGTGTCAGCAGCGCACTGGCGCAGCGCACTGCGCTAACAAACTTGCGCTCACCAGCGCGTAACACGTGTCACCTCCACATGAATTTGCGCCTTGCGGTCCTCAATTGGCGCAAAGCGCCTGACAAGCCACGTGGGGCATTGTCAGAACATTTAATGCAGTGCATTATTAAAAAGGGCAGAGCCCAATTAAAAGGTCTATCAGACCAAATAAAAATGCAGTGCATTATTAAAAAGGGCAGTGCCCAATTAAAAGGTCTATCAGACAAAATAAAAATGCAGTGCATTATTAAAAAGGGCAGAGCCCAATTAAAAGGTCTATCAGATCAAATAAAAATGCAATACATTATTAAAAAATGGCAGAGCCCAATTAAAAGGTCTATCAGACCAAATAAAAAAATGCAGTGCATTATTAAAAAGGGCAGAGCCCAAATAAAGGCCTGACAGGCCAAACACAAATAAAATGTTAAACATTTTCAAATGGACTTAACCCAATTCTGGCCGTAAGTCCTCAAATTAAATTGAACTGAGCACAACTGCTCTCTCAAATCAATTTACATCCGGTTCAAGGGTACATCTCCGAACTCCTCTGATATTTGTCGTTGTAATCCTTCAACGTCGTCAGAGAGGTGACGGGTCCTGACAACCAAATATTGCTACGGACTATGGGGTCATTAAACTCATGGACTAATGCGTCCTTAAACCAATATTCGTCCCCAAAATAGGAATGTTGGACCACCATGTCCCTAAACTGGTAATACGGACTGTGGGGTCCTTAAACTCATGGACTAATGCGTCCTTAAACCAATATTCATCCCCAAAATGGGAATGATGGACCACCATGTCCCTAAACTGGTAATACGGACTGTGGGGTCCTTAAACTCATGGACTAATGCGTCCTTAAACCAATATTCGTCCCTAAAATCGGAATGATGGACCACCATGTCCCTAAACTGGCAATACGGACTGTAGGGTCCTTAAACTCATGGACTAATGCGTCCTTAAACCAATATTCGTCCTCAAAATGGGAATGCTGGACCACCATGTCCCTAAACTGGTAATACGGACTGTGGGGTCCTTAAACTCATGGACTAGTGCGTCCTTAAACCAATATTCGTCCCCAAAATGGGAATGTTGGACCACCATGTCCCTAAACTGGAACAATAGAGCCCAAATGCTCTTTTGTCGGATCTAAACGATCCTGTTAAGTTGATCTTAGTCTCATATTAGACTAACGTATCCTTAACAAACGTTTGAGTTGATCTTAGCCTCAAATATGGCTAACGTATCCTTAAACCAAAACGCCAAATCCAAATCTAAGAAAATACGGATTTGGACTAATCCACGTCCTACGGGCGACGACATAAATTAGTCTCCGTATACAATCCACGGGCAACCACAAACAAAACAAACACCCACGACACGAAGTGAAATTCTGAAGAAGGAGAAAGTTGTTACCGCGATGCGGTAGCGTAATTAACTGCAGGGGCTTGTGCCTGCAGGGAAGAGCGTCCCCACAATCAAAAACCCCTCAGACAAGGGGGAATCTGACGAAGTCTGCTACATCGTCCGCATCCGTCCAAACCTCCGATACGCGGTGCCATAAATCAACTTGGCATCTTCGGAGAGGTGGACGGATAGCACCAAATAGCATCTGCCCCGAATCTCAGGCAAGACGTCTCTGCGTCGCGCCGCCATTCGGAGGGGAACAGATTCTGGCATGCCCTGTGGTACCTCTTCCTCTTTCCACTCCACACTTCGTGTGTCGTATTCGCGAACGAATCGCGGTTTGTTAATGGTTGCCCTCGGGTTTAAAGTTACTAAGATTTGTTCTCTTGCTTGGCGCAGAAATCAAACAGCAATGGCGTTCAACTGCTCGAACTGCTCTAACTGCAAGTGCAACCGATGCTCCGCCTCACCTGGAGGTGTAGCCTATAAACCTCAGGCGGCATCATTGTTCACGATGCCGGTGGAACAAATTACCCAAGCTACTACTGGTCAGTTTTTCGGGACCATGCTCCTGCCAGCAAACTTCACCATCTCTGTACCCATATCGGAAGATTCAAATAAGTCGGTCTTCGATCGACTTGCTACTCCCACGGCCCCTCTCAACGGGTCGTCCAATTCCTCAGTCTTTAAGGCTGAACTCGGGCTCCAAAAGGCCTACCAAGAAGCCCATAATACCTGAAGTGGCCATCCCAAAGAAGATAGCTGCTCCTGAAGTCGTCAAGGCGACTTCTCCTCCCAGAGGGTCGGTCTTTGCGAGACTGACTGCTCCCGTTCCCGCTCCCGCTTAGAAATCTGTGTTTGACCGGTTGGACACGGCTTCTCAACGGACGTCAGTCTTTAAGAGGCTGACACCGGCAACAGCCCCTCACCTGAACAGGGGGCAAGATAAAGCCATCGCTGAACCAATCCCAACAACCCGTCACGCCCGACGTCGCCACTGGCGCCGGATAAGGAAGGCTGGGGGCAACTCCCCCTCTGGGCTAACTCCGCCAGCTCTAACGGTGGAAATTGATGCTGCTGTTCCAACCGGGAACAGCTTTGAGCTACTGAACAGGGTATGCAGGAATTCGCCAACTGCTGTGCTCAAAAAGTTTCCTCCACCGGTAGAGACCGTCGTAGAAACAAAGTCGGAGCAGTCTCCTCAACGGCTGTCTTCCAAAGTCTACAAGACTTGGCGACGAGTACGAGAATCGGTGATTGATCCGAACTTCTCCCATCAGCATAAGAAATCAAAATCCCGACAGGAAGACAACCGCCCTGTTAAGCAACGGAAAACGACGGCCACTTGGGTGCCCACAGCAACGGCCCCCTCAACTTTGATGGCCCACAAAAGAAGAAGGCCAGAGAAAATCCCCACGCCTGCGGCAAATGTCAAAGGCACTGAACCCAAACGCCCTAAGTCTGGGGGCATGGTGGTACATACCGTCTACATGGCGTCCGGGAAAGAGGACAGCCGTATATCCACAGGTCATAGACCGCTTACGCGATCGGTGACTAAAGCTCAAGAGCAACAGCAGAAGCTCCAAGAAATGATGACTGTGATGGCCGCACTCACCGGGCCAAAAGAAAGCCCAGAAGCATCTCGGATCAACGCTAGGAGCAAGAAACCGATGCTGAATTTCTTTGGAGAATACTCGAAAAGAAGGATAAAGAGGCTGCAGAACAAGCAGCCAATATAAAATGAATAGCCCTTCTGTTCCAGGACATGGTGGGTATGATGATTCAGCAGGATCCTCCTGCTGAAGATCCTCCGATTGTCCTTGAAGATGACAGAGGAGAAACGTCAAATCCACCGCCGGCTCTTTCAACAGCCAAGGAGGAGAAAATTTCCAAAGCTGTCCTGGATGACTATATTACTCAACAAATACGAGTTCACCAGGCAACTGAGGCGGCCAGTCAAGTTGTCAAAACGGGGCGACCATATCCGAGCTGGTATGATCAGATCAAATACCCGCCGGGCTACACGATCCCAAAATTCCATGTCTACAAGGGGACATGCAATCCCCATCGACATGTTGCTCAGTTCAGGGCTCTTTGTGGCAACACCGGCGGCGATGATAAGCTCCTGCTTTGCCAATTCGTCGGCAGTTTGTCGGAGACGGCGTTTAAATGGTACTCCGAGCTTCCAAACGACTCCGTTAAAACTTTCGCTGAAATGGAGTTGTTGTTTACCCAGCGTTTCGCAAGCGCCCGCGAGCGTACTCCAATAACAACTTTGATCAATGCAAGAGTAAAGCCGGGCGAAACTTGGATTCAATATGCAATCCGACAGCGGAACTTGTGGTCAAAATGCGAACAACGCATCGAATAAGCGCTAGTGGTGGGCATGTTCGTGGGCACCCTAGACCCTCATGCAACTATTTCACAGTTCATGATGTTCTTTAAACCGACCATGTTCCAGGCTTTGATTAACAAATTAGTTCAAATGGACCAGATGGGCCATAGACCGTCTCCTCCAAAGCCGGACTCTCGAAATGAGAAGGGGAAAGGAAAAGCGATCGTCGTCGCCAATGCTCAACAGCAGCCGAGCAACTTGAAGCCGGTTGTCCGTCAAAACAATATGCACCCACACGTATCCCTCGAGGAGAGGCTAGGACGTCCTTACTCTTTTCCTCAAGATAAAACGAGAAGATTGTTCAAGCTGGCATTGCGCAACAGACTTATCAATCTGTCGGATTCAAGATGTCTGTTGCAGCTAAACGACGTCAATGATCCCAATTACTGCCCCTACCACCGAGTATTGGGTCATCCGATCGAAGATTGCTACGTCTTCAAAAACTGGATTGAAGACCAATACCAACAAGGCAAGTTCGCGTTGTCCGAAAGATGGAGGTGAACCAGCCGCAACCTCATACCCATAAAAAGGTGAATACGCCGGGGGAAACGTGCTCCCTTGTTGAAGAAGCTCTATGGGAGGTTGTGCTATCAACCAAAACCAAAAGGATGCTGAATGATCTCAAGACATGCCCGGCGATCCAGTGGAAGAACCCGTTAGAACCCCAGATCATCGAAGGGATGCTGAAGCCGCGCCCAACTCCAAAGATCGGTGGTGATGGCCCAAGCACTTGTACCCAGCCGTCGAAATCTTCAAAGAAGAAGAAGAAAAGATCCAAAAAGCCCGTGAAACCTGGCGAAAAGCGCACGGACTTACAGAAACAGATTGACGCACTGGACGAATATAATCAAATGGCACGAACTCCCATTACGCTCCAAGAGTTCCTCAGCCACGTCTTTCAGGAGGAAGATGATGGAGAAAGCTCGTCAGATGAATCTGAGGGTTACGTGGCGAGTTGTCATATGATCTCTCACTCTTTTACAGATGATGAGAAAACTCCTTGCACTGAGAAGCTGGGGGCAGATCCTAAACCGGAACTTCTGGGGCCATCAGATGAAACAATTTATGCATTCCTCAACGAAGCTCTTTTGAAAAGTAAAGCTGATCGGGAACGCGAGACGGTCATATTTTAAAGGGCCAAGAGCTGGCGACTAGACGAAAGAGTCGAGACACTCCCGTCAGATCAAAAGACATCCGTTGCGGATAAAAACAAATTCAAGATGAGGAAAAGGTTTACTAAAGCCATGTCAATAGGGATGAAGCTACCACCCTCTGAAGGAAATGCTGCCGGCAAAGTAGAAATGCACCTTTCCTATTGTTTATATCATCGAAAGATTTCGCACCCTACTGAGGAGTGCAATGCTTTCAATAGATGGTGGCAGGGGTATGTTGTTCACCGGCAACATTTTAAGCGGGAGAAGCGCAAAACTTGTCGGGAGCGGAAAAGTACGACCGAGGAGCTTATAAGAACTACCAGCGATTGTCGCATGGTTAATGCCGGAGAAGTGCAAATTCTCACATTCGGGAGCGACTCTGACGATGAAATGGCTCTTAGCCCTCTCTTTAAAGAGTCCACCTCGGGAAAAGAGGAAGAGCCGAAGGCCTGCGAAAATATCCGACTGCGTAATCATACGCTACCCGAAAAGAATCTTGGACCCTCAAATAAAAAAGATAAAGGAAAAGAAAAGGTCTCTGAGGATATCGCCCTAAATGAACAAGTCATGGAAGAGCTAACCGCCAAGGACCCGCCAAAGAAAAATAAGGTGGACTACAACGTTCTGGCACACTTGAGGAAGTTACCCTCGCAGCTCAGTATTCTCGATGCCCTCTTACTATCAAAAGAAGTAAGAGATTCATTGATCAAAGCGCTACAGGAGCCGGAGCAGTTCCAAGCTTTTCTCGCCGGAGAAAAGATGAAGGACGAACTGGAAGAAGTGCACACAGCTGATGTCACTTTCGGTGATGAAGACCTCTTCCTTGGGACGTGCGAACACAATCATCCCCTCTATGTCTCAGGGTACTACTACGATATAAAGATAGGCAAAATCTTGGTTGACAATGGGTCTTCCGTCAATCTCCTCAATGTACGAGTATTGAAGGAAATCTGCATGAGCGTCCAGCACCTCACTCGGGATAAGATCACCATCTCTGGGTTCGACTCTCAATCATCACGGACTCTTGGGTCTGTGATACTGACGTTACGCTTTGGGATACTCGTCACGAACATTAAATTCCACGTCATAGACGCCAAGACATGCTATAATGCTTTGCTCACCGACCCTGGTTATACGAGTACAATATCATCCCTTCTACACAGCATCAGGGTATGAAATATTTCAAGGATGGTCTCGAGTATACCGTAACAGGAGAGTTGAACCCATTCTCCGTTAACGAGGTCCGTAAGTACGAAGATGCAAAATACTTCTTGCCAGATTTCGAAGACACCTACTCATGGATATGCATGGTGAAAGGCCTTTCAGGACAATAAACGGTCGCTTCCTGAAGAAATACTACGCTTGACGAGTCACGGCCTAGGTCAATGATAGATGACGACGACTATGTCCGCTCGCTATCTTCCTAAGCCCAAACTCTATAAGTAGTAGCCGGCCTTCTTCAACAACGGACCGAAACGTCCTTAAACTAATGACGGACCACTACGTCCTAAAACTAGCTGTTGACCGAGATGTCGATAAACTACGGTGAATTGCAACATCCCAAAGCCGATAAAAAAAAGAATAAATAAAAATAAATAAAAACGGTATGACCATAAGCAAAAAGGGCACAGATGAAAACCCGAAAGGGCTCCGCGAGTAAAAACAGCAGGGCTACCGGCGAGTGTTTGTGAAAACCCGAAAGGGCGCAACCTCGTTATATTAAAAAAAAGAAGTGGAAAAGAAGAATAAAAAGAAAGAAAACGGTATGTCCATAAGCAAAATGGGCACGGATGAAAACCCGAAAGGGCTCCGTGAGTAAAAACAGCAGGGTTACCGGCGAGTGTTTGTGAAAACCCGAAAGGGCACAACCTCGTTAAAAGACACTTACAGGATCCTCTCGACCTTGTAAGGAGAAACCACCCGCGTGAGCCTTACGACTCACAAGGGAGACACACACTTAGGGATCCTCATGATTCCTAAAGAGAAATTACACTTGCGAGATCCTCACGACTCGTAAGGAGAACTCTCTTATGGGACCCTCACGGCTCATAAGATTTGAAAGTCTTAAGTTACAGAGACCTGAACCTGTTCTTAAGCAACCCATACAACCTTCAATATTGCCCTACAAGTGGCTCAATACTGACCCTTGTATACAATCCACGAGCGTGAATAAACATTTCCCCAGCAAAGTCCCACCCGTGACTAGGGATATGTCCATATGGTGAACAACCCTTGTAAGTCCTCTCGACTTATAAGGAGAAAACCCTTTTGTAGGATCCTTACGACTTACAGGGGAACATGCACTTAGGAGTCCTCACGACGCCTAAGGAGAAAACACACCTACGAGATCCTCACGACTCGCAGGGAGAAATACCTTTATGGGACCCTTACGGCTCATAAAGTCAAGAGCCTTAGTCGACAGGATCCTAACCCTGTTTGCTAAGCCACCTTTGTTCGATATCGACAGAGGAAAATGATGATTCGCTCCTGGCAATATCCCAGTTGTAGTGATGCTGATGCCTAAATCGGTATCAAATTCCAAGTCCTATAATGGAAAATGATGATTCGTTCCTGGTAATATCCCAGTTGTAGCGAAGCTGATGCCGAAATCGGTGTCTAATCCCAAGCTTGCGGCGAAAAGACAGCAAGCCACACATGCATACAAAATAGCCGAAATGATGGGGCAACTTGCAACAAAATCAACAAGTAAAAATGTATGCATACAAAATAGCCGAAATGATTGGGCAACTCGCAATAAAAAGCAGCGAGTAAAAATAAAATAAATAGCCGAAATGATTGGGCACCGCGAAAATAGCCGAAATGATTGGGCAATCGGGACCTTCGCGATATAAAAAGCTGAAATGATAGAACATCGCGGAAAGAAATAAAATAAAAAATATATATAATGAAATTTATGCCCTACAGGCGATATCAAAGCAATCCTTGTATACGATCCAGGGGTACAAACAAAGAAAGAAATGCACCTTCACTCCCCATGCTCCATTAGAAAACGGAGCCAAGTCTTGACGGCAAGTCATATAAAGCATGAAAGACAATCGGAGATTATCTCGCACCACTGCGGAGCGGTCACCACCTCGACGTTCGTCTCGACACATCAGACGCAACATCACCAAAAGGAGCAACAGCAAAATCCTTAGTTCCAAACCTCGACAGTTCACCAGCAACCTAGAGACAAATGCCATTCGTCTCAATACAACAGACGCAATGCCAGAAAACGAAGCGAAGGCCAAATTCCTAGCTTCAGGATCTTGACAGCAACTCATATAAAGACTGAAAGACAATTAGAGATCATCTCGCACCAGCGTGGAGTGGTCACCATCTCGACAATCGTCTCGATACAGCAGACGGGATCTCACCCCAGCGTTCTTCCTCCAGCAGGATTCGGACATGACAAAACAAACGAAGCGAAGGCCAAGTTCCTAGCGTCAGGGTCATAATGGCTGTAGGGTTCCTAGGCACACAATAGAGGTCTCACAAGGCATCAACCATGCCAATTTCAAAAATTACGGGTGCCGAGAAACCCTAATACGGATCGTTAACTAGATATTTAGGCGAAAAACGAAACTTGTTAACATCTTAACTAAAGGAGAGAGGCTACAACCTTTGTAGATCCGGTTATCCACTTCCTTAGCTCCATGTAGTCGTCCTCTCACTGTCCATCTCGAATCCCGAACTCAAACGTCGGCTTCATCGGAGAATTGGGTGGTCTAGGTCGTCGGCTTCGTGCCGAAGATGATCTATGTCGAGGCATCACAAGTTCAAGCTCCGACTTCACAAATTTGTGAAACTTGTGAAGAAAACACCCAAAACAACTTGGCAAGAGGTAGAGGGTGAAGAAATAGGAGGTGGGTTCACTTTAGAATTGGATTTCTCACTTTGGAACTCAAGTTGCCATTGATGGCATCAAGCTTTCTTTCTTGAAGAAGAAGAAGATCAAGAAGGAAATATTATGATAAGTTATTTAAAATGAAAAGAAAAAGAATACTTATCATAATGTAAACCATGGTAAAGTGTAGAGATTAAACTAAGGTTAGTTGGAATGGTTAGGGTTAAGGAAGAGATAAGAATGGTGGACTTGTTCAAAGCTTCAAGAAGCTTCAACATAAAAACAAAATAAGCCACCATCCTTAATAATTTCCAAAATGAATATATAAATAAATAACTAAGTAAATAATCAAAACCCTAACCATTCATATAACCATGGCTTAATCTTTACACAAACCCAAGTGAGCAAGAATCATCAAACATGATACAAACTAGTGTACAAAAGTATATCACATATACAATGTGCACATCAAGTGAGAAAATCCATTTAAAATGAACCAATACTAGTTAATGCAAAATAATATATCAAATATATAATTATACATTAAATCATTAAATCAACACTTGACTTAACGATCCGGTCATATCGCATATAACCGACTAGTCACCTATGTATCGGCTTATCGAATCAATCGTTGATTCGATATCTAGGTTATATCGAATACAACCAGTCGATACATTCATCGCGAGAATGGAATACGGTATCACATACACGCATTATTCTCGGTCCTGCACATATCTCATATGCGCTCCTATTTCGTTTCGCTTGAGCCAGGAAACCTTTGTGTAGGACTCTAAAGACTCGTCAATACGCCGGTAGCAGATGATGATCATATCAAACATCTACTAGCCGCAAGCGGTCTGCTAAACGTAACGGCCATCCGGGTATTGAGCGATCAGAAGATCGACGAGCTAGCCCGCTCACACTCCTGTGAATCCAACCCGTAACACTTACCGTACAGTCCGGTCTGTTCGTCTGATATGTCGCATATCAAGTCTAGGGGTGGTAAACGTCAGACCCCAATAACCGATAAGTCGTACCGATGTGAGGCTCATATCGGGTCGAGAAACTACTGGTAACACTTACCAGCAAATCTCTGATCAGCCTTTGCCAGGGACTTCCCTGTTACGGCCAATCGAGCACAGCGCAACATCAACCCCCAATACCGGGAGAGACGAAACCCCTCTTATCGCTCATTGCCTCCATGTGACTCGGGACTGTACCCAAAGACCACCGTTTTGCATGCCCTCATGGACGTGGTAAGGTGGAGATCAAAGCACAGTAGGAATCACACAAGACTCTATGACGATCTCGGGTCTACAGACTAACCCGTACAAGTGTCACCTGAGAACTGCCATCTGACGTGAGGTATAATACCATCTGGGAGTTCTCGGCGAGTCCGTCCAGTGTACCCAGTCTCCACTGAGCACCCGTATACCATCTCTGATGTCAAACACCAATGGATATGGGATCATCCATCGCCCATCTCATGGGTCGAAAAGCGTATACGCTAGTCTACACTGGTATATCGATGACCCGTCTCGATACACCCACGACTAGGGACCTTGAAGGATGTACTTATGGACTACCATGTCCCTACTAGTATGATCTGCATCATAGTCCAGGCAGTCAAGTACACATCCTAAGGGCTTTACCAACATGTAACTAAAAGACAGTTTAAAGAGACTAGTGTACATGTTAAGATAAAGAGCAACCAGATAGCATACTATCATATCGAGCAAGAAAGTCATCTCTATATATGTCCAAGCATCCAATATAATATACATCATCTGTACAATACTGGCCTCTAGGGCATACATACAACTAACAATCTCCCACTTGCACTAGGGCCAGCTGCTGTAGTATCGCATACCGAGCATCCCGAAGAGTCTCTCAAACTATATCTGGGGAATGGCCTTCGTGAGTGGATCCGCCGTGTTGTTCTTCGTGTCAACTCTCCTGACCTCGATCTCCCGGCGATCAACTATCTCCCGGATCAGGTGATACCGCCTCAGAATATGCCTGGATCGCTGATGGGACCTGGGTTCCTTGGCCAAAGCCACCGCTCCATTGTTATCGCAATACAAAGGTATTGGATGCTCAATGGATGGAACCACTCCAAGTTCAGTAATGAACTTCTTGATCCAGACAGCCTCTTTGGCAGCATCCTTGGCAGCGATGTATTCAGCCTCCATCGTCGAGTCTGCCACGGTTTCCTGCTTGGAACTCTTCTAGCTAACCGCCCCTCCGTAAAGGGTAAAGACAAAGCCCGACTGCGACTTAGAGTCGTCCTTATCACTCTGGAAGCTCAAATCGGTAAAGGACTCCACTTGGAGTTCTCCGTTACCATACACCAAGAGCATCTCTTTAGTTCTTCGCAAGTACTTGAGAATGCTCTTCACAGCTGTCCAGTGACTCTCTCCAGGATCAGCTTGATACCTGTTCACTACACTTAGTGAGTATGCTACATCGGGTCTGGTACATAGCATCGCGTACATGATAGAGCCTACAGTCGAAGCATAGGGTATCCCTTGCATGCGAGCTCTCTCTAAATCAGTCTTGGGAGACATCTCTTTGGAGAGAGTGACTCCAGAGATCGTGGGTAAGTTCCCACGCTTGGATTCTTCCATACTAAACCTCTTTAGTATGGTGTCAATGTACCTGGATTGGACAATCCCAATATCCGTTTGGATCTATCTCTATAGATCCTAATCCTCAATATGCAGGAGGCATCACCAAGATCTTTCATTGAGAATCTTTGTGATAAGAAGAGCTTGACCGATTGCAGCATAGGAATATCATTTCCTATCAAGAGTATATCGTCCACGTACAATATGAGGAAGACAACCTTACTCTCTGCCACCTTCTTGTAAATACAAGGTTCATCTGGATTTTTGATGAAATCAAACTCTTTGATAACGACGTCAAAGCAGATGTTCCAACTCCGCGATGCTTGCTTTAATCCATAAATGGATTTAAGCAGCTTGCACACCTTCCCGCTGCTCCCGCTGTCTACGAAGCCCTCTGGCTGAGTCATGTACACACACTCTTCTAAATCACCATTTAGAAAGGCGGTCTTAACATCCATTTACCAGATTTTGTAGTCATGATATGCAGCGATGGCAAGCATGATCCGGATGGATTTAAGCATAGCCACTGGAGAAAAGGTTTCGTCATAGTCCACACCTGGTCTTTGACGAAAACCCTTTGCAACAAGTCTAGCATTGAAAGTCTCCACTTTCCCATCTACACCAAGTTTCTTCTTGAAGATCCACTTGCTCCCAATGGGTTTTACCCCTTCAGGAGCAATTTCCAAAGTCCATACTTTGTTGGTGTACATGGATTCCATCTCGGACCGCATAGCATCCAGCCATTTCACTGAGTCCCCACTCGTGATGGCCTGCTCGAAGCTAGTTGGGTCATCATCCTCCATGATGCAATCCTCGCTCCCACCGTCCATGAGAAAACCGTAGTATCTCTCAGGTTGGCGAGGAACCCTACTAGATCGGCGGAGAGGCTAGGGTTCGTCGGGTACTATTGAATCTTCTGGTTCCACTAAATCTTCAGTTATAGTTTATGTTTCTGGAACTTCTTCCAGTTCTACCTCAGAGCCACTAATCTCTTTTGCAAGAAATTCCTTTTCTAAAAAGGTGGCATGTTGAGCAATAAACACCTTTTGTTGTTCACTGTGGTAGAAAAAATATCCATTTGAATGTTTAGGATATCCCACAAACTTACATAGAACTGACCGTGCCTCGAGTTTGTCTGGATTTTGCCTTTTGACATAGGCCAGACAACCCCATATCTTAACTCGTTTAAGACATGGTCTCTTCCCACTCCATATCTCATATGGTGTGGTAGGTACAGATTTAGTTGGAACTTGATTCAATAGGTATGCCGCTGTCTCAAGCGCATACCCCTAGAAGGAAATAGGTAACTCAGCTGTACTCATCATGGAGCGCACCATATCTAATAGGGTGCGATTCCTCCGCTCCGATACACCGTTGTGCTGTGGTGTATAAGGAGGAGTAAGCTGAGAGAGAATCCCATTCTCTTTTAGGAAGTCCAGGAATTCATTGCTCAAGTATTCACCTCCTCGATCAGATCGAAGGATTTTAATACTTTTTCCGGTTTGGTTCTCGACTTCTTGTTTATATTCTCTAAATTTCTCAAAAGCTTCAGACTTGTTTCTTATCAAGTACACATGTCCGTATCTTGAGAGATCGTCAGTGAATGTAATGAAGTACGAAGAACCATCCCTGGCATGTGTAGACATGGGACCGCATACATCACTATGTATTAGTCCCAAGAGTTCGTTAACTCTTTCTCCATGTCCCGTAAACGGAGTTTTGGTCATCTTGCCTTTGAGACATGACTGGCAAATGTCATAAGATGAAAATTCGAATGGTTTCAAATACCCATCCTTATGCAACTTAGCCAGTCATGTCGCATTGATGTGACCCACTCTACAATGCCACAAGAAGGATTCGTTCAGTTCAGAACTCTTCCTCTTGTGTGTGTTTGTTATACTCAGAACTGTTGATTGATTTAGAACATAAATGCCATTGCACAACGTGCCTGATCCAACCAACTTTTGGTTACGGAAAATGTTCATAACATTGTCCTGTAATACAAAATTATATCCCTCTTTACTCAACAAAGAAACCGATATAATGTTGCATATCAGGTTCGGCATGTAATAGCATTCGTTCAGAACCAATGTATTACCGGTTGGTAATGCAAGGTGATATTCCCCGACAGTCTTAGCTGCAACAATTGCACCATTTCCGACTCTAATGTCTTTATCACCTTCTCCAAGTTCTCTACCTTTCCTAAGCCCATGTAACTGATTACATATATGGGATCCTGACCCGGTATCTAATACCCAGGACGTAGAGCAAATGGAGAAACAGTTATCAGTAACAAACACACCCGAAGAAAATGCATCAACATGTACTTTCTTCAATCGGGTGGCATGGGAATCCTGGTATTCCCCTATATCCTGTTTATTCCTATAACTCTTATAAGAATGAACGGAACCAACGTTCCCCAGCACAGTATAACATGCGGGTTCGGTCAATACATCCATATTATTATCTTTATTAGGGCATGAAATGGTCGCTACCTGGAGAGAGAGAGAAGAAAACACTTTAGCGTATGCTCGTGCAAGATCATATTGGTTATTATCTTATCTAATCAGGATGGCTCCCACTGCTTTTTATCAAATCTTCTTTCAAACCCTAAAAGGAAAGACTAGCCGGGATTAATTACACACTACAAGTTCGCCAATCTTTCAGCCAAGCCAGTGTCGGTACTTTGAGGGAGGTCCCCCGTGCTTTCGCACGAACCTAATTAATGTAAACCTCGTTTTACCAGAGGCGTAACCTCGTTAACACCTTTCTAGACACCTACTTGATCGGCTAATTGTAATGTGTAAAACTCTCCCAGGAGTAACTCTTACTCGCAGTGGGTATCGGGATCCAACTATCTCATAGAAGGTATGCAATCTCATTGCAAATTTCAACACTTGAAATTCCCGATAATATTTTGCCCCTAGTGTGCCATGACCTTGACAGAGGTCAACAAATCATAGTGCACTAGTCAAGTTCAACCCGTCATTTCTTGATTGAATCAAACCCACTCGCACGACCCTTGACAGAGGTCAACAAGGTCGTACGACTACCCTAATCCAATCACATCACATGCTTTGCAGATAATTACTAGTTAGCTACCGCACACTACGCCTTGACAGAGGTCAACAAACGCAGCACGAATACTAAATAGTCTTTATCTGAAATGACGGAGGGCTACGTCAGGTTTTTCTGAAAACCTATTGCGTAATGAACTTGATATCGTTGTAGAATCAAATGAAGTTTTGAAATGGAGTGATTTTGAGGCTTTTCCAGTTTTGCTAAAGGGGTCACTCCCGGTGAAGGGATCGTCGGCCCTTTCCTCGTCGAATGAGGTGCGGGATATATCATATATATCACTGTGCAAAGCAGAAACTATAGAAGCAATCAAAAACAAACCGAGTGTGTAGCATCTGCCAGTTATTGCTAAAGGAGTCACTCCCGGTGAAGGGATCTCGGTCCTTTCCTCATCGAATAAGGTGCAGGGTATATCATATATACCGCTATGCAAAGCAAGAACTGTAGCTACCTGTTTTGTTTAAAATTTGATTCTACAACATCTTAGGTTTCTTTTCTTTCATTAATCACATTAATGAAGTCCCATCATTTAAATACCTAAACATCACAGATAGATATGACGTACACTTATGCCCCGCATTCGCCTCGATGTCCCCTCGTGCACCGTTAGGTTAGGTAACTAACGACAGAGCAGGGCAGGGCTAGTGCGGGTGCAAAACATAAGTAACGTCTATATAATATATCATATATACTATATAAAGTATCTATCAAAGAACATCACATGATCGCATCACAGATATCGCAGCAGAAGAAACATATGAAACATTGGATATACTAGGACGTCCGTGTTTTCAATACGAGCCAGTATAAAACACGGATTCCACGGTCGTGATGAATAGCCAATCCCACACCCCTAGACCCCTACGAGAGCGGCAAGCAACCCTGCCAATTCTAGGGTTAGGAGACCCGGACTCGACTTCTCGAGATGGTCTCCCACTGGACCCTAGAACCCGGTTACTTGTGCTCCCCTCCTTGGGTCTATCCTAATGCGGAAAAGTAAATAATATACAAAAGGTGACCACTTCCGCAACCTGGAAGTGCCCCAAATAAAAGAATATTACATACAAGTTTTTACATGAATGAAAATGAAAAACACTCATCTCACATAAAAATCCCCGGCTATTCAAACACGACAATCCAATATAACATATCCAGCAACACATAACATCACATGTCATCAACGTAAGTAAATATGCGCATCCCAATTGTCGTTGACATATGGCAACGAAACCGGCGATATCACATATTACACTTACGGTCACAGAAAAGAAAGTGTAAAACTACAACAATTGGAATCCGCAATCTCTTTAGACATCGCATGCCTAATCAAATGAAATACTTAGACATCACATGCCTAACAATTATAAACCCCGCATTTTAGTCCCATTATCGAAAACTCTTTTCAATATCAAGTGAGACTAAACCGCTAGATTTATAACATTCATTCAGTTATCTCATAACTGTTTGTGAATTCCAATTATTGTATCCCATTCCGGATAAATAGAAAATATTAAACTTTCCGATCGAACATTCGAACACCCAAGTTTTCCCGACACCGATCAACACATGAAATAAGTTCAAAGACATTCATTTCATGCCTCAGTACCAACGGTCCAGCCGTAGAAGGGTCAAGCCAACGCCTCACATGTGGCACGCCGTACTGCCCCAAACCCGAAGGTTCAAAGGGCAATTCAAGACGGTCACATAATCGAGTTAAGGTTTGTTGTCTTCTAGAGGGACCATCGCGTTACTTGCACTACTCAGAACGTCATTAAACTACGGAAAAGTCCAACAATTGGAAATTTCCCGGCAGGGGAAAGATTGAGTATTTACATCCGGTCGAAACTTTTAACATATTCTAAATATCCGGAAAACCAGATCGACAAAATCTGATAATCCGATCGAATCATCCAGTCCCCAATACAACCCAGAAAATTTAACTTTTGAACAAATATTAAAAATTCCCAGGAAAATCACCACTGGATACTAAGAATTACTGTGCAAAATTCTTTATATATTGAGGCCGTACGGCCGCGGAACCGCCGCATGAGCCATGCTCGTGCCGCGGATCCGCGGCGACTTTGTGGAATTGGGCTGTCGAATTTCACAGAAACTCTTATATTTTCCTGATGGTTTTTCTGCATATTTTTAATCTGGAAAAATCCCAGTTTTTAGAAAAGTCCAGAGAGCAAGTTTGGTATTAGGGTTTCGATTCGTTCGGATTTCAAACGTCGTCTACACTTCGCCTAAGGCTCTAGCTAGGCTCTGATACCACTGTAGAGTTCCTAGGCACACAATAGAGGTCTCACAAGGCATCAACCATGCCAATTTCAAAAATTACGGGTGCCGAGAAACCCTAATACGGATCGTTAACTAGATATTTAGGCGAAAAACGAAACTAGTTAACATCTTAACTAAAGGAGAGAGGCTACAACCTTTGTAGATCCGGTTATCCAATTCCTTAGCTCCATGTAGTCGTCCTCTCACTGTCCATCTCGAATCCCGAACTCAAACATCGGCTTCATCGGAGAATTGGGCGGACTAGGTCGTCGGCTTCGTGCCGAAGATGATCTACGTCGAGGCATCACAAGTTCAAGCTCCGACTTCACAAATTTGTGAAGCTTGTGAAGAAAACACCAAAAACAACTTGGCAAGAGGTAGAGGGTGAAGAAATAGGAGGTGGGTTCACTTTAGAATTGGATTTCTCACT
The DNA here is from genome assembly GCA_030015575.1 of Agapanthus africanus. Taxonomy (NCBI): domain Eukaryota; kingdom Viridiplantae; phylum Streptophyta; class Magnoliopsida; order Asparagales; family Amaryllidaceae; genus Agapanthus; species Agapanthus africanus. The sequence continues at coordinate 357,176,801 of JASDDO010000008.1, forward strand.
TTGGAACTCAAGTTGCCATTGATGGCATCAAGTTTTCTTTCTTGAAGAAGAAGAAGATCAAGAAGGAAATATTATAATAAGTTATTTAAAATGAAAAGAAAATGAATACTTATCATAATGTAAACCATGTTCAAGTGTAGAGATTAAACTAAGGTTAGTTGGAATGGTTAGGGTTAAGGAAGAGATAAGAATGGTGGACTTGTTCAAAGCTTCAAGAAGCTTCAACATAAAAACAAAATAAGCCACCATCCTTAATAATTTCCAAAATGAATATATAAATAAATAACTAAGTAAATAATCAAAACCATAACCATTCATATAACCATGGTTTAATCTTTACACAAACCCAAGCGGGCAAGTATCATCAAACATGATACAAACTAGTGTACAAAAGTATATCACATATACAATGTGCACATCAAGTGAGAAAATCCATTTAAAATGAACCAATACTAGTTAATACAAAATAATATATCAAATATATAATTATATATTAAATCATTAAATCAACACTTGACTTAACGATCCGGTCATATCGCATATAACCGACTAGTCACCTATGTATCGGCTTATCGAATCAATCATTGATTCGATATCTAGATTATATCGAATATAACCAGTCGATACATTCATCGTGAGAATGGAATACGGTATCACATACACGCATTATTCTCGGTCCTGCACATATCTCATATGCGCTCCTATTTCGTTTCACTTGAGCCAGGAAACCTCTGTGTAGGACTCTAAAGACTCGTCAATACGCCAGTAGCAGATGATGATCATATCAAACATCCACAAGCCGCAAGCGGTCTGCTAAACGTAACGGCCATCCGGGTATTGAGCGATCAGAAGATCGACGAGATAGCCCGCTCACACTCCTATGAATCCAACCCGTAACACTTACCGTACAGTCCGGTCTGTTCGTCTGATATGTCGCATATCAAGTCTAGGGGTGGTAAACGTCAGACCCCAATAACCGATAAGTCGTGCCGATGTGAGGCTCATAACGGGTCGAGAAACTACTGGTAACACTTACCAGCAAATCTCTGATCAACCTTGGCCCGGGACTTCCCTGTTACGGCCAATCGAGCACAGCGCAACATCAACCCCCAATACCGGGAGAGACGAAACCCCTCCTATCGCTCATTGCCTCCATGTGACTCGGGACTGTACCCAAAGACCACCATTTTGCACGCCCTCATGGACGTGGTAAGGTGGAGATCAAAGCACAGTGGGAATCACACAAGACTCTATGACGATCTCGGGTCTACAGACTAACCTGTACAAGTGTCACCTGAGAACTGCCATCTGACGTGAGGTATAATACCATCTGGGAGTTCTCGGCGAGTCCGTCTAGTGTACCCAGTCTCCACTGAGCACCCGTATACCATCTCTGATGTCAAACACCAATGGATATGGGATCATCCATCGCCCATCTCATGGGTCGAGAAGCGTATATGCTAGTCTACACTGGTATATCGATGCCCCGTCTCGATACACCCACGACTAGGGACCTTGAAGGATGTACTTATGGACTACCATGTCCCCACTAGTATGATCTGCATCATAGTCCAGGCAGTCAAGTACACATCCTAAGGGCTTTACCAACATGTGACTAAAAGACGGTTTAAAGAGACTAGTGTACATGTTAAGATAAAGAGCAACCAGATAGCATACTATCATATCGAGCAAGAAAGTCATCTCTATATATGTCCAAGCATCCAATATAATATACATCATCTGTACAATACTGGCCTCTAGGGCATACATACAACTAACAACGGCAAGTCATATAAAGCCTGAAAGACAATCGGAGATCATCTCGCACCAGTGCGGAGTGGTCACCACCTCGACCTTTGTCTCGATGCAGCAGATGCAACATCACCAAAAGGAGCTACGATAAAATCCCTAGTTCCAAACCTCGACGGTTCGCCAACAACCTTGAGACAACCGCGACATTCGTCTCGATACAACAGACGCAATGCAAACAAATGAAGCAAAGGCCAAATTCCTAGCTTCAGGGTCTTAACGGCAAGTCATATAAAGCCTGAAAGACTATCGGAGATCATCCCACAACAGCGCGGAGTGGTTATGACTCATCGGGGCTCTCTAAAATGAGCCTAATCTCAAGTAAAAGCGGCATGGAAAAATTCCTAATGCTTTCTCTTCCGACGGTCAAACTGCCTAGGAGGATTGCTTGAAGACGTCTTGTTGAGCCCCCGAAGGGATCAGAGACACGACAATCGCAAGGCTACTCGAACAGCAAGATTGCCTATCGAGGAATACATCAGCCAATGCGACGGTACGACAGACAAAACCCTAAGTACCACAGACCCTAACGGACCTCTGTCGTAAAGAGCAGAGGTTAACTGTGACGTTAGGATATTCTTGCGAGAAATGCTCGATTCGTCTCGACTCGTGAGGAAATTAGTGTCTTTGGAAGAAATGCTCGATTCGTCTCGGCTCGTGAGGAAAATCCTTAGGCAGCGGGGATTAAAAAACCTGTTTCCTAAGCACTGGGACCCTGCAAGTCTGTCCAAAATGGACCCTTGCATACTATTCATGGGTCACACTCTCCAAAGTCGAATCTCGACAAGGAGGGAAACAACCGCTTACAGGTCCTCTGGACTCTTTAGAGGGAAGATTCTCTTATAAGATCCTTACGACTTATAAGAGAAAATGCACTTAGGAATCCTCACGATTCCTAAGGAGAAAATACACCTACGAGATCCTCTCGATCCGTAGGGAGAAAATTCTTTGTGAGACCCTCACGGCTCATAGAGTTGAAAAGTCTTAGGCAGCAGATCTGAACCTGCGGCCTAAGCCATCACTACCTCTTGAAGAAGCCAATACAGGATGCTCGCTCTATCATCTGTCAACCATGTTTACTAAGGTAACATGCTGATAATAAAAGAAGGGAAAAAGCGCAGAGATGACACAAGACATTGCAAAAAAAAATGTGTGTATCTTTATTCATGAATTCAATTAAGTACAAGGCGAATCGTATAAAAGAATAAAGAATGTATACATATTATTCAAAGATTACGAGTGTATAATTGATACAAAGGCAGCTACTAAGAAGGAAGCGTCTTAAATTGCCCCATCAATTGCTCGCGCACTTCTTTCAATGCCTTCTCCTGATCGGCTGCCACCGCCAATTCTGCTTCCACCTAAGCCCGCTGCTACAGGAAGGATGAAAGCCGCTCCTCAACTTCCTGCTGGGCTGCCTCCTGATTTGGTGCATCCCGCTCGACGACGTCAAGCTGCTGCCTCAGTGTTAACCCATCAGAGATGCATCGCAGAAGGCCTTCAAAGATAACCTTCAACTGTGCAACATTTGCATCCACCTGAGCATGCAGTCGGCCAGATTTGCTCGAAGTCTCTCCGCACTCCTTACGCCTTAAAGCAACTTCTTGCTCCAGATTGCGGAAGTAAGAAGCGCTCTGTTCAATCCATGCCGCCCGTTGAGTGCTCGCGGCCAAGATCTCGGGGGCAGGACGTATAAGCTCCAGCTGATGCAGGCGAGCCTCGATCTCCCTGCAGTGATTAACCCAAGACTCGACGACACCTTCATTATGAAAATTTGCAAGCGTCACCAGCATCGGATTGACCTCTGCAATGAAATCCGCGGCAGATGGTGGAGCTTCTGCGTCAAGCTCTTCGATACATCCGCTCGGCATACTTAAACTCATCGCAGCACCCTTTGAGGATGGACGCCTGGAGAATGGGCCTGTCGGCATTATGATGTGAGACTCGAAGGGGGTCGGAATCGGAACAACAGCTGAAAAACAAAACACAATCATATGACGATTCAAAGAAATATGAGAAAGTCATCAGTGATGGAGTCTACTATACCAGCCGCAGGAGGTGGCAAAGCCGGGAAGACCGGTGGCGCGATCAATCCCTTATCTCCTCCTTCGATCTGTAGCACTGCAATCAGGGCAAGGAAGAATCAGAGACAATTGCATTATCGGGAAAAGAAAAGGCATCAATTGAAAACTATACTCACCAGCGCCACTGGAGGAAGCAAGCTCTGACGGGAAGGAGAAGTGCGGGTGCAGCACCTGGTAAAGGTGATCAAAAAGTACTCCTACAAAGACGCAATAATACGACATCAGTACATAAATTATGCAGCCAAGATAAGATTGATAAGTCGCAAATCTATACCTTCCCACATTTGCGACGGTGCGAGAGAAGGTAGAGAGGTAGCCACCATCATGGCAGTAACTGACGGTGCTCCCTTGAGCAAAGGGGCATCAGCACTGGCCGCGCCTGCGTTGGAAACAAGACAAGCCCTGTCAGGAAAGGTTGCAGAATAAAGAAAAGGATGGTAACCCAAAATTTACCTGATGAGTCACCAGCCGAAACGGAGGCGTCTCCCTCCTCCATTGACACGGGTCCACCCCCCGTTGCTTCATCGCCAGACTCTATGGGAGCCATCGTTGTGCTCGCGAGGCCAGGAGATGGCGGAGGACCGTAGGCGGAGAGAGCAATGATCGGAGCATTGCCAGACTCTTGAGAAAGAGCGCCCGGCTCATCCTCGGGAATCATGCCCGTCTCACCCGCTACTCCCTCGGGCTCAGCGGTCGCGTCCGTCTCATCCACCGTTTCCATAGGGTCGTCGGTCTCAGCCGCTCCATCCGCTGCTGCCCCAAGCTCGGTTATAGCAGCCGTCTCATTGGCCGCTACCTCGGGCTCGGCATCAGCAACCTTCTCGGGCATAGTAGGCGTGATTGTCTCGTCAGCCACTAGCTCAGACCCGGCGACTACAATTGCACCACCTACCGTCGCCTCAGGGTCAGCTGCTGCCTTTTTCCACCATATCCTCAGGCTCGACGGTTTCCGTTGCTCCTTCAGTTGGACTTGGCCGTGCAGGACAAGATGCATAAGAGCCGATAGTTGTACAACTTTTGCAACAAAGTCTTGAAAGACACATTACCTGAGGTGGATTGATCGTTGACCTCCCGAGCTACGCGCGCCGCCTGTCTATGAGCAGTAGACAAGGCGACCGGAGACTCTTCCGAAGGAGTAGCAACACGAGGAATAACGGCGATTGGGCCCGCTCCCACGGCCAAAGAAGCGCTGCGCTCCTTTGCTGCGCGCCTTAAGCGCTTCCTTTCCTCCTCGGCCGTCACCACGGACCTCTTGGAAGCCTCCTTCAGCAAGGCATCGTCGTCCGTGTTCAGAGTAGCCTCCAGAGCCTTCAAGGCATCCATCATAGGCTTTTTGAGTTGAGTCTCTTGCGGAAATTCCGAAGAGGCCGGAACATCGGTAGCCGACGCGGAGAGAAGTCCCGCATCAGTTTGCGAGATAGGTCTTGTGGTCCCTGCGATAAGACAAAAAGGGGGTCAGATTACTCATAAGGAATGGAAGGAGAGACATAATGAACCGAAATGTACCAAGGCCTAAGGATGCTCTAAGTCGTTCCTCCTCCTGGAAAGTTTTGAGGGAAGCAGCGATAGCTTCTTCGGTAGAAATGCCTGTTAAAAGAAAAGGGAAAAAAGCGTTAGTCAAAGACGATGATAAAAGTACGATACAATGACGGAAAAATACAACTAGTAATTACCCGATTGTGCAAGTTTAGCCAACCAAGCATCGTGCCTTGCCAATCGCTCAGAAGCTGCGATGGCGGCCTCCATATCAGTGCCGTCTGGCGGTGTAAATAGGCCCCCGTTGGTCCCATACTCACCCAATCCCTCTCTATAAGGGGCATGAGGTTCTTGACCAAATGCAACGTCAGCAGAGAAGAGCGAATTCTTCTTCCTCTTCTGCACGCGAGCCCCGGGTGTACCCAAAATCAACTTGCACTTCGTGGGCACCTTGGGACGGCGGGTCCCGATGTCCGAGCCCACGCCGGATTCAGGCGAAACCACATTCACCGTCTCCATCGGAGCACGGGGCGCTGGGGGCACGTCCACGGTATCACGAGGCAATCCGCACGGGGGGCTCAGCACACGCGGAGGCTCATCTCCAGCATCTCCTCTCAGTGGAGGAACAACATGGGTCCTTGGCCTTAGGGGGCTTTGCGATCGCTGGCGGGGGGCGCACCCTTGCGGTCAACCAACAACAGCTTTTCTTCCAGGATAACAGCACCCATCGCGTGCGCATACCAAGCCACGTACACGTTAAGGGCCCGTGGGACGCAGCTCGGCTTGCTGATAAAGAAGTAGGAGCCCGTGTTTAGTAGCATAAAATGGTGCAGCGCGGTCCGCATCCCCTCCCTCGTGGCCGCGGGCTCTTCCAAAAACGCCTCCAGCGGGACCCCCTGGTTGTAGCTTGATTGTTGGGCGAACCGATGGGGGTTGTACCTCATGAAGAGCGCCATGTCGTTTTTCCTGAACACCAGGAAGCCCGGCCGGATGGAGTATAAGTGAAGAATCTCACGGGCTTTCAATACGGAGGCCCCGTCCTTGAAACCATCACGCAGCGCCAACACCGATTTGGAGGTCCGGGCCGATGGTCATGACTTTTTCCATGAAAGAAATTCTCGCTCCGACCATGTGCGGACGAAGAAGCAACCCCCTAGCTTCCCGCGGAGACGGATTCACAATCGAGGCGCCAATCAGCCGTATGACTCTTGGGAGTCTGCACTTCTCGAAAAACGAGGGGCTCTTATGAATGCCAAATACCCCGAGCACATGCATTTCCATTCATGAAGTGAAGTAGTGCATCGGGAAATTGGCAGGTTGCACCCCAGGTTCATTTGCGTCCGCCGCTACGCTGAGTCCATGGTATAGGTGGGCCAACCCGGCAATTCCGATCGACAACTGTATGCCAGCCACCATCCGATGCGCTGGGTAGAAAACGGACGGCCTCATGTAGCGCGGGTGCATGGGGAGAACGAACCAGCACAACCATAACCCCAGAAACCCTAGAAAAAAGGTCTCCCCAACAATGCCCGGGGCGGCGATTTCTGATAAGGGCATGATGGCGGCATCGGGGAGATAGAAATCCTTTTGATCGTCTTCCAATACTGGTCGACGATCTAAGCCGAAGCCGAAGGGGTCGTCGAGCTTGGCGAACTTTTCACTCCGCTGCGATAGAATCTTCGATCGAAGAAAGTGGGCGATGAAATCTGCAAAACTGACTCCCCGGACTCCCGATTCCAAATAGAGACCTTCATACATATTCAGCACCTTCACCAGGCTCGGAAACTGGTGCTGAATAGCATTCTCCGACGTTAGGCCCATTACCAGCGGCTTGGTGCAAAGACATACTCGTCAGGAGGAAGCAACTCCACATAATGCTCCCCCCTCACCGGCAAACCCGAGATCTCAACGAACTCTTCCAGGGGGATGGAGACTTCCCTGTCCGATAGAAAGAAGGTATGGGTGGGGATGTTCCATTGTTCTATGAATGCCTTAACCCACCACGTCGGAGGAACAGGGTACTCGAACAACGAGACGTAGACTGCGGAGTACAGACCAATCTTCATCGGATGCGTCCTCTTCGCTGATAGGATGCACCTGGCCCACTGCAGATATCCAGATAGTTGTCAAGGGGTCAATCCAATATTATAAGGTTGTCCCCAAGGGCGTGCCTCACTCTGGCATATGCGCCACCGCAGAATGTCCACGGCTGCCAGCGGCTGCACGGGGATGGCGGCAATCGAAGGCTGAAGGAGATCCTCCGAGTTCAAATTTACAACCTCCACGGCATAGTTCACCGGGGGTGCATCCGCATAGGGGATCGAAGAGATGGGCTCTGACGGCGTTGCGCAACCGAAGCTTCGGGTACCCTTGATGATTTCACTTTACCACCTACCCCACAGGTGAAGATTCTTATACTCGGGGTCATGATCCTTAATGAGAGCGAGAACCTCCTGGTCCACCGGCGCCTCAAGGAATCCTCCCTCTGAGAGAACAAATAGGAAGGACAGATCAGCAGACATGATTGCCTGCAAAGAAAAACGAAATCCAGCCGTCAGTATCATAATTTAATTTTAAAAGCCTGACGCTTGATACTACACTGCAATGCAGTGTAGAGGGGACCGAAGAGGGTCCCACAAAATCCAGATGACAATGCATCAGTTAATAAGACAGCCCCATCATTGGATGAGACTGCCAATTAATGAGAAGATCCCCAGAAGAATATTCTCATTAAATGATAAATCCCTTGAGATAAGGAGAAAATCTCCCTTTTCAGAGTAAAGCTCTGTCACAGAGTGACACTTGTCAAACTCTGGTCACAAGGGAATAATATCCCATAAAGAGCCTAGCTCTATAATAATGATGGAAAAATCCATCAAGGGAAAATTAATTCCTAAAAATTTAAAAAAAATTGGGATCCTGAAGATCCATGAAAACTCTTAAGAGATCAAAAGATCTATACTTTGTCCATGAGCAAAGCTCTGTTCATGGGTTAAAAACCCTGAAACAAGATCTTGAGAGCAAGGCTCTGTTGGTAAAACCCCAAAGGGGTTTCTTTAGATCAAAGATCTATGAGAGCAAGGCTCTGTCAATTAAAATTAATTTAAGTTAATTTTACCTAAAAGTTTCTAGAGTTTAACTCTTAAGATTCTTGAAAACAAGAGCAAGGCTCTGAAGTTCTGAGAATAAGAATTCTTGAAGATGATAATCAACTGAGGAGGACCAAGGGTCCTATATATAGGCGCTTGAGCGCCCCTTCAACTCCTGAGTTGATCCAACGGATCAGATCTTGCCACCGCTGCACTCACGTGTGCGCCACGTGAGCGCAACGGTGGGGGGGGCATTTGTTTCTCCCAATCTGAGCAAAGCTCTGTTTGAATTTCAAAAATTCAAAAAATTGAAGCAACGTTTTAGATCCATTGCGCTGTGCGCAGAGCGCCACGTGTCAAAAACAGACACGCCAGCGCTGCGTCCAAGGCAGCATACCCAATCAGAGCAAGTCTCTGTTTTAAAATAAAAATAAAGGAAGCAACGCTTCAGATAATCTGCGCTCTGGGCTGCGCGACACGTGTCAGCGCAGTCGCGCTGCGCTCTGCGCTGCGCGACACGTGTCAAGCGCAGGTGCGCTTGTGCCAACTGTGCCAGAATTAAACAATAAAATCTTGGAAAGATCTTTCTAATCTTGTTAAAAACAAGAAGATTACCTTCTGTAAAACAGAAGCCCTGGGATCAAAGATCCTACGGTGGGGAAACATCCCTAAATCACTCAGAGAAAGATCTTTTTAACTGATTTAACAAATTAATTGGCACTATATAAAGGCCCCTAGACTCCAAGTCTAAAATATATACATAGAGATAGAGATACAGAACTCCTCAAAAACATTGAGAAGAACTCGGAGAAAAGAAAAAGGTAAAACTTTTAGAAAAAAGAAGAATTTCTTCTAAAAAAAAGATCAAAGATCAAAGAACAAGATCAAGATCTTTAAAAAAAATAATAATAATAAAAAAATAAGAAGTAATTTTACTTCTTTATTAGATCTTTCGATCTATATAAAGGCATTGCCTTTTGATGAACCACTAGTTCTTGAAATTTGAGGTAGAACCTCTCTGGAAAAAGAAAAACTTATTTTCTTTGATCTAAATTTGATCAAGATATTAAACAGTGCCTTGCACTTTTAAAATTTGCACTGTTGCACTCCTTGGATTGGCGCAAGCCACCAAAGAGCGCCACGTGTCAATCATAGAACAACTGCGCCTTGGGCTTCTAAAAACAGAGCACTGCTCTCTTGGTTTGGCGCAAGTCACCAGAGCGTGCCACGTGTCGGCAGCGCACTGGCGCAGTGCACTGTGCTAACAGACTTGCGCTCACCAGCGTGTGACACGTGTCACCTCCACATGAATTTGCGCCTTGCGCTCCTCAATTGGCGTAAAGCGCCTGACAAGACACGTGGGGCATTGTCAGAATATTTAATGCAGTGCATTATTAAAAAGGGCAGAGCCCAATTAAAAGGTCTATCAGACCAAATAAAAATGCAGTGCATTATTAAAATGGGCAGAGCCCAATCAAAAGGTCTATCAAACCAAATAAAAATGCAGTGCATTATTAAAAAGGGCAGAGCCCAATTAAAAGGTCTATCAGACCAAATAAAAATGCAATGCATTATTAAAAAGGGCAGAGCCCAATTAAAAGGTCTATCAGACCAAATAAAAATGCAATACATTATTAAAAAATGGTAGAGCCCAATTAAAAGATCTATCAGACCAAATAAAAAAATGCAGTGCATTATTAAAAAGGGCAGAGCCCAAATAAAGGCCTGACAGACCAAACACAAATAAAATGTTAAACATTTTCAAATGGACTTAACCTAATTCTGGCCGTAAATCCTCAAATTAAATTGAACTGAGCACAACTGCTCTCTCAAATCAATTTACATCCGGTTCAAGGGTACATCTCCGAACTCCTCTGATATTTGTCGTTGTAATCCTTCAACGTCGTCAGAGAGGTGACGGCTCCCGACAACCACATATTGCTATAGGCTATGGGGTCCTTAAACTCATGGACTAATGCGTCCTTAAACCAATATTCATCCCCAAAATGGGAATGTTGGACCACCATGTCCCTAAACTGGTAATACGGACAGTGGGGTCCTTAAACTCATGGACTAATGCGTCCTTAAACCAATATTCGTCCCCAAAATGGGAATGATGGACCACCATGTCCCTAAACTGGTAATACGGACTATGGGGTCCTTAAACTCATGGACTAATGCGTCTTAACAAATATTCGTCCCCAAAATGGGAATGATGGACCACCATGTCCCTAAACTGGCAATACGGACTGTGGGGTTAAACTCATGGACTAATGCGTCTTTAAACCAATATTCATCCCCAAAATGGGAATGCTGGACCACCATGTCCCTAAACTGGTAATACGGACTGTGGGGTCCTTAAACTCATGGACAAATGCGTCCTTAAACTAATATTCGTCCCTAAAATGGGAATGTTGGACCACCATGTCCTTAAACTGGAACAATAGAGCCCAAATGCTCTTTTGTCGGATCTAAACGATTATGTTAAGTTGATCTTAGTCTCAAATTAGACTAACGTATTCTTAACAAACGTTTGAGTTGATCTTAGCCTCAAATATGGTTAACGTATCCTTAAACCAAAACCCCAAACCCAAATCTAAGAAAATACGAATTTGGACTAATCCACGTCCTACGGGCGACGACATAAATTAGTCTCCGTATACAATCCACAGGCAACCACAAACAAAACAAACACCCACGACACGAAGTGAAATTCTGGAGAAGGAGAAAGTTGTTACCGCGATGCGGTAGCGTAATTAACTGTAGGGGCTTGCGCCTGCAGGGAAGAGCATCCCCACAATCAAAAACCCCTCAGACGAGGGGGAATCTGACGAAGTCTGCTACATCGGTCGCATCTATCCAAACCTCCGATACGCGGTGCCATAAATCAACTTGGCATCTTTGGAGAGGTGGAAGGATAGCACCAAATAGCATCTGCCCCGAATCTCAGGCAAGACGTCTCTGCGTCGCGCCGCCATTCGGAGGGGAACAGTACAGTCCCGAGCCACATGGTGGCAGTGAGAGGATCGTCAGGGATCCGTCTCTCCCGGTATTAGGGGTTGATGTCGCACAGTGCACGGGTGGCCATCACCTTAAATCCTCGACCGGGATAGTGGAGAATTACTGATTTGGATCCGTAGTTTCTCAGGAGGTGATGGGCTTCATACCGACATGAATTATCGTGTTATTAGGGGTCTGACTTTATCCACCCTCCTAGACTTGATATGCGATACTCTTAGACGAACAGACCGGACTGTACGGATATTGTCACTGACAGGCTCAGTAGGGGTTCAGATAAGTTTGCTCGTCGGCCTTCCTTTCGCTCAATACCTGGGTAGCCGTTACGTACAGCTAGTGCCGCTGACGTGCTTGTGGTTAAACCCACTGCCAGCGTATTGACGAATCTTTAGAGTCCCACACAGAGGGTTTTCACGGTTCAGGCAATATGGTGTAGTTGACGTATGTTGATACATACAGGTGTCCGATTAAATATGTGCATAGACTATACAGACTTTAATCGGACGGTTGATAATACTAGCGGTTTAGGATTAAGCCAGATTGTTAAATCAAGTTTTGATTTAATAATTTACATACGTATTTATATGTATGTATTCTAGTATTATTGCTCACTATTTATTTTCTCTCTTTGGCTATTCGTATTTTCGTATGAATACGCGTAAATGTATTTCAATACATATACCGGGAAGCATTCCGTATTTATATGGAATGACTTCTAGAAGATGCCAACTCATTATTGATTTTCTTTTGAAAATCATTTTTTTTATAATGAGGTGGAAAAGGTGACATGGCTAGGCATGGGTATTTTGGTCAAAGCATGGACTTTGGCAATGTAGAGATTGGTATGGGTATTTGTTTAATGAAAATTGGGAATGACATTTTTGAGTGGGCATGAGAAGAAGGGGCCGGCCACTTCTTGGTGGTATGGGGCTTTCTCATTTTGGTTGATTGATTTGGCGCTCTCTCACTCTCATGCTCACACAAAAATACTTAGCCAATTTTCCATGCCATCTCTTTTTGATCACCACTTCTTCATCTTCACTTGATGCTTACTTAAGCTCATGAATGAGAGAAAGAATTATAGTGACATTATTCTACACCCTCCCCACTCTCCACCACTAGCAATCTTGGAGAGTCGGTTGGTCCGTTTGGCGAACCTAGAGCTTGTGCCGTTACCCTCGGGTGGATCATCGGAGATAAAGGAAGACCGGCGACCAACTTCGTTCAAGCACACCTCAAGGAGCCATGGAGAAAGATGAAGACCGAAGGACATGGTTCTATTCGGTATAATCTTTCTAACTTGTAGTTTAGCACCCTTTGTTTGCTAGTATAGTGTTTGTGGGTTCGATCTTCGGATTGGGTTCCGTCGGCGCCAGATTTTTATTCGTCGTTTTTGTTCCGCACCGGCCGCTTTTAATGGCCAGGGCGCCGGCATAACCCATCATAGTTGACCTAGGAATCGTTGTTTATTTCAATTTCTACCTGATGTTGTTTTTTACTCACGAGTTGGCAACTCACCCCCGTTGTGTCACGGTTCTTGCAGGTTGACCGCATGGATCAGTAGCGGCATCACCGTCACACAACTACATTTGGGTGATTTGCATTTGGTAGGTGGTTCACATTGGCTCATGCCACTTTTTTATTATTATTCCTATTGTATATAGTCAACTCCATCAATCAGAAACTAGTGTTTGTATATGTAGTAAGACTTAGCAAGACTTGTAGTTGCGAGATTTTGAGCGATGGGTTATATGTTCACTTGGTGGGTTCGATGTCTTGCTTTTCGTTTTCCTTTGTGTTGATCTTCGTCGTTGGGCGTCGTATACATATATATTCTTGTGGTGGTTGTTTCCGCCGTTGGGCGTGATTTTCTCCCTTTTGGGGATGCTTTCTTTATATTCTTTGTTGTATTCGTTTCGGGGTGAGTTTTTACAAAGGAGGTACTGCCAAAATTTTTAAGAAAACAGGAGAAAAAAAATAAGTTCAAGGATTTTTACTTAAGGTTTCCAAATGTTTCATTACTTACTTCTTTTGAAGGGTTTAAATTGCTTACTTAAGTTATGTTATGCATGTAGACGTTGCGTGATTTAAATGCCGGTCACGAGCTAATATTTTCGAGTCGTGACAAAGTTGGTATCAAAGCGCTAGGTTTAACCTTGGTTCGAGTCTAGGTTTGACTATGTGGAGTCTGGGGCGTAATTTATTTCGTTACATAGGCTTGACCTTACGGAACTTAGACTTGAACATGGGGGTATTAGGCCCGAACTTTCATTTCATAGGCAGACCTTGATTGATGGAGTAGGTAGCTTTAGTAGAGTGATGTACCGTACGTATGTTCCATGGGATATTTAATATATGATACTCCACTTAAGTGACCTTAGGATGTACATATCTTAAGACTCATGATTCTCTTCGTTCCCTTGATTTTACATCCATTTGAGATCCTTGATTCTATTCGTTTCCATGATCATACTCTCACTGATTCCGTTCCTCCTTATGATCATGTATTTGTTCTGGATCTGTTGAGTCATTTCATCCCTTTGATCTATTTTCGTCGATACTTGCTTGAGGTTCCTGTCACCATGGTTTGAGAGCAGATTGAGCTTCTTCTAGTGATGCGGTCAGGGCAAGCTCGTTATGGACGAGGACTGACTATCGTGTTTTCTGGTGACATGGGAACGTATCGATTTAGTGTTTTTGTTGTGACTTCTCGGTTGAAGCGAGTGTACGGTTTTGTACCGGATGATCGGGCCATTATTAGAGGCTGCCTATTAGGGGAGGACTGTTGATGTACAGCCTACCTTAGGGATTATGATGTCGTCTACCATGCAGACAGATGACCCAGCTGTTGCTGAGATTGACGAGATGCCGCTTCCAGAGCTTACGAGCTGAGATCGCTGGAGCTTTCAGGCAGAGAGGCGACAGGTGATAGCTAGTTTATCTTGAGTTGAGAGATGAAGGTGATTCGTCAGATTTGATGAGCCGACGCAGGCCCAGTTAAGTTGAAGATTTCCAGTGTGGAGAATCTTACTCAGATCTAGAGTAGATCGATCCAGAAATGACGTTGTTCGCTCGATGATCCGATAGGAGATCAGTAAGATGACCAGTTACGGATAGAGGACCTCACCCAGATGCGTTGTGAGTTGATCGAGAATGGACGAATATAGAGTGTTCCTTCGATGATTGGGGTGAGTTCCCGAGGACGTGTTCGGCTAGATATCTTCTACTAATTGATCAAGATACCGAGTTTGTAATTTCGAGTCCGTGTGAAAGACTCCGGATTGATTGTAGCCGAAAACAATTGCAGTACGCAGATAGCAAGACGTGACGTCGAGGTGGGCGAAAATAAAGACGAGTGGAACAAGATGTTCGTCCGAGATGTTAACGACCTATTGTTTCTCCCCGTTAAGATTAGAGATCTGATATGTATACAGAGGCGTTGGGATACGGCCAGTTCCCGAGGAAATGTGTGCTAAGAACGCAGATGTCCAGAAAGCGAGAAAAGATTATGCAAGAGTACCAGCCTCCGTACAGTTCGGCATAGGCGAGATCGGAAGAGACCCCGAGCAGGTTCCTTCCAGGACACTGCTTCGATAAGATTTGCACCGAAGATCAGTTGTGTCACATGTATTCAGAGGGCCAGAGAACGATGCCAGTGACATGCTGCTTTACGAGTGGTCATACTAATTGGCCAAGAGATGACCAGAGGAGTACCTGAGCGGAATCATTTCCGTTAGCACACCTGACCGGGCCGACGAGCTGATAGATTGCGAGATTAGTATCAGCAGAGAAATGAGGACCCAGAGACAGAGGACGCCAGACCGTGAGCAGGGGGAAAGCGGATGTTCTTGCTCTGCCAGTTTTGGGCGCACCAACATTTTTTTCGACATTGAAGGAGGTATATCTCAATGTCATTTGTGGCGATTTGCATTTGTGATCCGAGTATCACACTATCGCTTGGATTTGAGTTTTGATGATTGAGTTTCATGATATTGTTTTCGTGCACCATGGCTGCACCTACTAGGTATTTACATTTTGTGCATAGTTATTGCACTTGATATACGTTTTATACACCGTTGTGTTGGGTTGCGATTTGTGCATATCTATTGCACTTGATATTGATTTTGTGCCTTGGCTGCACGCGTTTATGATTTCGTGGATTTCATACGGTTGATTTGATTTGTGCATGTGGTACGCACTCAATTTGATTTTTGCACTCGGTATAGCTCACATGTGCTTGCAGTGCATTGATACGGATTTGTGCACATAGTTGCACACGTTTTTGATTTTATACACCTTGGTACAACGGTGTTGTTTTTCTTTATACGCATTTGAGTTATTGATGCGTTTCCGTGCACTTGTTGCACCCGATTTGTATTTTGTTCATTTGTTGCACTAGATTTTTACGCCGAACATTTGTTGCACCGAATTTGTACTTCATGCATTTGTTGCACCAGATTGATATTTCGTGCATTGGTTGCACTAGATTTAAACTCCGTACCTTGGTTGCACCCGATTTATGTCTTTGAGCATTCGTTTCACCAGATTTATGTTTTTTGTGCGTGTTTGCACTTGATGTTCGTTTTCGTGCATGCTACAGCACTAGATGCTTATTACGGACTTGACGCGCTCGGGTTGGAATTTTGCGCATGTTAGGCGCTTGGTATTGGGTTTTGTGCGCATCGATGCACTTGAGTTAGGTTTTATTCGTGCATGTTGGATGCACTTGACCTAGATTTTATTCGTGCATATCGGATGCACTTGATTTAGATTTCATTTGTGCATGACAGATGCACTTGATTTAGATTTTGCGCTTGTGGTATGAGATGTGATTTTGTGCACACCGGTAGCACTCGATTGGGATTTTCTTTCGTGCATGCTAGTTGCACTGGAATGAGATTTTCGTGCACTATAGATGCACTAGATGTTGTTGTACACATCCGTTGCACTAGACAGATGCTTTCGTGCACACCCATTGCACTTAGTTTTGCTTTTGTGCACATTCGTAGCACTTGTATTGGGTTTGGTTTTCCGTACGCACCCGATGCATGTGATGTTGGATACGTCTTTTGAGGTTGATTTTGCTTTTGAGCGCTTTATTTTCATGATGGGCACTATATTAAGTAGTAGCCGAACAGGGCTGACCGAGGACAGTACCTGAGTACTTTGCATGCATAAAAAGTTTACCAAGAGGTTTTTAAAAAGGAGCTATAGTCTCGCTATTTCTTACGTGTCCGCGAGCGACACAAACATTTATAAAGGAAGACCTTTTTGGGATATTTCAAATACGACGGAACATATATTTGAGCAAAACATATATAAGTATATTTACTATTTTTACAATTGAGCGTCCGTCACTTGTGCCGTGAGTTACGCATCACACGACAACTTAGGAATGATTTTTCATGTGTTTTATTCCGTTTTATGAGATTTTTCCAAGGATGCATACTATATACGTATTATAGTATTCGACTAGTGTATATTGGATTTCAGTAGTGGATTTCGAGATTTGTATGTCCATTATAATTCCAGTGATTGCGATAAGCTTGACGGAGTTTGATTTTTGAGTTTCATACTCGTTTTCAGGCGCACACGATGCGCTATGGTATTTCTGTATCTTCCGTGATTTCGGAGCCCCATTGATTTGAGCTGATTATTGAAATGTTTTAGCATTTGGGGGTTTAAATTTCAATTCGGGGACCGAATTTCTTTACGGGGGGAAGATTGTAACGTTTCAAAAATTGTTTAGGCAGATTATCCATTAATTGGTAAATAATTTGTGTTTTCCGTAAAACCCGGAACATAATCATTTTTCAGTATAGACGTAAATGCTCCTAGTTTAACTAGGAAATTGCTAGTATGCGGTACTTGGTTAGTCGCTTATAATCTTGAGTTCACTTAAATATTTTTCCTTAATTAAAATATTATTATAAGCTTTTAATTATACACTTAATTAGTGGTAATTACAATTTGGTTTGGGTTAATTATGCTAATGTGAACCATGTCAACTTAATCACAAGATTAAGCATTTTGTCTTGTTTCCAACATATTCTAGAAATATCTAGAAAATTTGAAGGTTAATGAAATTCTAATTAAAAGAATTAAGAGGTGGCATAAAGTAATATTTATTATTAATCTTTAATGATGTTTTAACCTAGTTTCCTTCCACACACTTCCACAACCTCCCTATTTTCTCCAAGTGGCCGAGCCCCCCTTGCTGCCCCATTTCTTTTTCCACTCCATTTTGACTTTTAAAAGCTCCAAAAATTCATCAAAAATCAACAAATAATCCAACAAACTCTAAAACAAATCCATACCCATTATTCTTTAGCCTTAATCAAGCTTGGATCTTCATGAAAGTTAGCATTTTGGAGGCTAATTTGGAGGTCTAGTTGCAAGTTTGTGAATCTAGTGTGAGGTATAAAATTTTAACCCTAAACTTTAGTGTTGTTTAAATACCTTAATCTAGTTATTAGATGTTTAAATATGGATTTAATTAGCATGTTTTGGAATTTCTAGAAAGGGTTACGAAGATCAAGTTAGGGTTTTTATTGTTTGAAATGGTTAATTGAGTAGTTTAGACTTGGAAAACATAACCTAGTTGTGAGATTGTTAGATGCTATTTTTCCTAATTTTCTAATTAAGCTTGATTGCAAACTAACTTATACTAAATCTTATTTGGGTGAGATTAAAATTGTAGTAAGGGTTTGTGAGGCTTAATTATGCCATTATGTGATGATTGTAGCCACTAGATTTGTTCAAATATCTGGATTTATGCTAAAATGGTTAAAAGATGCTTACTAGGTTTTCGGTAAAATTAGACGTGAGTTTTATTTGACGTAGTGATGAAAAATATATTGTCTTGTACGATATTTTTTGTGTTGTGAATGAGTATTGGTACGATTGGCTTTTAGGCTTGGCGGTTTTCATGAATAGCGACCATAGTTAGGGTTTTGGCTATGTTTTCCGGTATTGGGATTCTTGGTTTTGAGACTTGATATTGTATTTGGTCATTGGACGTTTGTACGTCAACGACGAGAGTTGTTTGGTTGTTTTTGCATGCGTAGGCTATAGGTTCTAGCCTATGAGCGCACCGTGTGCCGTATCGGTTTTCGAACTTGGTTTTAATAAAACATTGCAATATGTGTTGATTTGTAGGTACCCTCGCGTGGATTCCGAGACGACGAAGCACATCGACTACGCCTGGACGAGGAGTTCCATAGGTGAGTAGATTTATATCTACGGGGAAAGTCGTGTGGATGGCGTATAGCACCCTGCAAATTATGAATGGAAACCGATATATATATATATATATATATATATATATATATATAATACAGTCGGAGAAACCTATATTAGAAAACTATAAATATGTAGTTGCACGAGATTAAGCATGAGATTTAGAGTAGCGTGACTTGAGATTCATATGATAGAATGCATATGTAAAATGACTTGATGTGAGAGATTGATATGATGAAAAAAGTATACGATGAGATATGATGACTTGGTTGATATGTCATTATATGGATGCGAGTCGATAAGAGATAGTTGATACCTTGCCGGTCCCCTCATACGAGATTGATATGGAGGTGACCTGAGAGATAGGTATATATATATATATATATAGATAATGATGTGCATAATGAGTGATATGCCGTACGAGATTTAGATCTGTACCCCCGTTGTTGTATAGGTTGATAGAATCCCTAATTGTCTAATGCCGCCATACGATGGATTACCGTACGCGATGAGTTTTACCTGTTGATTGATCTATACCCTTGATTAGAGGATGTCGTACGATAGATTATACCATACATGTTGTTGTGAGGCTGGATGCCGATTGATAGATTTACCGACTCGGATATATTTTAGATACGTATACCTTTTAGCATTTCGCTTACGATGTACCTTATGCTACGTTCATATCATTCTCATTGCATTACATATATTTGTGCTAGTACACCTACACCATTATCTATGATGCGTATGTTACACTTACACAGATTAGCCGGCTCACGTACTTTATCATCAATAATTGCTATATCACTTACACAGTAGAATTGCAGCATCAAGCTGCTACTTTGGATTGTTCAGTATTGTCACATTACTATACTTGGTTGCATGATATACTTGCTATGCTCACATCACTATACTTGGTTGCATGATATACTTGCTATGCTCACATCACTATACTTGGTTGCATGCCATACTTGATATGCTAACATTTTTGTGATATGTTGCATACATCATGTTTTATGATATTACGCATTGAGATTTTGTTTTCATGAGATTTTGGATTTGAGAACCGTGGTTATATTTCAAAGGAAAATATGTATTGTTTTAAAAACCTGGTTTCTCTTGATATGATATTTTGATGCGTCCACCATGAGTTTTCTCGGTTCTGAGAATTGTGTTAGAAACCCAATTCGAGGAGCGGGAGGCACCGTCTGCAGGTACATGGTGGACCCGGTATGGTTCGCCGGGGCGTGGGGTGATTTTCGTGGTGTAGACGATGAGACTGGCAGAGGGAGTACTACCTACCGGTGATTGTATAGAACTTGGCGGATGTTCGGAGGACACCGTTTTGGAGTTATGATATGATATGGATATAAGGACTGATCTGAGGATGCGGCGCCTGAGATATGAGGATTTACGTGTCGATGCTGGACAGGGGTTTCATGATGTTTCGAGTGTCGGTGTTGGACACTCAAGTTCCATGATTTGATGTGTCATTGATGGACACACATACCCTTTTTTGGTAGTTCAACAGAGGGTCGCCCCTCCAACAAGAAAAGGTAGAAATATAGAAACTTCTCTGCCATTTGGATCGAAGAATTTATGGAGGAAATCGGGTTCTAAATTCCCAGAAACCGCACGATTATATAGCCAAAGGGAATACGCCGTGCCTAAAATCATCCTAAGCGCTGCTAATGTTCTTTGATATCCTCATATATTTACAGAAATTGATTATATTGTTGGACGAGATCCACCTGCATACATGCATTGATTATATTGTTGGACGAGATCCACCTACACACATGCATTGATTATATTGTTGGACGAGATCCATCTGCATACATACATTGATTATATTGTTGGACGAGATCCATCTGCATACATGCATTGATTATATTGTTGGACTAGATCCACATGCATATAGGCATTGATTATTATCGGCATATATGCAGACACGGTCACCCTAGACATCATAGTATTACCTTTATGATATAGTTGACCTAGGAATCGTTGTTTATTTCGATTTCTTCCTGATGATATTTTCTACTCACGAGTTGGCAACTCACCCCCATTGTGTCACAGATCTTGCAGGTTGACCGCATGGATAAGTAGCGGCATCGCCGGCACACAGCTACATTTGGGTGATTTGCATTTGGTAGGTGGTACACATTGGCTCGTGCCACTCTTATATTATTATTCCTATTGTATCTAGTCAACTCCATCAATTAGAAACTAGTGTTTGTATATGTAGTAAGACTTAGCAAGACATGTAGTTGCGAGACTTAGAGCGATGGGTTATATGTTCGCTTGGTGGGTTTTGTTGGATATATGTATTCCCTAGAGGCCATTATATGTATAGTGGATGCTTGGACATTTATATATATGTATAGATGACTTTCTTGCTCAACTTGATAGTATGCTATCTGGTTTTACTTTATCTGACATGTTTACTTGATACTGTTCATTTGATACATGTTGATAAAGCCTTGAGGATATTTAATTAACTTCCATGGCTATGATGGAGATCATACTAGTGGGGCATGTGTGGTCTATAAGCATATCCTTAAATGTTCCTAGTCATAGGTATATCGAGACAGGGCATCGATATTCCAGACTAGACTAGCGTATACGTTTCTTGACCCATATGATGGGCGATGGATGATCCCATATCCATTGATGTTGTGACATTGAAGATTGTATACGGGTGCTCAGTGGAGACTGGGTACAGTGAACGGACTCACCGAGAATTCCTATATGGTATTATATCTATCGTCGGATAGCAGTTCTATGGTGACACTGGTACAGGTTAGTTTGTAGACCCGAGATCTTCATAGAGTCTTGTGTGTTCTCCTACTGTACTTTGATTTCCACCCTACCACAGCTCTACTAAGTCGTGCAAACAGGTGGCTTTTGGGTATAGTCCCAAGACACATAGAGACAGTGAGCGATAGGAGGGGTTTCTTCTCTCCCGGTATTGGGAGTTGATGTTGTGCAATGTGCTATTGGCTCTGACTTGAAGTCCCTGGCCAGAGCTGATGAGATTTACTGATAAGTGTTATCAGTAGTTTCTCGACCGGTCATAGTCTATATCGACATGACTTATTGAGTTATTAGGGCTCAACGATTCCATCCCTAGACTTGATATTCATCATATCAGACGAAGAGACCGGACTGTACGGTAAGTGTTGCTAATGGCTCGACGGGAGTTTTGACGGGTTCTCTTGTTTTTCTTCTGATCACTCAATACCCGGGTGGCCGTTACATTTAGCTGACCACTTGCAGCTTGTAGGTGTTTTGATATGATCATCGCCTACTGCCAGCGTATTGACGAGTCTTAGAGTCCCACACAGGATTTTTCTAACTCAGGCGAAACAATGTGGTGTGCATTTGAGATATGTGCGGGAGCTCGATTAAATGCGAGTGTATGATACCGTATTTTAATCGGGCATTTACTATTGGTCGGGTCGTATTTGATGTGACCGATTTATTAAATCAAGTGTTGATTTAATATTTACTTTTAGCTCACTTTTAATTAAACCTTTTCTTTTGATTGTATGGATGGATGTATGCATATATATTTATACATGCACATGATGATGTGAATGCACACATACATGCATACACTTGTATCATAGTTGTTGATACTTAGAAGATGGCAATAAAAGACTCACATGGTTGAAAAATATCTACATATTTGTAATGAATTAAAGAAAAAGGAAATTAGCTACTTGACTCATTTCTTCCACACACTTCTTGTTAACCCTTTTACTTTAACCCTAGTTATATTTCCTTTTGTTCTTTGACTCATCCACAAAATATCTAGATATTATGTTAACCATGGTTATATTTGAGAGTGTCTCATATATATTCTTTTCTTTTTCATTTTGGATTAAGTTTTTCACAATATTGACAAAAGCTTTTGCCATCTTCATCTTCCTCCTTCTTCAAGCTCTCTTGAGTTTTAAAAAGAGTGAAGAAATTAAAAAGAAAGGGTTTTTAAGAGAGTATACAAACCACATAACCATTCTACACTACCCTAGCCCTTTAGTGTAGAGTGTTTGCTCTAGTTCATCTGGTTTTTGTGAAGCAAAGAGCTTGACCTAGAAATCTCCGGGTGGATCATCGTAGACGACGAAGGACCTCAAACGGAGTTGATCGAAGTTTTGAGCAAAGCCATAAGAGTCCAAAAGAGTGAAGGAGTTGGCTACAAAGGTTGTATTCCCTTTTCCTTTAGTTTAGACTTCCTATATTATTGTTGTTACCCTAAACTCTAGTTACGATTCGTAGTTCGTTTGTAATAGCCCTCTAAAATTTAAAAGTTCATTACTTTATGATGTTCTAACCTAACTAGAGGTGCTATTACACACCAACATTTGATGTCTTGCTTTTCATTTTCCTTTGTGTTGATCTTCGTAGTTGGGCGTCGTATACATAAATATGCTTGTTGTGGTTGTTTCCGTTGTTGGGCGTGATTTTCTCCCGTTTGGGGATACTTTCTTTATATTCTATGTTGTACCCATTTCGGGGCTAGTTTTTACAAAGGAGGTGCTGTCGAAATTTTTAAGAAAACAAGAGAAAAAAAATAAGTTCAAGGATTTTTACTTAAGGTTTCCAAATGTTTCATTACTTACTTCTTTTGAAGGGTTTAGATTTCTGGGCTTCGGCTTACTTAAGTTACGTTACGTCTGTAGACGTTGCATGATTTAAGTGCCGGTCATGAGCTAATATTTTCGGGTCGTGACAAAGTTGGGATCAAAGCGCTAGGTTTAACCTTGGTTCGAGTCTAGGTTTGACTATGTGGAGTATGGGGCGTAATTTAATTCGTTACATAGGCTTGACCTTACGGAACTTAGACTTGAACATGAGGGTATTAGACCCGAACTTTTGTTTCATAGGCCTACCCTGATTGATGGAGTAGGTAGCTTGAGTAGAGTGGCGTACTGTACGTATGTTCCGCGGCATATTTACGATATGATACTCCACTTAAGTGAACTTAGAATGTACATATCTTGAAACTCGTGATTCTCTTCGTTCCTTTGATTTTACGTCCATTTGAGATCCTTGATTCTATTCGTTTCCATGATCATACTCTCACTGATTCCGTTCCTCCTTATGATCATGTATTCGTTCTGGATCTGTTGAGTCATTTCATCGCTTTGATATATTTTCGTCGATACTTGCTTGAGGTTCTTGTCACCATGGTTTGAGCACAGATTGAGCTGCTGCTAGTGATGCGGTCAGGGCAAGCTCTTCATGGACGAGGACTGACCATCGTGTTTTCTGGTGACATGGGAACGTATCGATTTAGTGTTTTTGTTGTGACCTCTCGGTTGAAGCGAGTGTATGGTTTTGTACCGGATGATCGGGCCATTATTAGAGGCTGCTTGTTGGGAGAGGACTATTGATGTATAGCCTACCTCACGGATTGTGATGTCGTCTACCGTGCAGACAGATGACCCAGTTGTTGCTGAGATTGACGAGATGCCACTTCCAGAGTTTACGAGCTGAGATCGCTAGAGCTTTGAGGCAGAGAGGTGACAGGTGATAACTAGTTTATCTTGAGTTGAGAGACGTAGGTGATTCGTCAGATTTGATGTGCCGACGCAGGCCCAGTTAAGTTGAAGATTTCCAGTGTGGAGAATCTTACTCAGATCTAGAGTAGATTGATCCAGAGATGACGTTGTTCGCTCGATGATCCGATAGGAGATCAGTAAGATGACCAGTTATGGATAGAGGACCTCACCTAGATGCATTGTGAGTTGATCGAGAATGGACGAATATAGAGTGTTCCTTCGATGATTAGGGCGAGTTCCCGAGGACTTGTTTGGCTAGATAACTTCTACTGAGTGACGAAGATACCGAGTTCATAATTTCGAGTCCGTGTGAGAGACTCCGGATTGACTGTAGCCGAGAACAATTGCAGTATAAAGGTAGGAAGATGTGACGTCGAGGTGGACGAAAATAAAGACGAGTGGAACAAGATGTTCGTGCAAGATGTTAACGAGCTGTTGTTACTCCCCGTTGAAATTAGAGATCTGATATGTATACAGAGGCGTTGGGATACGGCCAGTTCCCGAGGAAATGTGTGCTAAGAACGCAAATGTCCAGAAAGCGAGAAAAGATTATGTAAGAGTACCAGCCTCCGGACAGTTCGGCATAGGCGAGATCGGAAGAGACCCCGAGCATGTTCCTTTCAGGACACTACTGCGATAAGATTTGCACCAAAGATCAGTTGTGTCACATGTATTCAGAGGGCCAGAGGCCGACGCCAGTGACGTGCCGCTTTACGAGTGGTCATACTAATCGGTCGAGAGATGACCAGAGGAGTGCCAAAGCAGAATCATTTCCGTTAGCACACCGGACTGGGCCGACGAGCCGATGGATTGCGAGATTGCTAATCCGTAGAGAAATGAGGATCCAGAGATAGAGGACGCCAGACCGTGAGCAGGAGGTAAGCGGATGCTCTTGCTCTGTCAGTTTTGGGCGCACCAACATTTTTTTCGACATTGAAGGAGGTATATCTAATGTCATTTGTGGCAATTTGCATTTGTGATCCGAGTATCATGCTTATATCTCTTGGATTTGAGTTTTGATGATTGAGTTTCATGATATTGTTTTCGTGCACCATGGCTGCACCTACTAGGTATTTACATTTTGTGCATAGTTATTGCACTTGATATACGTTTTATACACCGTTGTGTTGGGTTGCGATTTGTGCATATCTATTGCACTTGATATTGATTTTATGCCTTGGCTGCATGCGTTTATGATTTCGTGGATTTCATACGGTTGATTTGATTTGTGCATGTGGTACGCACTCGAATTGATTTTTGCACTCGGTATAGCTCACATGTGCTTGCAGTGCATTGATACGGATTTGTGCACATAGTTGCACACGTTTTTGATTTTATACACCTTGATACACTCGGTGTTGTTTTTCTTTATACGTATTTGAGTTATTGATGTGTTTCCGTGCACTTGTTGCACCCGATTTGTATTTTGTTCATTTGTTGCATTAGATTTTTACGCAGTGCATTTGTTGCACCGAATTTGTACTTCGTGCACTGGATGCACCGGATTTGTGTTTCGCGCATTGGTTGCACCAGATTGATATTTCGTGCATTGGTTGCACTAGATTTAAACTCCGTACCTTGGTTGCACCCGTTTTTTGTCTTTGAGCATTTGTTTCACCAGATTTATGTTTTTGTGCGCGTTTGCACTTGATGTTCGTTTTCATGCTTGCTACTGCACTAGATGCTTATTACGGACTTGACGCGCTTGGGTTGGAATTTTGCGCATGTTAGGCGCTTGGTATTGGGTTTTGTGCGCATCGATGAACTTGAGTTAGGTTTTATTCGTGCATGTTGGATGCACTTGACCTAGATTTTATTCATGCATATCCGATGCCCTATCTCAATAATCCAACGACCAGGGACCTGTATAGGATGTTGCTTACAGACTACCCAGCCCCCACTAGTGTGACGGCTATCACGACGCTGGTAATCAAGCAAAGATCCTATGGGCTCTACTAATATGTATAAGTGATACGTTACAAGAAACATATGCACATATTAAAGTAGACACAAACCAAGAAGCAAACTACCATTTTTAGCAAGACTGTTATATACAACTGTGAATATACCAAGCTTCCATTAAGTAATATACAAACTAGTATGATACAGTAATGGCCTTCTAGGTCATAAACACTAACAATCTCCCACTTGCACTAGGGCCATGTACTGGCATATCGCAGACCTATCATCTCGAATAGCCTCTCGAACTGCGTATGAGGAATGGCCTTTGTGAATGGATCAGCAGTGTTATTCTCCATATCTACTCTCTTTACCTCGATCTTCCGGCGATCTACGATCTCCCTGATCAGGTGATACCGCCTTAAGATGCGTCTGGACTTCTGATGGGACCTGGGTTCCTTCGCTAAAGCTATAGCGTCGTTGTTGTCGTAACACAGAGGTATTGGACCAACACAGGTAGGAACCACCTGAAGTTCCGTGAGGAACTTCTTCATCCGGACAGCTTCTTTTGCGGCATCGCAAGCAGCTATGTACTCCGCTTCCATCGTTGAGTCAGCAACGGTTTCCTGCTTGGAACTCTTCCAACAGACCGCCCCTCCATTGAGGGTAAAGACATAACCCGACATGGACTTGGAGTCATCATTGTCACTCTGGAAGCTGGAGTCAGTAAAGGCCTCGATCTGGAGGTCTTTTCTGCCATACACCAAGAACATCTCCTTAGTCCTCCTCAGGTACTTGAGAATGTTCTTTACTGCTATCCAGTGCTTCTCCCCTGGGTTTGCCTGATACCGGCTTACAACGCTTAATGTGTATGCTACATCTGGTCTGGTACATAATATCGCATACATTGTAGAGCCTACCGCAGAAGCGTAGGGTATAATCGACATGCGATCGCTTTCCAAATCAGTCTTGGGAGACATTTCTTTGGAGAGGGTGATTCCGTGACAAGCCGGTAGGTTACCGCGCTCAGAATCATCCTACTGAATCTTTTCAATATGGTGTCTATGTACCTGGACTGCGAAAGCCCCAACATCCTCTTTGATTTATCACGATAGATCTGGATCCCCAGAATATAGGTGGCATCACCCAGATCTTTCATGGAAAACTTCTGTGACAAGAATCTTTTGACTGACTGTAGCATAGGAATATTATTTCCTATTAGGAGAATGTCATCCACGTACAAGACGAAGAATACAACAACTCTCCCTACAATCTTACTGTATATGCATGGTTCATCTGGATTTTTGATAAAGTCGAATTCTTTGACAGTATCATCAAAACAGATGTTCCAACTCCGCGATGCTTGCTTTAGTCCATAAATGGACTTAAGAAGCTTGCAAACTTTACCGCTGCTCCCACTCTGAGTGAATCCCTCTGGCTGATCCATATAGATGCACTCTTCCAAATTACCATTTAGAAAGGTCGTCTTTACGTCCATCTTCCAGATCTCATAATCGTGGAAGGCAGCAATAGCAAGAAGGATCCGAATGGATTTGAGCATAGCCACTGGAGAAAAGGTTTCGTCATAGTCCAAACCAGGTCTTTGACGGAAACCCTTTGCAACAAGTCTAGCCTTATAGGTTTCAACCTGTCCATCTACACCAATCTTCTTTCTGAAGATCCATTTGCATCCTACGGGTTTTACCCCATCTGGAGCAATGTCCAAAGTCCATACTTTGTTAGTGTACATGGACTCCATTTCGGTCCGCATTGCATCCAGCCATTTTACCGAGTCGCCGCTCTGAATGGCTTGCTGGAAGCTAGTAGGGTCATCATTATCAATGATGCAATCTTCTTGATCCCCATCTATGAGAAAACCATAATATCTCTCGGGCGGATGAGACTGCCTACTACTTCTGCGGATAGGCGCTGGTATGTCCCTTTCTTCTGAAACCTCTGGTTCTACCATACTTTCAGTAACAGCTTATGATTCTGGAATTTCTTCCAGTTCTACTGTGCTCCCACTCTTCTGATTTTCTAAAAATTCAGCTTCTAAGAAGTGGGCATGACGGGAAACAAAAACTTTTTGTTCCTCTGCGTAATAGAAACAATATCCCTTGGAGTTCTTTGGATATCCCACAAACATACACTGTACTGAGCATACCTCCAGCTTGTCCGTATGCTGCTTTTTAACAAAAGCTAGACATCCCCATGTCTTCAGGTACTGAAGATAGGGTTTCTTCCCACTCCACATCTGATATGGTGTGGTAGGCACAGTCTTGGTTGGAACCTTGTTCAAAAGATATGTTGCTGATTCTAGTGCATAACCCCAGAAAGATCGCGGTAACTCAGCCTTACTCATCATGGAACGAACCATATCCAATAGGGTTCGATTCCTTCTTTCTGATACACCGTTGTGTTGTGGTGTGTATGGAGGAGTAAGCTGAGAGAGAATTCCATTCTCTTTTAAGTAACCCAGGAACTCGGCACTTAAGTATTCACCACCTCGATCAGATCTTAGTGTCTTGATACTTTTGCCTGTTTGGTTTTCCACTTCATTCTTGTATTCCTGGAATTTCTTAAAGGCCTCGGATTTATGCTTCATCAAGAAGACATGTCAATACCTAGAGAAATCATCCGTAAAAGTAATGAAGTAGGAATAACCACCTCGCACATGTGTAGACATTGGACCGCACACGTCACTGTGTACGAGTCCTAAGAGCTCGCTCGCTCTTACTCCGTGTCCAGTAAACGGAGTCTTTGTCATCTTTCCCATGAGACAAGATTCACAAGTGGCATAAGATTGATTTTTGAACGGATTCAAATATCCTTTTCTATGTAACTTCGTTAATCGTGTTTCATTGATGTGACCTAGTCTACAATGCCATAAGAAAGCCTGATTTATTTCTGGAGACTTTCTTTTAAGTGTGTTCTGGACATTGAAAACCTGAGCTCGACTCAATACGTATATACCGTTATCTAATGTACCGGACCCAATCAGAACTTGATTTAGGTGGATGTGAACTACATCACTTACGAATGTAAAATCATATCCCTTTTTTGAAAGTAAGGACACTGATATGATATTACAAGTCAAACTAGTAACATACAAACAGTTACGTAGAATCAATATCTGCCCACTTGTCAAACCTATGCGATATTCTCCCACGGATTCAGCGTCCATGCTCATTCCGTTTGCAACTCTGAGAGACAAATCACCTACCCTTATAACTCTACGGTTTCTCAAAGCATGTAATGAATTACAGATATGAGATCCCGCTCCGTTATCTAGTACCCAGGAAGTAGAGTTAATTGACAAACAGTTCTCAATTACAAACACACTTGAGGCTGAAGCCACAACATGCTTCGTATCCTGGCTACTGGCTTCCAAAGCCCTGCAATCCTTCTGCCAATGCCTGTTCCCATAACAATAGGAACATCCCTCCTTAGCTACACCAAGTCCCGAAACTTTTGCTCTTCCCTTTCCTCCTACTTTATTGACACCGTATATCAGCTTTGTAGAGGTCTTCTTCTTTTCACCCTTTGCTTTCGCCCTGGATGTAGAAGAAGAAGGTCCCCCATTAAGCAGAGCTTGTGTCTCCCTGGTTTCTTTCAGGGTGTAAGTAGAGGGTAGGGACTGTGGAAATAAGTCAGCGTATGACCTGTTTCCCAACGTGGTCTCCAGGTCCTTGAGCTCATCAATATAGCTGGTCATTGTAAGGACGTTGTCCCCTACAGATGACCCGACAGCCAACCTCGCTTGAATTAATTCGTTCGAGGTCTCATATCTTGCGATATGAGATTGATCTCCATATAAATCTTTGTTATGGAGAAAGATGGAAACTAAGTCCATCTTCTCGTGCTGCTTCTGGTATACACCATCAACTGAAGTCTACACGAGGCATTTAGCTTTCGCTTTATCCTTTTCCCTTGTCTGACGGATATCCATATCTGCGACGGTGGAAACTGGACCTGGGACGGCGGGATCTTGAGTAGTAATAGGGTGGTCCAGCTTGTCATAGGCAATGAACATCTGGACAGACCTTTGCCAGCCATATAAGTTAGATTCAGTCAACCTATTATCTAGATGTAACCTAGTCATGGTCATAGGGTCGCTGCAATGAGAGATAGAGAAGAAAACACTTTAGCATGATGGTCTTGCAAGTTTAGATTGGTTTTTAATTTATCTAAACTGGATGGCTCCCACTGTTTCTCGAGTCCTTCCTCAAACCATAAAAGAAGAATTAGCCAGGACTATTCTCACTGTACAATACTTGCTTAATCGTTCAGCCAGGCTAGTGTCGGTACTTCGAGGGAGGTTTTCCAACGCTTTCGCGAATTTCCTTAATTAAATAACCTCTTTTCTCTGGGGGCGTAGCCCCGCTGACACCTTTCTCGACACCTACTTGGTTTATAGCATTGATCATTAAGTGACGAATCTCCTGATAAGTAGCATATACTCACAGTAGGATCGGGATCCAAATATCATCGTATGATAATGTTGAAGGAATCCTACCAACATTCATCAAACTCCAAATGGTATGCAACACTAGCAAGTTTCAGTTTCTTTGGAAACTCCCAATGTGGATTTTTGCCCCATGTTCTTATGACCTTGACGAAGGCCAACAAATCATAAGTCACATGTCAAGTTCTGCCCATCATTATCTTGTTAATTTGAACCCACCCGTACATACCCTTGACGAAGGCCAACAAGGTAATACGACTGTCCCAAACCAACTCATCTATCTATGGAACAAATGAATACCCCAGCAGCTACCAAACACTATGCCTTGACAAAGGCCAACAAACATAGCTTGAATACTACTGACCATCCATAAGAAATGACAGAGGGCTACAACTAGTTTTGGCGAAACCGTAAACGTAGTGAACTTGATATAATCGAAGGAACCTGATAGCTTTTTTAAAAGGAGTAGTTAAAGCTCCGCAATTAAAAATTCTGCTCTTTTAAAATAACCGAGTGGTTTCTTTTAAATTTGTTCCAACGATTCAACTTTGGTTTATTTTCTTTGCATAAAAATAATGCGTCCCATCATTTAACCTATCATTGCAGAAAACAACGAAAATACAACGTCCTCTTATGCCATCCGCATTCGCGACTGGGTCCCGTCATCACCCATTAGGTTACTTAACTAACGACAGAGCGGGGGCTGGGCTAGCGCGGGTGTAAAAAATAAGTGACGTCTAAATAACTATCATATATAGAAATTGTACATTAGTCAGACGCAATAATAGGCATTCCAGATTACTGATGAACATTATTGGATATACAAACAATCCACATTTGCTTTGAGCCTGCAACAAAAGACGGATTACACAGTTGTGATGAATAGTCATTACCCCACCCTAGACCCCTACGGGTACGGCAAACTACCCGCCAAGTACCCGAAGTGAAGCGGTCTCCCTCAACAACGTGAGTAGGCCACTAAACACTTCAACGTACCCGGTAGTCTGTGTACCCCACCCTAGGTCTATCCTAGGAGAAAAAAACAGTAAATGAAATAATACAACGGTGGTTACAACCGCAACCTGGATGTTCCCCGCAAAAGAATATTACATCATATTACAATTTACATCGAATGAATGAATATAAAACTCATCTCAAACCCCGACTAATCATCACAACGATCCAATCAAGTTCATATACACAAACAGTAAACATTTCAGAAATGTGCAACCCCCTGCCAACCGACATACTAGCAGTTAGGGGAGGTTTACGAACACATTAAACATTACAGATAAAAACCGGATTAGCAAATAACTTAGAATATCGATCGACAACCTTTTTCCGTGTCTACCCCAAATGCAAGCCAGCACAGAAGTAACCTGGGCAGAAACAGAATATACAGGAAAACAAAACACCATAAAATATGAATTTCTGTGAAACTCTGAGGCAACTCGGGGTTGACTCGGCGGCGGATCCGCGGCCAAAAGCACCATTTGGCCGCGGTTCCCTGGCCGTCTTGCCGAGTTGTGTCCTCGTATTTTCCTAGAATTCTTATAATACCTTGCTGTGAATTTTAAGGTGTATCAAATATTTTTTTCAACACTTTTAAAATTAACAGAAACTGATAGGGTTCCGGGGTGTTGTTCTCGCGTTTTTCCGACGATCGAAGTTCTAATTAGTTGCTAACAAGCTAGTAAAGGTTTAGTTATCTCTGATACCACTGTAAGTCCATGTCACGCACCCCACGAAGTTGCGGGGAGGCGGAATATATGAAAAACGATTATCAAAGCTTCGTAACACGGACTTAAGCGCATGAATCGTGTCTAAACCATTACTAGCAAACTACGAAAGGTTTAACTACTCTGATTCGAAGTTATACCTCACGTTACTTGTCCTTCGGGTCTTCATCACTGTCCTCCACTCCTTGTAGGCTCTTTGGAACGTCGGCACCTCAACGGCCTCCTCGAGTTAAAGATGATCCACCAGAGAGCTCCTACTCCAAGCTTGACCTCTAACTTGAGGTAACTAGGTTTTTCAAAGTGCTAATCTAAGCAACCTAGGTGATATAGAGTTGGATTATGGATGTATTAGTCTAGCTAACCCTTTATCTCAACACATGAGAGGTTAGGGTTAGGGTTTGAAGAGAGAGAGCTTGAGGAGAGAGAAGGTGAGAAATAGAATCCTTTTGGATGAATGAAATCATTTGTGTATATATGAAACAAATCATATAATTAAATGAATAACAAATAATGATATATCATCATGTTTCATTAATACACTAAGTGATTCAACACATGAGTCATATAAATCATAAATGATTCATTAACTCCATGTATGAACCACACCATGACTCATTTATCCAATTAATGCAAATGCCACCTTAACTCCCAAGTCACCATGCTTCTAGAAGCTTCCCGACAAATTACGAGAACGCCCCTCCTATCCGTGAAAACACGGAAAAACTTTAGACTGTACAAATCCAATAATCCGATACTAGAATCTGGCTTAAACCAAAGCCGACTAGTAAAAACTGTCCGAACGTCGTACATGCGTAAACACACGTATGCGTCCGAACCCTTGTCGTAAAACCATACGACCTCTATATCGTTTCGCCCGAAGTAGGGAAACTCTCTTTGTGGGACTATAAAGACTCGACACTACGCTGGCAGTGGGTTTAACCACAGACCGCAAGCGGCACTAGCTGTACGTAATGGTCCCCAGGTAGATGTCGATAAGAAGGCCGATGAGGAAACCCATCCGAACTCCTACTGAGCCTGCTGTGACAATCTCCGTATAGTCCGGTCTGTTTGTCTAGGACTATCGCATATCGGGCCTAGGGGCGGCAAGCATCAATCCCCGAAAAGCGGTATAAGTCGTGTCAGAGCATAGCCCATTACACCTTAAGAAACTACTGGAAAACTTACCAGTAAATCTCGCTTGCCCTGGCCAGGGACTTTGCGTAATGGCTCTCTGACACAGCGCGATATTAACTCCCAATACCGGGAGAGACGAATCCTGTCTAACCGCCACTGCCTCCAAGTGCTCGGGACTGCACCCAACTGCTACCTGTTTGCATGACTCCTTTGAGCCGTGGTAGGGTAGCAATCTAAGAACAGTGGGACACACTCGAGGCGAAGTAGCAGTGTCAAGTCTGCGGACTATGCTGTACTCATGTCACTTGGGAACTGTTAACTGACGACGGGTATAATACCAACCAACAGTTCCCCGCGAGTCCTGTCCGGTGTACCCGTAACCTAACGAGCACCTGTATACTATCTCTAGTACGACGTATTAATGGCTGTAGGACAGACCATCTCCCCAACTGGGATGAGAAGCATACACACTAGTCTACTCCGGAGTATCGATGGCCTGTCTCGATAATCCTACGACTAGGGACCTGTATAGGATGTTGCTTATAGGCTACCCAGCCCCCACTAGTGTGACTGCCATCACAACGCTGGTAATCAAGCAAAGATCCTAAAGGCTCTACTAATATGTATAAGCGATACGTTACAAGAAACATATGCACATATTAAAGTAGACACAAACCAAGTAGCATACTACCATTTTTAGCAAGATTGTCAATACAACTGTGCATATCCCAAGCTTCCATTATGTAATATACAAACTAGTATGATACAGTAATGGCCTTCTAGGGAATAAACACTAACAGTATTCTTTGTTCACTTTAGTTGCAAAGTTGTTTGCATATTGTTTCGTCGCATTTTCTAGTTACGATTCTAGGGTTAGGGTTAGCTAGAACGGCAAATTTTTGAAATTTACATGGACGATACCTCCCGAAACCTTGCTGCCGTAGTAGACAACCCTGCACTAATCACTTTCGACTTGGAAATATTTTAGTCTTCCAATCATATAAGTTGATATTAGAATATAATTATAGCCATACCTATTTTTAAAACTAACGAACCGTTATGCATTTTTAAAGGACAACCCTAAGGGACTCTATGGATTTTCAAATGGTATCCTTTTCTCAAAATCACCGTAGCCCCTAGTTTTCTAAGAACGACGATTCGTACTATTTTAAATACCATAATTGTATGGCTCGTATGTAGCTATATATATTTTATATTTTTTTGTTTACTGTTTACTTTTCTGCTATGCTCGTATTATTCTCGTTTGCATTTTACATACATGTTCTTTTCATTATCTTATATGACATCGTCTGCTAGGACACATTCACCATTACCGATGATGCACATGTTGCACGTACACATACCCGCCGACTCACACACTCATCATTGGTAATTTCCATGCCATGTACACATTAGAAATCGTTACTTCATCGTATAACCTAATAACTTGTAGCTAATTAGTATTGCTTAGTACTTATTACCTCACATGCTAGTTTAGATATTACATTTATTATTTAGTTAGATGCCACATTTCTATATAAATTATGGTTATGCACTGTAGATTGGCTCTGTGCTGGTATTAATTGTTTCATTATTGGCTCATGTTTATGAGATTTCGGTTTTCATAAGATTTTTGGATTTGGGAAACCGCATGTGAATTTTGAAAACTTATGATCATTTTAAAAGAAAAATGTGGTTTTCCTTGATATGATGTATGGCGTCCACCATGAGTTTTCTTGGTTCTGAGCTATATGTATACCCGATTCGAGGAGAGAGGAGGCACCGTCTGCAGGTACATGGTGGACCCGGTACGCTACCCCGGGGCAAGAAGATCATATAATAAGACATTGAGCCCGGCAGGGGAGCACTACCGACCGATGATAGCTTGGCTCGGTGGTTATCCGGAGGATACCGACCATAGTCGTGTGATTTGATGGATTTGAGGGCCGATCCAATGAGACGGCGCCTGAGATATGAGGATTTATATGTCGCTACTGGACACGGTTTTTATGATGTTTTCGAGTATCGATGCTGGGCACTCAGGTTTTTATCATGATTTGGTGTGTCGTTGATGGACACATGTTGGATGATACATTTATACTCATATATATATATATATATATATATATATATATATATATATATGATCCATACGACATGGTACAACATTATGACACAGCCACGGTTATATTAGTACTATACTTATGTTAACACTATCACCCTTGTTACCACTCAATGTTGTTGCTGTTATTATTTTACTATATGACTTAGGAGATCGTCATACATTCAATTTCTACCCAGTGATGCCTTCTACTCATGAGTTGGCAACTCGCCCCCGTTGTGCCACAGTTTTCTTGCAGGTTGACCGCATGGATTCAGTAGCGGCTTGCTGGCACATAGTTTCCTTTTGGGTGATTTGATTTGGTATGTGGGGTACACTTGCATCGTGACCACCATTTGTACTTGTATATTTATTCAGTTGTATCTAGTTAAAAGCTCCATCAACCAGACTTTGTGTATTTAGTAGACTTAGAAAACCACAGATTGTATATTCTTTCGGACTTAGAGCTGCGGTTATGTATTTATTCTTTATTTCTATTTTCTTTCATGATGTTTTGGTTTTCTTTCTTTTCTGTGTTTGATCTTCGCCTTAGGGCGTCTTATATATATCATTTGTGTGGTTGTCATCCTGCCAATTGGCGAAGAGCTAGCTCCCGCTTGTGGATGCCTATTATTATTGCTTTGTATTGGTTTCCGATTAAAATTTACAAAGGAGGTGCTGCCCAAATTTCAAATGACGAAAATATTTTCAACTATAGTATATAATCCACTTGTATTTTCATATAACATTACGCATGCAATCAAAGAACCTGATTTCATTATACCTCTATTTCAAAACTTCACCTCCACTATTTTCCCAAAAAGGTTTAGATTTCTGGGCTTTTGGCTTACGTGGATCACGGTGGGGTCCTATAAACTTCACGTGATTCAAGTTCTAGTCACGTGCCATTTCCAGGTCGTGACAAGTTGGTATCAGAGCGTTAAGTTTAACCTTGGTTCAAGTCTAGGTTTGACTATGCGGAGTCTTGGGCGTATATATATTTCGGAACCTAGGCTTGACCTTACGGAACTTAGACTTGGCTGAGGGAGTATTAAAACCAAATTTTCGTCGCGTAGGTTTACCTTGGTTGATGGAGTAGGTAACTTAAGTAGAGTGACGTACCATGTGTATTTTCCAAGGCATACTTACGACACGCTACTCCGCTTAAGTAGCATTAGGATGTACATTTCTTAGGTAACGTATTTCTATTCATTCCTATGATCTATCCTCATTGATATTTGATTGCGGTTTCTGTTACCTTGGCAACATAAGCAGATAGAGTTGCGGCTAGAGTGTTGAAGATACTGAATTCGTAGCTTCGATTCCTTATAAAGAGACTCTAGATATGACTATAGCCAAAATTGAGCACAGTCCACACAGCTACGAAGAGATGATTCCGAATTGGTCCATATTGAAGCGAAGCGGAGTAAGAGATTCGTGTGAGATCTTAACGAGTTATCGTTCCTCTCCGTTGATGTCAGAGACTTGATACGCACGCAGAGGCGTTAGGTACGGCCATATTTTCAGAGGAAGGTCATGATAGGAATGCAGCTGTTCCGGAACGAGAAACGGATTAGGTAAAGAGTACCAATTTCCGGGCAGTCCGGCAGAGATGAGATTGGGAGAGAAACCTTAGAAAGTTCTTTTTGGAATACTACATGATAAAGATTTGGAACCAGGATCGGTTGTATCGCACATACTTAGTGGGCTAGAGGCTGCCATCACTGATGTGCTATATTACGAGTGGCCATGTAAATTGGCCAGGAGATGTTTAGAGAAGTGTCTAAACAGGACCGTTTCCGTCGCCACTCCCTGACGGGATGTCGAGACGAGGATTCATGCAAATGGTGATCCACAGAGAGAAACGATGACCTAAGAGCAGAGGACGCCAGACCGTGGGCAGGAGGCAAGTAAATATTCTTGCTCTGCCAGCCTTGGGTGCACCGGCACTTTTCGACATTGAAGGAGGTGTACTCAATGTAATTTATTTTGATTGTGTTTAGTGATCCGAGTATAACGCTCTTATCACTTTAAGCTTTGAGTTTTGATAATTTAGTTTCATGATTGATATTTTCGTGCACTACAGCTGCACTTGATTCATATTTTTATATATCAGTTGTACTGATTTTCATTTTTTTTGCAAACCCATTTGCATTCGATTTTGATTTTATGCACTCTGAGATACTTGATTTTGATTTCGTGCATATAGTATGCACATGATTTTGACTTATGCATTCCGTGTAGTTTACGTGGGCTTTCAGTACTTTGATATGGGTTTTTTGCATACAGTTGCACACGTTTACGAGTTCATATACCGCGGTATACATGATTTTGAATTGGTGCATGTTGTATACCGTTGATTTTGATTTTGATAGTCGATATTCGTTTTCGTGCACCATAATGCACTAGATTATGTTTTCCTGCACCATGTTCACTCGATATTCATTTTCGTGCACCCTATTGCACTATATGCTTTCATTCGGACCTGACGCACCTGATTTAGATTCTTGCAAACACTTGGCGCACTTGATGTGATTTTGTGCACACCAGATGCACTTGATCGAGATTCTTCGTGCATATTAGATGCTCTTGATATTGTTGTCGTGCACACCCATTGCACTTGATAGGCATTTTCGTGCATACCTGTTGCACTTAGTTTTTGCTTCTGTGCACATTCATGGCACATGTATT
The DNA here is from genome assembly GCA_030015575.1 of Agapanthus africanus. Classification (NCBI taxonomy): domain Eukaryota; kingdom Viridiplantae; phylum Streptophyta; class Magnoliopsida; order Asparagales; family Amaryllidaceae; genus Agapanthus; species Agapanthus africanus. The sequence goes on from JASDDO010000008.1 coordinate 357,215,115, forward strand.
TGATTTCAATTTCCGTGCGCACCAGACGCACGTGGCATTTTTGTTTACACTATTTGTGATTGATTTCTTTCGAGCATCGTGTTATTATGACATATATTATATTATATAGTAACTGAGCAGGACGAGTCTGAGGACAGTACCTGAGTATTTCTGCATGCATCGATATTTACTGAGGGGATTTCAAAAAGAGCTATAGTCTCAATATTTTCTTACGTGCCCATGAGTGACACGAAAATTTACAAAGAAAGCCCTTCCAAATCAATTTTTTTCAAAAGGCGGGACATATATGTTAAATAAACATATAGAGATATATAGCTATTTCTCTACAAATGAACGTCCTCTACTTATGCCGTGATAAACGTATCGCACTGCGATTTGAAAAGGATTTTGCATGCACTTTTATTCAGTCATTTATATGATTTCACGAGGATGCGTACTATACACGTATTATGATCTTGATTATAGTATATTTGATTTTTGCAGTGGATTTCGAGACTTGTATGTTCGTCATAACTTCCATGATTGTGTGACTCTTGACGGAGTTCCGATTTTGAGTTTTGCACTCATTTTTATGCACATGCGTTGCGTTATGATATATCATATGTATTAGTGATTTCGGAGCCCCGATGACTTGATTGATTACTGAAATGTTTTAGTATTTGGGGAGTTTAAATTTAAATTTGGGGACTGAATTTATTTAAGAGGGGAAGACTGTAACATTTCAAAGATATAAAATATTATTTTTGGAATTTAAATAATAAAATAATGAATTTTATGAATATTATAGAAGTAATGAAATTAGTTTTAATGAAATGGTATAATTATATACCTATATTTTGGAAAAATATTTGGAAATTAATATGAATTATTGATTATGGAAGTATTTATTTGATTTGGACATTTTATAAGTTATTATACAATTATTTGTATACAAGTTTAATGCAAAACTTAATTAATATTTTACTAATCATGTATTAACCATGTTCATGTATCATGACATGCAACATATCATATTGTGACAATTGTTCATATTGATAACCTGGCTTCATTTGCTTTTAATTGGTTTTGTTTTTTTTTAGAAAAGAAAAAGAAAAGAATAAATGAAAAAGGGTGGGGGACAAGAGTATGGTTGAGAGAGGGGGAGAGAGAGGGGGAGAAGTTTCTACACCTTTCCATATCTTTCCTCACCTCCTCGTTCTCTTCATTTTCTTCATCCTCTTTCTCTTCTTCAACTCCTCCATTTTCTCTAACTCATCATCCACCCTTACTACCACCATACAACCCTCCCAAATACTCAACAAAATCCCATGTTCCCTTCATAAATAATGGTCCTCACATCACTACCATGGTAGGATCAAGTTGGGACTTTGAGCACTTTGGCCATCCTAAAAATTTCTTGAGTTGCTCTTGGAAGGTAAATCCTTCACTTTTAGTTAACTGTTATGTTTCCCTAATCTCCTATAGTAATTTAGAGTTAAACAAGTGTAAGTTTAATTATCTTAGAAAATTCTAGGATGAGATTTATTGGATGTTTTGAGTTGTGGAAGTGTATTTGAGGCTTAGTTGGTGACTAGAAACCTTTTAGTGAAAGAATTTTGGACTAATCTTGAGTTTAGAAGTCCCAAATATGAACTTGGAATTTTCCGATATCGGGTTTTTTTGAAAATGTGATGATCAATTGGGATCTGCTTTGACTCGGGGACTCTGAAAAATATTTAGCAAACACAGAGAGATGTGCAGGCAAATTGGAATCTACCCTAGAAACCCGAGCCCACAATACCCTAACCTGGCCACCAGAAAATGCTATATGCTCGTAAATTGCAGTCTGGCCTATAAGAATAGGTCCCAGGTTTGGTCCATAGCTCTATAATATGATATCTAGGCCTACCCTATGCAAAATGTCCTAATTTCACCTAGGGTAAAATCTGGGAGTGTTTTTCTAAGTTCCTGATTTCGTTTTATGACTTTTGTTAACTGAGTTTGGTATTCGAGTTTTGATTCGGTCATTTGACGTTTTTACATCAACGTCGGGAATTTTTGGTTATTCTTGCATGCGTGGACCATAGTTTCTAACCTATGTACGTTTTGCTTGCCGCGTCGGTTTTCGGATTTGATTTTGTTTACGATACGATATTCCTTGAATTGTAGGTACCTTCGCATGGACATCTGGGACGACGAATGAGGGCAAGGCGTTCATCGAATTCGGTTAGAGCGAGGATAGTAGGTGAGTAAATGTATATCTACGGGGGAAGTCAGGTGGATGGCGTATAGCACCCCCCGCAACCGTAGTATTAGGATATTAGGTATATAGCTATATAGGTAGATATTAGATGGGTATACTTAGTTAATAGGGTTCTATGAGATTTTAGGCTATAGTAGGCATACACGTAGGAAGGATTACCCTTAGTTCTTATTCTCTTAGCGTTGAGCCTTTGATATATATGTTGTCACACACACACACACTTGGTATGATATGTGGGTGTATATATATGTATGTATGTATGTATCTATGTATATACACACACACACATGTAAATTTGAGGATGATTTCGATATGATATCACGAGATGATGATATGACATGTTAGAATGATTTGAGTCGATATGATCAGACATGATGTCACGAGATTATGATATATGATTTGAGATTGAAACATCATGTTATGATATGATATATTAAATAATCATTGGGCGATATATACATGACATATGACTAGATGAGATGATAGAATGTACATGACCATAGATCCGTACCCCTGATTTATGATATCGTACGACGGATTATAATGTAAGAGAGATGATATATATGATAATTGACCCGAACTATTGCTTCGAGGATGCCGTACGACGGATTATACCGTATGAGATACGATATATATGATGATTGATCCACACTATTGACTCAAGGATGCCGTACGTGATACTATGTGGCTGGATCGCCTACTGATGGATGTATCGACTCAAAAATGTTATAGTCTTCTAATCACTTTTGACTTGGAAATATTTTAGTCTTCCAATCATATAAGTAGATATTAGAATATAATTAGAGCCATACCTACTTTTAAAACTAACGAATCGTTATGCATTTTTAAATGACAGCCCTAAGGGACTCTACGGATTTTCAAATGGTATCCTTTTCTCAAAAATATCGTAGCCCTATTTTTCTAAGAATGACGATTCGTACTATTTTAAATACCATAACTGTATGGCTCGTATGTGTTAGTTATATGTATGCCCTATAGGCCATTGTACATGAGATGTATATTATAATGGATGCTTGGACATATATAGGGAGGACTTTCTTGCTCGACATGATAGTATGCTATATGCTTGCTCTTTATCTTAACATGTTGACTTGTATAAGTGATGCCGTCTTACTCTCACATGTTGATAAAGCCCTTAGGATGTGTACTTGACTACCAGGACTATGATGGAGATCATACTAGTGGGGCCAAGGGTAGTCCACAAGTACACCCTATAATTGTTCCTAGTCGAGGGTGTATCGAGACAGGGCATCGATATTCCAGAGTATACTAGCGTATATGCATCTTGACCCATATGATGGGTGATGGATGATCCCACATCCATTGGTGTTTGACATCAAAGATGGTGTGCGGGTGCTCAGTGGAGACTGCGTACACTGAACGGACTCGCCGAAAACTCATAGATGGTATTATACCTATCGTCAGATAGCAGTTCTCTGGTGACACTGGTACAGGTTCGTCTGTCGACCCGAGATCGTCATAAAGTCTTGTGTGATTCCCACAGTATTTTGATTTCCACCATACCACGTTCAAAAGATCGTGCAAAACGGTGGGTTTTGGGTACAGTCCCGAGTCACATGGAGGCAATGAGCGATAGGAAGGGATTCGTCTCTCTCGGTATTGGGAGTTGATGTTGCGCTATGCTCGATTGGCCATAACAGGAAATCCTTGGCCAGGGTGGTTGTTATTTATTGGTAAGTGTTATCAGTAGTTTCTCGAACCGCTATGGATCTCACATCGGCATGACTTATCAGGCTATTGGGGTCTGACGTTTTACCACCCCCAGGCTGCGATATGCGACATATCCGACGAAGAGACCGGACTGTACAGTAGTGTTACTGATTGGATTCGCAGGAGTATGAGCAGGCTTACTTGTTGATCTTCTGATCGCTCAATACCCGGGTGGCCGTTACGTTTAGCAGACCGCTTGCGGCTTGTGGGTGTTTGATATGATCATCACCTACTGCCGGCGTATTGACGAGTCTTTAGAGTCGTACACAGAGGTTTCCTGGTTCATGCGAAACGAAGTAGGAGCACATATACGATATGTGCGGGACCGAGATTAATGCGCGTATGTGATACCGCATTCTATTCTCGCGATATGTGATATCGGTCAGTTATATGTGATATAGCCGGGTTGTCGGATCAAGTGTTGATTCGATAGATAGTTATATTTGATATTAGCCGGTTGTATGTGATATAGCCGTATTATTAATTCAAGTGTTTATTTAACAATTTAATGTATAATTATATATTTGATATATTGAATTGCATTAACTGATATTAGCTCACTTAAGTTTTCTTTTTCTCACTTGTGTACATTTAGTATATATGTGATATATATTAATTTACATTATTTATGTGTCATGCTTGATGCCACATGCTACATGGGTGTATGAGACTCATACCATGCAAATAATAATGATGGGTTTTTATTTATTTAAAGTAAATCAAAATTGGTTGGAAATTGTCACATGGTTGAAGCTTGTAGAACCATTGACCAAGTCCACTCTTTTTGTTTTACTTGAAGATATTTATTAACCCAACCATTATTGTTTAGCCATGGTTTATTCTCGACATGAGTTAGTGTATGACACTAACTCACCCATGGTTTGCTATTCTCATCTCATGAGTTCATTCTCATCTCCATCTTCATCTTCATCTTCATCTTCATTTTGAGAAAAAGCTTGCTAGCTTTTTCCTAAGTGAGAAAATATTGTGAGAAAATTAAATCTAAAGTGAGCCCATTTCCTACTTCATCATCCTCTACTGTATTAGCCATTTAGTTTAGCCTGTTTTCTTCACTAATCTATCATTAGTGAAGAGGTAGCATGAGATTGAGTCTTCTCGACGTAGATCATCTTCGGCCTCGAAGACTTCGAGCAAGCTTGTTCATTTCTTCAAGTGAACCCTTACTAGAGTTCGGATGTTCACTACTTAGAGCGAAGGGACTACTACATAGAGCTTTAGAAGTGAAGGACCGGTCTACAAAGGTTGTATTCCTCATTCACTTTAGATATAAAGTGTTTTGTATTGCTAGTTCGTTTAAATTTCTAGTTAAGATTCTAGGGTTAGGGTTCTTTAGAACGGAAAAAATTTGAAAAAGGCATGGACGATGGCTCCCGAAACCTTGCTGTCGTGCCAAGCAATCCTACAGTGGTATCAGAGTCAGGCTATAGATTTAAACGATTTTTGTTAGATTATGAAACCGAAACAACTTCGAAACACCTGATACACATTCCTAGTTTCTGTCGAATTTTAAATGGCCTCTAAAAATTTTTTTAGCAACTGCAGAATGTTGTATGCGATATAACATGAACACCATAGAAATTTGAAGCTATTTGAATGAAATATGGCCGGCCACATAGGTGTAAAAACCGAGCTCACCTGTTCAATGGTGTGTTTTGGGCTTCAAATTTTTAGGGTGTTCCAGTCTCTGGGTTTTGGTGTTTCAGGTGTTGCTTGTTTTTTCTAAATTTGCATGTGATGTTAACTTTCTGCAAAGGCAATTCGGAGTGTTTCGTAGTCGTAATTCTAACATCTATTCAGGTTATTTAGCCGACGTTAAAAAGTTCGACCGGATATCAATAACTCATATTTTCCCTCGCTGGAAATTTTCCATGAGTTGGATTTTTTCAAAGTTTAAAATCTTCAGAAAATCATACAAGCGATTCTGTGGACCCTCTAGAAGAACGATACCCAAACTCGACTTTTTGGATCGCGAAACCGCGGTCATACCTTAGGGTTTGCGGCAGTTCCGTGGCGACATGAGTGAGGCATGGGTCGGCCCTTCTACTGATGGTTCATAGGAGCTGTGGCATGTTCTGGGTATTTTTTGAACTCCGCTCAAGTGTTGAGCTCTTTAGGAAATTTTGGGTGTTTGTTTATTCGATCGAAAAGTTTAACATCGTCTAGCTATTTGTGATTGTAATACAATATCCACATAATTATTTATGAGATAACTAGTTTGAATTTTATAAATCTAGCAGTTTAGTCTTATTTGATTGGTTGCCACGAAATTTTGATGTGGATTAAAAGTCCGTCGCAATTACGTAGCGTATGTGGATACTCGCCGGGTAACCTTACTAGATACTCACGCCCCATAGCCCCGACCAAGTGACTATAGGAGAACCCCGTAGCCAAAAGCATCTGTTCGGGTGCTCACGGCTGCGGTGTTCCGCCTTAGTGCACTTCATCAACGGCATCGGGGGTGCGGCCGTCTACTAAAGTTTCCGAAGAGCATTCGATCAGGTTATCGGGAATCTTGTTGAATTACCCGACAGGTTATTTGAAAGTGTTTTCAATATCGAGACTAAAATGCGGGGTTTATAATTGTTAGGCATGTGATGTCTAAGGAATTCATTTGGTTGGGCATGAAATCCAAAGTATGTGATACATTGAGTTTATGATGTCTAAGGTGGTTGCGGATTCTAATTTTTGTAGTTTTTCACATTCTTTTCTATGACCGTAAGTGTAATATGTGGTGTATCGCCGGTTTCATTGCTATACGTCAACGACAATTGGGATATGCATATTTAATTACGTTGATGACATGTGATGTTGTGTGTTGATGTGATATGTTATATTGGATCGTCGTGTTCTGAATAGCCGGGTTTTTTTTATGTGAGATGAGAGGTTTTCATTTTCATTCATGTAAAAGCTTGTATGTAATATTCTTTTATTGGGGAACTTCCGGGTTAAGGATGATGTCACCATTAATGTATATTATTTACTTTTCCGCATTAGGATAGACCCAAGGAGGAAAGCACAAGTAACCGGGTTCTATGGTCCAGTGGGAGACCATCTCGAGGAGTCAAGACCGGGTCTCCTAACTCTAGAATTGGTAGGGTTGCTTGCCACTCTCATATGGATCTAGGGATGTGGGTTTGGATATTCATCGGGACTGTGGAATCCGTGTTTTATATAGGCTTAATTTAAAACACGGAATTCCTAGTATATCTAATATTTCATATGTGTTCTTCTGCTGTTGATATTTTGTGATGTGATCACTTGAAATGTTCGGAGACGAATGCCTATATTATATATATGATATATAATAACTATTGATGCTTTCATTTCTTCTGTGATGCTTGGGAAATATAATTGATGGGACTTCATTAATGAGATTAATGAAAAAAAAGAAATCTAAAGATATTGTAGAAACTTGTTTAAAAACTGGTAGCTCTAGTTCTTGCTTTGAATAGCGATATTCCTTGTAGAATATCCAACACCTTATTCGATAAGGAAAGAGCCGATATCCCTTCACCGGGAGTGACCACTTTAGCGAAACTAGCAGATGCTACAACCCACTCGGTTTGTCTTTTGATTGCTTCTATAGTTTTTGCTTTGCATAGTGGTATTTATGAAATATCCCGCACCTTATTCGATAAGGAAAGAGCCGAGATCTTTTCACCGGGAGTGACCTCTTTAGCAAAACTAGTAAAAGCCTAAAAAACAATCCTTTTCAAAATCACTCGATTCTACAACGATATCAAGTTCATTACGCAAAGGGTTTTCTTAAAAACCTGTCGTAGCTCTCCGTCATTTCAGATAAGTAGTATTTAGTTTTCCTGCTGAGTTTGTTGACCTTGTCAAGGCGTAGTGTGCGGTAGCTGATTAGTGCTTATCTGCAAAGCATATGATGCGATTGGATTAGGGTAGTCGTGCGTCCTTGTTGACCTTGTCAAGGGTCGTGCGGGTGGATTTAATTCAATCAGGAAATGACGGGTTGAACTTGACTTGCGGTTTATGGTTTGTTGACTTTATCAAGGTCATAGATCGCTTGGGGTAAAATGTTATCGGGAATTTGAAGTGTTGAAATTTACAATGAGATTGCATACCTTCTATGAGATAATTGGATCCCGATACCCACTGCGAATAAGAGTTACTCCTGGGAGAGTTTTACACATTACAATTAGGCGATCAAGTAGGTGTCAAGAAAGGTTTTAGCGGGGTTACGCCCCTGGTAAAATGAGGTTTGTTTTAATTAGGTCCGTGCGAAAGCACGGGGAACCTCCCTCAAACTACCGACACTGGCCTGGCCAAAAGATTGGCGAACTTGTAAGGTGTAATTAATCCCGGCTAGTCTTACCTTTTAGGGTTTGAAGGAAGATTTGATAAAAACAGTGGGAGCCATCCTGATTCGATAAACTAATAACCAATCTGATCTTGCAAGAGCGCACGCAGAGTGTTTTCTTCTCTCTCTCTCTCTCTCTCCAGGTAGCGACCATGTCACGCCTTAATCAAGATAATAATATAGATGCATTGACCGAAACTGCTTATTATACTGAGCTAGGGAACGTTGGTTCCGTTCTTTCTTATAATTGTTATAAGTCTGAACAGGAAATAGAGGAATATCCAGACTCCCATGCCACCCAATCGAAGAAAGTTCATGTTGATGCATCTTCTTCGGGTGTGTTCATTACCGAGAACTGTTTCTCAGTATCCTCTACGTCCTGCGTATGTGATACCGGATCAGGATCCCGTATATGTAATATGTTACATGGGCTACAGAAAGGTAATGAACTGGGAATGGATGATATATCTCTAAGTGTTAGAGAATGGTGCAATTGTTGCAGCCAAGTCAGTTGGCAAATATCACCTTGTATTAATACATTGATTCTGAACGAATGTTATTACATACCGAACCTGATATACAACATTGCATCGGTTTCTTTAATGAGTTAAAGAAGGATATAATTTTGTATTGGAGGATAATGTTGTGAACATTTTCCTTAATTAAGAGTTGATTAGATCAGGCACGTTATATAATAGCATATACGTTCTAAATCAAACCACAGTTCAAAGTATATAGAATACACACAAGAGTAGTAGTTCAGAAATGAACGAATCCTTCTTGTGGGATTATAGACTAGGTCATATCAATGCAACACGACCATCTAAGTTACATAAGGATGAATATTAGAATTTGTTCAAATTTTCATCTTATACTACTTGCCAGTCTTGTCTCAAAGGTAAAGTGACCAATACTCTGTTTACTGGAAAGAGAGAAAGAGTTACTAAACTCTTAGGACGGATACATGATGATGTATACGGTCCTGTGTCTACAAATGCCAAGGTTTGTTCTTCGTACTTCATTATATTCATCGACTATCTCTCAAGATTCGAACATGTGTTCCTGTTGAAACGCAAGTCTAAAACTTTTGAGAAATTCAAGGAATATAAGCTTGAAATTAAGAACCAAAAGGGTAGAAGCATTAAGTCCTTCGATGTGATCGAGGAGGAGAATACTTGGGCATGGAGTTCCTGGATTTTCTAATAGGAGAACGTGATTCTCTCTCAGCTTACTCCTTCGTATACACTACAGAACAACGGTGTATCGGGGCGGAGGTATCGCACCCTATGAGATATAGTGCGCTCTATGATGAGTATTGTTGAATTTCATGTTTCCTTTTGGAGTTATGCACTTAAGAAGCTGCATACTTATTGAATGGGGTTCCATCCAAATCAGTGCCTACCACTACATATAAGATATGGAATGGGAAGAGACCGTGTCTTAAACGAGTTAAGATAAGGGGTTGTCCGGCCTATGTTGAAAAGCAAAATCCGGACAAGCTCGAGGCAAGGTCAGTTGTGTATAAGTTTGTTAGGATATCCCAAACATTTGCGAGGGAATATCTTCAACCAAACTGAGGAGGAAAAGATATTTTGTTTCTCAGCATGCCACCTTTTTTAGAAAAGGAATTTCTTGTGAAGAAATTTGTGGTCATGAGGTAGAAATTGAAGGAGTTCCAGCTAGACAAACTAACAGCTGATGATTTGGTGAAACCAAATGATTCAATAGTCTCCGACGAACTTCAGCCTCTCCGCGAATCTTGTAGGGTTCCTCATCCACTTGAGAGATACTACGGTCTTCTCGGTGACAGTGGGAGCAAGGATTGCATCATGGTTGATGATGGCCCAACTAGGTTCAAGCAGGCCATCACGAGTGGTGACTCTGTGAAAAGGCTGGTTGCTATGCGATCAAAGATGGAATCCATATACACCAACAAAGTATGACTTTGCATATTGCACCTGAAGGGGTAAAACCCATTGGGAGCAAATGGATCTTGAGAAGATTCTTGGAACAATGCGCGCATCGCGGAAGTATGACTTTCAAAGCTATGCTGAAGTCCATGTACACCAACGAAGTATGACTTTCAAAGCTATGCTGAAGTCCATCAGGATCAATGAGCGCATCGCGGAGTTGGAACATCTGTTTTGATGTGATAGTCAAAGAGTTTGACTTCATCAAAATGGTAGATGAACCTTGTATATACAAGAAGGTTGTAGAGAGTGAGGTTGTCTTACATGTATTGTACGTAGATGACATACTCTTGATAGGAAATGGTTTCCTATGCTACACTTGATCAAGCTCCTCTTATCACAAGGATTCTCCAAGTAAGATCTGGATGATACCTACTACATCTTGTGGATTATGATCTATGATGATAGATCTAAGTGCATGTTGGGAGTGTCCCAAATCCAGGTACATTAACACCGTACTAAAGGGGTTTAGTATGGAAGATTCTAAGCGTGGTGGTATGCCTACTTACTCAGGAATCACTCTCTCCAAAAAGATGTCTTCCAAGACTGATTTGGAGAGAGTTCGGGTGCAAGGGATACTCTATGCTTCGGCAGTAGGCTCTATCATGTATGCGATGTTATGTACCAGACCAGATGTAGATGACTCACTAGGTGTAGTGATCAGTAATCAATCGGATCTTCGGAGAATCACTGGAAAGCTATGGAGGACATTCATAAGTACTTGAGAAGCACTAAAAAATGTTCTTGGTTCGAGCTTTCAGAGTGATAAGGTCGACTGAGAGTCAGTCACAGGCATTGTCTTTACCCTCAGTGGAGAAACGGTATGTTGGAAGAGTTCCAAGCTAGATAATGTGACATACTAAACGATGAAGGTTGAATGCATTGCTAACAATGATGCTGCCAATGTGGTTGTCTAGGCATTTCTTGTTCATGAGATGAACAAGGTTCCTACCATTGAGCGTCCAATAACTGTTATTGTGACTACAATGGAGTTGTGGCTTTAGCCTAGGAACACCGATCCCATCAGCGATCCAGACATATTCTGAGGCTAGTATCACCTGATCAGGGAGATGGTTGATCTCTAACGGATCGAGGTCAGGAGAGTTGACACGAAGGATAACACGGAGGATCCACTCACCAAGGCCTACTTCCCCAAATACTATTTGAGAGATTTTGGGATGGTTGAGTATAGGATACTACAACCACTGCTATGTTGTTGGGCATTGGATACTACAACAGATGGCCTTAGTGCAAGTGGGAGATTGTTAGTTATATGTATGCCCTAGAGGCCATTATTGTACACGAGATGTATATTATAATGGATGCTTGGACATATATAGGGAGGACTTTCTTGCTCGACATGATAGTATGCTATCTGGTTGCTCTTTTTCTTAACATGTTGACTTGTATAAGTGATGCTGTCTTTCTCTCACATGTTGATAAAGCCCTTAGGATGTATACTTGACTACCAGGACTATGATGGAGATCATACTAGTGGGCCAAAGGGTAGTCCACAAGCACACCCTATAATTGTTCCTAGTCGAGGGTGTATCGAGACAGGGCATCGATATTTCAGAGTATACTAGCGTATACGCATCTTGACCCATATGATAGGCGATGGATGATCCCACATCCATCGGTGTTTGACATCAAAGATGGTGTACGGGTGCTCAGTGGAGACTGGGTACACTGAACGGACTCGACGAAAACTCCTAGATGGCATTATACCTATCGTCAGATAGCAGTTCTCTGTTGACACTGGTACAGGTTAGTCTGTCGACCCGAGATAGTCATAGAGTCTTGTGTGATTCTCACTGTGCTTTGATTTCAACCATACAACGGTCAAAAGATCATGCAAAAAGGTGGTTTTTGGGTACAGTCCCGAGTCACATGGAGGCAATGAGCGATAGGAGGGGATTCGTCTCTCCCGGTATTGGGAGTTGATGTTGCGTTTAGCAGTAGTTTCTCGAACCGTTATGGACCTCACATCGGCATGACTTATCAGGCTATTGGGGTCTGACGTTTTACCACCCCCAGGCTGCGATATGCGACATATCTGACGAAGAGACTGGACTGTACAGTAGTGTTATTGATTAAATTCGCAGGAGTATGAGCAAGCTTACTTGTTGATCTTCTGATCGCTCAATACCCGGGTGGCCGTTATGTTTAGCAGACCGCTTGCGGCTTGTAGGTGTTTCATATGATCATCACCTACTGCCGGCGTATTGACGAGTCTTTAGAGTCCCACACAGAGGTTTCTTGGTTCATGCGAAACGAAGTAGGAGCACATATGTGATATGTGCGCGAGCGAAATTAATGCGCGTATATGATACCGCTTTCTATTCTCGCAATATATGATATCGGTCGGTTATATGTGATATAGCCGGGTTGTCGGATCAAGTGTTGATTCGATAGATAGTTACATTTGATAGTAGCCGGTTGTATGTGATATAGCCGGATTATTAAATCAAGTTTTGATTGAATAATTTAATTTATAATTATATATTTAATGTATTAAATTATATTAACTAATATTAGCTCACTTAAGTTTTCTTTTTCTCACTTGTGTACATTTAGTATATATGTAATATATATTAATATACATTATTTATGTGTCATGCTTGATGCCACATGCTACATGGGTGTATGAGACTCACACCATGCAAATAATAATAAGGGGTTTTTATTTATTTAAAGTAAATCAAAATTGGTTGGAAATTGTCATATGGTTGAAGCTTGTAGAAGTTTGTGGAACCATTGACCAAGTCAACTCTTTTTGTTTAACTTGAAGATATTTATTAACCCAACCATTATTGTTTATCCATGGTTTATTCTCTACATGAGTTAGTGTATGACACTAACTCACCCATGGTTTGCTATTCTCACCTCATGTGTTCATTCTCATCTCCATCTTCATCTTCATCTTCATTTTGAGAAAAAGCTTGCTAGCTTTTTCCTAAGTGAGAAAATATTGTGAGAAAATTAAATCTAAAGTGAGCCCATTTCCTACTTCATCATCCTCTACTATATTAGCCATTTAGTTTAGGGTGTTTGCTTCACTAATCTATCATTAGTGAAAAGGTAGCATGAGCTTGAGTCTCCTCGACGTAGATCATCTTCGGTCTCGAAGACTTCGAGCAAGCTTGTTCATTTCTTCATGTGAACCCTTACTAGAGTTCGGATGTTCACTACTTTGAGTGAAGGGACTACTACATGGAGCTTTAGAAGTGAAGGACCGGTCTATAAAGGTTGTATTCCTCATTCACTTTAGATGTAAAGTTGTTTGCATTGCTAGTTCGTCTAAATTTCTAGTTATGATTCTAGGGTTAGGGTTCTTTAGAACGGCAAAAATTTGAAAACGGCATGGACGATGCCTCCCAAAAGCTTGCTGCCGCGCTAAGTAATCCTACAGTATGTAGCTATATATATTTTATATTTTTGTGTTTACTGTTTACTTTTCTGCTATGCTCGTATTATTCTCGTTTGCATTTTACATACTTGTTCTTTTCATTATCTTATATGACATCGTCTGCTAGGACACATGCACTATTACAGATGATGTGCATGTTGCACGTACACATACTTGCCGGCTCACACACTCATCAGCGGTAATTGCCATGCCATGTACACATTAGAAATCGTTACTTCATCATATAACCTACTTACTTGTAGCTTATTAGAATTTCTTAGTACTTATTACCTCACATGCTAGTTTAGATATTGCATTTCTTATTTAGATAGATGCCACATATATATATATATACATTCTGGTTATGCACTGTAGATTGGCTCAATGCCGGTATTCATTGTTTCATTATTGGCTCATGTTTATGAGATTTCGGTTTTCATAAGATTTCTGAATTTGAGAAACTGCATGTGAATTTTGAAAACTTATGATCATTTTAAAGGAAAAATGCGGTTTTCCTTGATATGATGTGTGGCGTCCACCATGAGTTTTCTCGGTTCTGAGCTATATGTATACCTGATTCGAGGAGAGAGGAGGCACCATCTGCTGGTACATAGTGGACCCGGTATGGTACCCGGGGGCAAGAAGATCGTATAGAGAGACGTTGAGCCCGGCAGGGGAGCATTACCGACCGATGATAGTTTGGCTCGGTGGATATCCGGAAGATACAAATCAGAGTCGTGTGATTTAATGGATTTAAGAGCCGATCCGATGAGACGGCGCCCGAGATATGAGGATTTATGTGTCGCTGCTGGACACGGTTTTTATGTTGTTTTCGAGTATCGATGCTGGACACTCAGGTTTTTATCATGATTTGGTGTGTTGTTGATGGACACACGTTGGATGATACATTTATACTCATATATATATATATATATATATATATATATATATGATACATACAACATGGTACAACATTATGACACAGACACGGTTATATTAGTACTATACTAATATTAACACCATCACCCTTGTTACTACTCAATGTTGTTGTTATTATTATTTTACTGTATGACATAGGAGATCGTCATACATTCGATTTCTACCCAGTGATGTCTTCTACTCACGAGTTGGCAACTCACCCCCGTTGAGCCACGGTTTTCTTGCAGGTTGACCGCACGGATTCAATAGCGGCTTGCTAGCACACAGTTTCCTTCTAGGTGAATTGCTTTGGTAGGTGGGGTACACTTGCATCGTTACCACCATTTGTACTTGTATATTTATTCAGTTGTATCTAGTTAAAAGCTCCATCAACCAGACTTTGTGTATTTAGTAAACTTAGAAAACCACAGATTGTATATTCTTTCGGACCTAGAGCTGCGGTTATATATTTATTATATATTTCTATTTTCTTTGATGATGTTTTGGTTTTCTTTCTTTTCTGTGTTTGATCTTCGCCATAGGGCGTCTTATATATATCATTTGTGTGGTTGTGATCCCACCAATTGGCGAAGAGCTTGCTCCCGCTTGGGGATGCCTATTATTATTGCTTTGTATTTGTTTCCCCCAATCAGAGCAAAGCACTGTTCAAAAATTCAAATTTTGAAATGAAGCAACGCTTCAGATTCAGCGGCAAGTGCGCTGCGCCCTAAGCAGCGCACCACAAGCAAAGCATGTGGGCACTAGCGCTAGGTACGCTGCGCTCGAAGCAGCACGCTACGTGTGCGCTAGCGCTAGATGAGCTGCGCTCTGAGCAGCGCACCATGTGTCAAACACAGGTGTGCTAGCGCAATGTGCGCTAGCTTTTAAGCAGCGCACCACGTGCAAAGCACGGGTGCCCTAGCGCCAGAATTAAAAACTCGCCACCGTTAGATCAAGGATCTAATAATAATGATGAATCATTAATTATTCGGAATTAAATTCTTTTAAGAAAAGATTCCTCAAAATCTTTCTAAATAACAAGATTGTGCTCTGTAAATCAGAGCACCGTTGGATCAATGATCCAATGGTAAATAAAAATTACCAAAATACAGAATAAATTCTGTATGGAAAGATTTTCCAATCTTGTTAAAAATAAGAAGATTGACTTCTGTAAAACAGAAGCCTTAGGATCAAAGATCCAATGGTGGGGAAACATCCCCATATCAATCAGAGAAAGATCTCTTTAACTGATTCAACAAATCAGCCTACCCTATAAAAAGGCCCCTAGACTTCAAGTCTCACAGATAGATATAGAGATATAAAAAGAGAGAAAGAAACCTCCCCAAAACTTTGAGAAAATTCAAAGAGTAAGCTCTTGCAAGAAGATCTTTCTTCAAGGTAAAAATGATGATGATGAACATAGAGATGAAATTATCTCATAAAAAGAAGAATTCATTTCTTTAAAAAGATCATAAATCTACAAAGACAAAAAGTCTTTCATAAAAAAGATCAAAAGATCTCATCATAAAATAGAAGAAGAACATAATTCTTCTCACAGATCATGGATCTATAAAGGCAAAGCCTTTCATCAACATAAGAGATTGGAAATATCTCCTGCAAAATAAGAAAAGTTGTTCTTAGATCTTGAGACAAAGTCTCTTTTAAAAGAACTTAAATTTGTTTCCCTGATCATAAAATTGATCAGATGCGCTTTGCGCTCTTGAACTGCGCTTCTGCGCTCTCTGGACTGGCGATCAGCGCCAAATGCGCTACGTGTCAATCACATATGCGCCAATTAACCACTAGCGCTTTGCGATCTTGAAATAGCGCACTGCGCTTATGGGCTAGCGCTCAGCGCCAAGCGCACCACGTGTCATTCACGTGTGCGCCACTAAACTGAAAGCGCAATGCGCTCATGGATTAGCGCTCAGCGCTCATAAACTAGCATCATGCGCTTATCATCTGGCGCCTAGCGCTAAGCGCGACACGTGTCCCTTACATGTGCGCCATGTGGCAGAAGCGCACTGTGCTTTTTGACTGGCGCAAAGGGCCTAGCGCACCACGTGTTGCGCTGGCAGAACATAAATTGTTCTTCAATAAGCCCAGAGCTCTGATGAATAATTTACATTCAATAAAAGACAAAAACATTGTCAAGATATAAATCAATGCTCAGCATTGTTAAAATGGCCAAGCCCAAATAAAGGCTCAACAGCCCAAAATAAAATGTTAAACATTTATTGGACTTAGCCCAAGATTGGCCATAAGTCCTCAACCCATATTAATTGAGCTCATCTGCTCATAAATATGTTAACAGATCTTAGCCCCAAATTAGACTACAGATCTTTCAACCAACTCAGGTCGGTTCGAGGGTACATCTCTTTACTCCTCTGATATTTGTCGTTGTAATCCTTCAACGTCTTCAGAGAGGTGACGGGTCCCAACAACCAAACATTCTACGGACTGTGGGGTACTTTAAAACCCATGGACTATGATGTCCTTAACCTTGACTGTGAGGTCTTTAAAACCCATGGACTATGATGTCCTTAACCTTGACTGTGAGGTCTTTAAACTCACGGACTATGATGTACTTAACCTTGACTGTGAGGTCTTTAAATTCACGGACTATGATGTCCTTAACCTTGACTGTGAGGTCTTTAAACTCACGGACTATGATGTCCTTAACCTTGGATCGTAATGTCCCTAAACTAATCGACCGAAATGTCCCTAAACTAAAAATAGAGTTCAAATGCTCTTTTGTTGGATATAATTGATCCTGTTAAGTTGATCTTAGTCTAAAAATTAGACTAAAGTATCCTTAACATACGTTTAAGTTGATCTTAGTAAATGAGGCTAACGTATCCTTAAACCCAACACCCAAACTCAAATCTACGAAGATACAGATTTGGACTAATCCACGCCCTACGGGAGACAACATAAATTAGTCTCCGTATATAATCCACGGGAAACCAAAAACAAAACAAACACCCACGACATGAAGTGACCATCTGGAGAAGGAGAAAGTGGTTATCGAGACGCGGTAGCATAGTTAACTGCAGGGGTTAGCGCTTGCAGGGAAGAGCGTCCCCACAATCAAAAACCCCTCAACGAGGGGGAATCTGACAAAGTCTGCTACATTGGCCGCATCCATTTAAACCTTCGATACATGGTGTTATAAATCAACTTGGCATCTTTGGAGAGGTGGACGGATAGCACTAATTAGCATCTGCCCCGATATTCAGGCGAGACGGACCAGCAAGATCGCGTCTCCGTGTTTCGGCGGGGAACAGATTCTGGCACGCCCGGTGGGACCTTTTCCTCTTTCCACTACACACTTCGTGTGTCGTGTTCGCGAACGAATCGCAGTTTGCTATGGTTTCCCTTGGGTTCGAGGTACTAAGATTTGGTTTCTTGCTTCGTGCAGAAAACGAAAGATCAATGGCGTCTACCTGCACAAAATGTTGCAGCTGCAACTGCAACTCCCGTTCCGCCTCATTTGGAGGTGTAACCTACGGGCCCCAGGCGGCCTCCATGTTCATGATGCCGGTGGACCAAGTAACTCTGGCCACCACCGGGCTGTTCTTTGGGACTATGATCCCACCCATGAACTTCAATGCCCCGATGCTGCTGCAAGAATCCACAAAGAAGTCGGTCTTTGATCGACTTACCACTGCCGCGGCCCCTCTCAACGGGCCGCCCAAGTCTAATGCCTCAATTTTCAACAGACTGAGCCAGAATGCCAACAAGCCCGCAATACCTGAAGCAGCCATCCCAAAGCGGATAGCTATCCCTGCTCAGGTGGAAGAAATCATTGGAAAGGCTTCTCCTGACAAGAAGTCAGTCTTCACAAGGTTGGCCACTCCGACTCCCACTCCAGGCGAATTCACCTCTACCCAGAGGTCTGTATTCGATAGGTTGGACATTACTGCTCGGCGAATGTCAGTCTTCAAAAGGCTGACATCAGCGACAACCCTCCATCAAGACAGGGGGCATGACGAAGCAATCTCCATAGCTGAACCAACTCCATCCGCACGACATGCTCGCCGTCGTCACTGGCGCCGAGTAAGGAAGGCTGGGGGCAGCTCCCCTTCTGGACTAACTTCGCCAGCTCCCATGGTGGAAATCAACGCTGTTGTTCCGACTGGGAACAGCTTTGAACCGCTTAGGAGGGTTCGAAAGAACTCTCCGACTGCCGTGCTGAAGAGATCTCCTCCACCTATGGAGATTACTACAGAAAGGAAGACGGAGCAGCACCCTCAGCGGCGGTCCTCCAAAATTTATAAAGTCTGATGACAGGTCCAGGAATCGGTGATTAACCAGGACTACTCTCGCCGGCCAAAGAAGCTCAAAGCTCAGCAAGAAAAGAGCCATCTCGTGGTACCACAGAAGACGTCATCCATCTGGGTGGCCGCTGCAACGGCCCCCTAGACTTCAACTGCTCACAAGAGAAGGAGGCCAGAGAAAGCCTCTGTGAACGTGGCAAACCGCAAGGACGTCGAATCTAAACGCCCCAAGTCCAGGGGCATGGTGATACATACGGTTTATATGGCTTCCGGAAAGGAAGAAAGCCGTGCTTTTACGGGTCATCGACCGCTTACCCGATCGATAAAGAAGGCTCAGGAACAACAGCAGCAGAAACATCAGGAGATGCTGATTGCAATGGCTACACTCACTGGGCCAAAAGAAAGACCAGAAACCTCGGAGCAGCGTCGGGAACAAGAAACTGATACCGAGTTCCTCCGAAGAATGCTTGAGAGGAAAGAAAATGAGGCCGCGAAACAGGCGGCCAACATAAAACGAATGGCTAACTTGTTCCAAGACATGGCTGGGATGTTGTTACAGCCGGAACCTCCAGCTGAAGACCCCCCGATCATCATTGAAGACGATAGAAGGGAGACATCGAACCCCCCTCCGGCTCTTTCAGCAGCCAAAGAAGAGACAATCTCTAAGGCCGCCTTGGATGATTACATCGCTCAGCAAATACGAGCTCACCAGGCGAATGAAGCGGCCGGCCAAATTGTTAAAACTGGGCGACCATATCCAGGCTGGTATGACCAAATAAGGTATCCGCCAGGATACACGATCCCTAAATTCCATGTATATAAAAGGATGGGAAATCCGCATCAACATGTTGCCCAGTTCAGGGCTCTATGTGGCAACACCGGAGGCGACGATAAACTGCTACTTCGCCAGTTCGTCGGTAACTTGTTGGAGACAGCGTTCGAATGGTACTCTGAACTCCCGAACGACTCCGTCAAAACTTTTGCAGAGATGGAGCTACTGTTCACCCAGCGTTTCGCGAGTGCTAGTGAAAGCACCCTAATAACGGCATTGATCAATGCCAGGGTGAAACCTGGCGAGACATGGGTTCAATACGCAATACGATGGCAGAATTTATGGACGAAATGTAAGCAGCGCATCGAAGAAGCGCTGACCGTAGGCATGTTCATGGGCACTCTTGACCCTTAAGCAACCTTCTCCCAATTCATGATGTTCTTCAAGCCGACCACGTTCCAAGCCTTGATCGACAAACTGGCCCAAATAGACCAAATGGGTCATAGACCGTCTCCTTCAAAGCCGGAGCCACGGAATGAAAAGGGCAAAGGGAAAGCGACCTTCGTCGCAAATGCTCAACAGCAGCCCAGTGGTCCAAAATTAACGGATCGCCTAGAGGAAAGACGGCGATACTATAATGAGAAGAAGAAGTGTCCTTATTCATTTTCCCAGGACAAAACGAAGAGATTGTTTGAGCTAGCGGTGCGCAACAGGCTCATCAATCTGCCAAATCCAAAATGCCCATTGCAACCCGGTGAGGCTAATAGTCTCAATTATTGCCCCTTCCATCAAACGGTAAACCATCCAATTGATGATTGCTTCGTCTTCAAGGGCTGGACTGAAGACCAGTATCAACAGGGCAAATTTGCCCTGTCCAAGAACTAGAAAGTGAACCCACCATAGCCATACGCTCCCAAGAAGACGGATACACCAGGGGCATCATCCTCCTTCATAGAAGAAGCTCCATGGGAGGTCGCTCTTTCAGCCAAGACGAAAAGAATGCTGAAGGATCTCCAAACATGCCCGGCGATCAGGTGGAAAAATCCATTGGAACCCGAGATCATCGAGGGAATGCTGAAACCGCGCCCAACTCCAAAGATTGGTGGTGATAGCCAAAACACTCACACCCAGCCGTCAAAGTCTTCGAAGGAGAAGAAGACCAAAATGCCCGTGAAGCCTGGTGACAAGTGCACGGACCTGCAAAAACAAATTGACGCGTTGGAAGAATATAATCAAAAAGCGCGGACTCCAGTCACACTCTAAGAATTTCTCAGCCACGTCCTTGAGGACGGAGATGATGACAATAGAGAAGACTCGTCGGATGAATCTGAAGGTTATGTAGCAAGATGCCATGTGATCTCTCACTCATCGATAGACAATGGAGAAGCTCCTTACACAGAGAAACTGGGGGCATATCCTGAGCCAGAACTTCTAGGGCCATCAGACGAAATGATTGATGCATTCCTGGACGGAGCTCTTCTTAAAAGCAATGCTGCTCGAGAGCGTGAGATGGCCATATTTGAAAAAGCCAAACGCCTACGACTGGACGAAAGGGTTGAAACACTCCCACCAGATCAAAGTACATCCACTGCAAATAAAAGAAGGTTCAAGACGAGGAAGAGGTTCGCCAAAGCCATATCGATGGGGATGAAGCTGCCACCCTCCGAAGGAAACACTCCTAGTGAAGCGGATATACATCCTAGCTACTGCTTATATCATTGAAATATTGTGCACCCCACCGAAGAGTGCAACGCTTTTAAAAGAAGGTGGCAGGGATATGTTGCTCACCGGCAACATTTCAAGCGGATGAAACGCAAAACTCGTCGGGAGCAAAGAAATACGACCGAGGAGCGTAAAAGAACTACCGGCAACTGTCACATGGTTGACGCTGGGGGATCGCAAGTTCTCACCTTCGGGAGAGACTCTGACGAAGAAATGACTCTCGGCCCTCTCTTCAAAGAATCCACCTCCAGAAAAGAGGAAGAACCAAAGAACTGCGAAAGCATTCAGCTGTGCAATCGCACATTACCTGAAAAGAATCTCGGACCTACGAACAAAGGTTCAAACAAAAAGGATAAGGGGAAAGAAAAGGTTCCTGAGGATATCGCCCTCGATGGTCGAGTCATCGAAGAGCTGGCAGCTAAGGACCCGCCCAAGAAAAGTTAGGTGGATTACAATGTTCTTGCACACCTGATGAAGATACCCTCGCAGCTCAGTATTCTCGACGCCCGTCTGCTATCCAAAGAGGCGAGGATTCGCCGATCAAGGCGTTACAAGAGCCTGAACAATTCCAAGCTTTCCTCGCCGAAGAAAAGATGAAGGACGAACTGGAAGAAGTGCACACAGCCGATATCACCTTCGGCGATGAAGATCTCCTCCTCGGGATGTGTGAGCATAACTGTCCCCTATATGTCTCCGGATACTGTCATGACATCAAGATACGCAAAATCCTGGTCGACAATGGGTCCTCCGTTAACCTCCTCAATGTAAGGGTGTTGAAGGAAATCTGCATGAGCGTTCAACACGTCGCTCGTGACAAAATCACCATCTCCGGTTTTGACTCCCAGTCGTCACGGACGCTCAGGTCTGTAATATTGACGCTGCGCTTTGGGCTGCTGGTCACTGACAATAAATTTCACGTCATTGACACCAAGACATGCTACAACGCTTTGCTCGGCAGCCCTTGGTTACACGAGTACAACATCACCCCCTCTACACAACATCAGTGTATGAAATATTTCAAGGATGGTCTTGAATACACCGTAACAGGGGAGCCGAACCCATTCTCCGTGAACGAAATCCGAAAATACGAAAATGCAAAATACTTCTTACCAAATTTTGAGGACACGGAAAGATGTCACAAACTGAAGAACAAAGCTATCACCACTATTCCAGTTTTCGGGAGTGATACCGAGGAAGAAGAAGATATAGTTTATTCAGGGCCACCCCAATGCAACAAGCCAGGACCGTCCACCCCTATGTTGATCTTCGGCAGCGACTCGGAAGATGAAGTCAATGCCGTATTCTATGCTCGGCCATCAATACAAGCCTTCGCTGATGAAGATCAAAGTTTGCAAGTTGCCATGGTTCCGCCAAAGCATCATAAAGAGCTAAACGCGCTTGATACCTACAGTGTGGAAGAACTGCAGACATTCTACGTCCCTCCCAGGCGAAGAGATGAAAAGGCGATCCTCTTTTACCGATCAACGAAGACCAAAGCAGAGAAAGAAATTTGTCATGATGCGGATTCTACACTTGACGGGCTCCAGCCCATCCGTTTCCCCAGATATTACACAGACGGACAAAACAGACTCTTGAGACGCCAAGGTGTACCCTTTAAGAAAACTGTGCGACAAGCACGGTTCTATAACAGGATCTGGAACGTTGCCGAAACTCAACGAAAGTTGCCCAAAGGGAGAATGGAAACGATCGGGCTTGGATATGTTCGATCCAAGAAACGGGAGCTATTCCGCGACTGCTACGTCATTACATGACTTTGATGAAGAAGGAGATGCTCTGTGGGAAGATGCTAACCTTGAACCAGAACGAGCTCCCGCCGTGAAAATGCCAACTCCGTCGTTTGAAGAACAGATGGACAAGCTTATAAGGGAAATGGTTCAAAAGGTGCAAGACGATCATAATCGGGAAATGGCCATCTATGAGAAAGCCAGAACGCAGTGCCTCCTTCAGCAGGTTGCGAAAAATGAAAATGCTCTTCCTTGTCAACCCGTCATACAAAAGGCCCGACGCAGAGGAAAAAATAAATCAAAAAGCGAGAAAGGCGTTCAACAGCGACAAAGCGGGACCAAGAAGCCATGCGATCGGGAATCGAGCAATCCGGATTCGTCTCTTATAAAGAAGATAGGTCGAGCATACTCTTTTCCCTAGGACAAAACACGGAGGATACTTGATCTTGCCATAAAACATCAAATGATTACCTTCCCGGAGTCTAAGCACCCCGAGCAAGCAGATGAAGTTAATCACCCAGATTATTGCTCCTATCACCAAGCAATAGGACATCCTCTCGAAGATTGCTTCACATTCAAAGACTGGGTAGAAGACCAGTATCGGCAAGGCAGGTTTGCTCTATCCAGCAGCTAGAGGGTAACTCCGCTACAGAAGCATGAACCAGAAGCCATGCGATCGGGAATCGAGCAATCCGGATTCTTCTCTTATAAAAAAGATGGGTCGAGCATACTCTTTTCCCCATGACAAACACGGAGGATACTTGATCTTGCCATAAAACATCAAATGATTACCCTCCCGGAGTCCAAGCACCCCGAGCAAGAGGTGAAGTTAATCACCCAAATTATTGCTCCTACCACCAAGCAATAGGACATCCTCTCGAAGATTGCTTCACATTCAAAGACTGGGTAGAAGACCAGTATCAGCAAGGCAGGTTCGCTCTATCCAGCAGCTGGAGGGTAACTCCGCTACAGAAGCATGAACCAAAAGCCGCGCCTGCAGCGAGAGTAGAACTAGATCAACATCGGTCTTGAAAGCGATCTCGTACTTTCTACGTGATAATGCTGTCAGAAGAAGAGCCCGAGAATATGGATGACCTCCCATGGTGCTTCGAAAACGATGATGGCGAGGTGATCTCAGAGTTTCCACCGGCGCTAAAAGAGCTGGAAGATGGAATACATACTATTGCAGATAACCTCAAGAAAATTGATTTGGGGACGGCAAGTGACCCGCGGCCGAGATTCGTCAGTGAGCTGTTGTCTGAAGAAAGGGTGGCTACGCTAAAGGACGTGCTCATGTAGCATAGAGATTGCTTCACATAGAACTATTCCGCGATGCCAGGAATGGATCCAGAGATTGCTGTACACAAATTGGCGATATCTCCGGACATCAAGCGGATCAAACAAGCACCAAGAAGAATGCAGCTCGTGCTTGAGATGAGTATCAATGCCGAGGTCAAGAAGCTAATCGACTCCGGCTTCATCCAAGAGGTTCAGTACCCTGACTGGATCGCCAATATCGTCCCAGTGATGAAGAAAAATGGGACAGTGCGCATATGTGTGGACTTTTGGGATCTTAATAAAGCTTGCCCAAAAGAAGACTTCCCAGTGACAGTTACCGAGCTGATGATGGACAATACGTCCACTCATGAAGTTTTCTCCTTTATGGACGGCTCGTCAGGTTACAATCAGATAAAGATGCATCCTGAGGACCAAAAGCATACCGCCTTCCGGACCCCTTTGGGTATATTCTGCTACAAGGTGATACCCTTCGGTCTAAAGAACGCCGGTGCCACCTATCAGAGGGCCATGACCAAGATTTTCGATGACCTCATACATGAAATCGTCGAATTCTATATTGACGACCTCGTAGTTAAAAGCAAATCATACGAGGAACATTTCGAGCATTTGAAGATCGTGTTCCGGCGCCTTCGGAAATACAACTTGAAGATGAACCCTCTCAAATGCGCGTTTAGAGTGTCCTCAGGAAAATTCCTAGGATTCATCATCCGACACCGAGGCATCGAGATAGATCCATCAAAGATCAAGGCGATCATAGAAATACTCCCGCTAAAGACTTTCAAGCAGCTGCGATCTCTCCAAGGAAAGCTCGCATATATCCGGCGATTCATAGTCAATCTTTCCGGCAAGTGCCGCCCCTACAGTCACTTGATGAAAAAGGAAACCCCGTTCGTCTGGGATCACAAATGCCAAAGCGCACTGGACGAAATCAAGCAATACCTGCAGAATCTACCAGTGCTGGCCGCTCCCTTTAAAGGAAAATCTCTCGTCCTGTATACGACATCCCTCGAAGGTTCTTTAGGCGCGTTGTGGGCACAAGAGAACGATCAAGGGAAAGAAAGAGCTTTCTACTATCTGAGTCGAGTTCTCCTGGAGGCAGAAAGAAACTACTCCCCCATCAAAAAACATTGCCTAGCGTTGATTTTCGCGGTAATGAAGCTCAGACACTACACGTTGGCGCATGAGGTCCATCTCATTTCAAAAGTGGATCCTCTCAAGTATCTAATGTCAAAAGCCATATTAACGGGGCGTCTTGCTAAATGGACCCTACTCTTGATGGAATTTTCGATAACTTATCGGCCTCTTAAGGCAGTGTAAGGCCAGGCCATCGCCGACTTCTTTGCTGAGCATCCGATACTTGCCGAATCTCCCTTGAACTGCGAATTTCCAGACGAACATGCGTTTGACACGATCGACGGGGAGAGAAGAGAGAATGATACCCGATGGGAACTCTACTTCGATGGAGTATCTTCCATGAAAAGGCGCAAACAAAGCACCCCCATAATCAAATCAGTGGTAGGCCTCATCTTCGTGACTCCACAAAGAGGGATAATGCGCTTTGCCTTCTCCTTAACAAAGCCGAGGACGAACAATGAAGCCGAATATGAAGCTTTGATAGCCGGCCTTGAGATCTCCATCGACATAGGAATTGAAGACCTCCTCATATACGGAGACTCCCAGCTGGTCGTTAGTCAAGTAAATGGCGACTATCAGACGTGAAAGCCTGAGTTGGTGAAGTACGGCGAAAAAGTGCAACAACTGCTGACTCAAATTCATTCCTACACCCTGGAAAGTATACCATGTGCGGAAAATAGCAAGGCAGATGCATTAACTAAGCTCGCTAAAGAATTGGCCAACGAAAACCTCGATGACGTGAGGATCGTTGTGCAAAGCCGTCGGGTTCTTGCACCAGCAGAAATATCTCCAGAATCGTCCAAGGAGAAGGGAGCGAACGAGCAAATGACTCTACAAACAAAAGACCAGGAAAGGGTTACGGATTGGAGATAAGTCTTTATAGACTACTTCAAATCCAGTCGAACACCTGAAGATGCGTCCTTAAGACATTAGCTTATGAAACGAGCTCTGTCTTTTGCTTTCGTCAATGATACCCTGTAAAAGAGATCATTTGACTCTTTATGGCTAAGATGCCTGGGACCTGAATAGGAAAAGAGAGTCTTCCAAGAAACTCATGACGGACTCTATGGTTCTCACCAAGCCGGCCCGAAGATGAAGCTGAAGATCAAAAGGATGGGCTATTATTGACCCACGATGATCCAAGACTGTCTCGAATACACGAAGCAGTGCCACTCATGCCAGATTTATGGAGATTTTATCCATCAGCATCCGAATCCACTACATCCAACGGTGGCTAGCTGGCCGTTTGAAATGTGGGGAACTGACATAATTGGCCCCATCGAGCCAGCATCGTCCAGAGGGCATCGGTTCATTTTGGTGACAACTGATTACTTCTCCAAGTGGACAGAAGCAGTACCGCCGAGGGAAGTGAAGACGGAGAATATCCTCCATTTCTTCAAGACGCATGTCATTTATCGGTTTGGAACTCCGCGACGGATCATCTCCGATAACGGGCCAGCCTACAGAAGCCACAAGATTAGCCGCTTCTTACAACAGCATAACATAGACTGGAGATACTCTCCAGTTTATAATCCTCAAGCTAACGGTCTAGCAGAGGCTTTCAACAAGACCTTGACAAAAATCGTGAAAAAGACGGTGTCTCGAAATAAGAAGGACTGGCACGGGAGACTACATGAAGCTCTCTAGGCGTATCGAATTACGTTCAAAACGGCCACGAACACAACGCCGTACGCATTGGTATTCGGCATAGAAGTGGTACTTCCCCTTGAGATAGAGTTACCCTCTCTACGAGTGGCGGTTCACTACGAGCTAACAGATGAAGAGAATTCTCACCTTCAGCTTGAAGAGCTTGATGCCCTTGATGAAAACTGGCTTGTGGCGCAACAGAGTCTGGAGGCTTATAAAGAAAAGATGACGCGCTCATATGAGAGATTGACCAGGCCGAGAACATTTTGCCAAGGCGAACTCGTGCTAGTGGTCAAAAGACCTATGATCCCTAATCGTGCCAAGCGGGGGAAATTCGAGCAGAACTATGAAGGCCTATATATCATAGACAAAGTTTACCAGGGTGGAGCTTACCTACTCATGGACATGCATGGTGAAAGACCTTTCAGGCCAATAAACAGTCGCTTCCTAAAAAAATACTACGCCTAACGAGTCACGGCCTAGGTCAACGATAGATGACGACGCTTATGTCCGCTCGCTATCTTCCTAAGCCCAAACTCTGTAAGTAGTAGACGGCTTCCTTAACAACAGACCGAAATGTCCTAAAACTAACAACGGACCAAAATGTCCTAAAACTAACTGATTGTTGGGATTTTGCGTGTTCAAGTTTATTACCGCAATCAAGTCGGTTTCGCTTGTAGCTAGCCGGTTGAGTACGGGTCGTCCGCAGGGAGATGTGAATCTTTTTCTATGTGCTTTAATGAGTTAAGTCCAAATGTCTAGGATTGTTTGAGATGCTCACTTCTTTCGTTGCCACTCTTAATATCGGTGTTACGGTAATCGGCAACAACGGGGATTAACACGACTAGGAAGGAACTGGCGAGTATAAGCTAGGCTTTCCAATGCTTAAGTTCTTCCTTTTGGTGCTTGTCCGTCCGTTCTTGGCTCTTAGCCTTAACCTCCGGTTAATTCAACCACAACCGGTCTCACTAAGGAATCACCGCTATCATGTAGGATAGGGTGGTGTAGGGAGCGGATTGTGGTTCAATTAACGGGAGTCCGAATTAAGATGTTGGGCAAGAAAAGAGTGAGAGAGATTTCCTTCTCTCAAACTTTCTTTATCCTACCCTAACAAGTGAGAAACTACTCACCCATTACAAAGAAAAAGAAAATAAAACAAAAGGAGGAAGATAGAAAGAAAGAGGTTGGAAGATTACAACTAGCTATTTGAGACCACACTTTGGCAAGGATCAAGATTAAGCATCATTGTTGTTAAGGATAAAGAAAAATAGAACAAAAAAGAAACAAACAACAAATAACAACAACTAGATTAGCAAATGAAAAATACAAGCAATTATAATTAACAACATAGGAAGACAAGCATGATAAAGAAAAGAACTCTTTTATTCATCACTTCACTCACAAAAGCTCACTACAAGATTTTAATGGAGAAGAGATGAGAAGAGGAAAAAGAACAACAAAGTATATCCTAAAATCTAACACAAGAATTTTTTGCACCCTTGGCTTGGCAAGTTCTGGGATATTTATAGGCAGAAAACAGAAACCCTAGAGCAACATTCAGGACCCAAATGATATTACAAAAATGCCCCTAAAAATAATCGTCCAGTGAGCCAATTAGGCCGCGGATCCGCGACCGAATCCCTATGTTGGCCGCGGATCCGCGACCGAATCCCTATGAGTTGTCATGTCATTTTTGGTGTATTTGCCTGCGTTGATGTTCTCTTTAGTGTGGTATATGTGTTTTCTCAGAAGCTCTTCATAATTTTTCCAGAATTTCAGCAGATCAAAAGGTGATTTGATGTGGATCTTTTTCCATGATTTTTCTTGAGCTCCGCGTAGACAAGTTGGATCTTGTGTTGACATTGTACTTTGTGCATGAAAATGACTATCGATTTGCCATTTTGTCCTGTAAACTGGTGTGCGGCAACATACGAATAGAGAGTGGAGACCCTATTTTATTTGTGGTTGGCAATAATCCAGAATTTGTCGCAATTTTCCATGAATTTCACTGTTTTGAGCTGAGAACCTGTATCCTGTAATTAACTAGCAAACACGACTCAAGAGTACCTACCGATAAAAAATGTGATAAAAAATTGGGCGGTATAAAAATGCAAAAATTTGATATGAACACTAAAAATGGACCACTATGTCCTAAAACTGGTGTCGGACCGAAACGTCCTTAAACTAACGATGGACCACTATGTCCTAAAACTAGCTGTTGACCGAGACGTCGATAAACTACTATGGACTGCAGCATCCCAAGGCTGACACCAAAAAAAAAGAAGAGAAAGAGATAGAAAAAAAAGAGAGAGAAACCTCCCCAAAAACTTTGAGAAAATTCAAAGAGTAAGCTCTTGCAAGAAGATCTTTCTTCAAGGTAAAAATGATGATGATGAACATAGAGATGCAATCATCTCATAAAAAGAAGAATTCATTTCTTTAAAAAGATCATAGATCTACAAAGACAAAAAGTCTTTCATAAAAAAGATCAAAAGATCTCATCATAAAATAGAAGAAGAACATAATTCTTCTCATAGATCATGGATCTATAAAGGCAAAGCCTTTCATCAACATAAGAGATTGGAAATATCTTCTGCAAAATAAGAACTGTTGTTCTTAGATATTGAGACAAAGTCTCTTTTAAAAGAACATAAATTTGTTTCCCAGATCATAAAATTGATCAGATGCGCTTTGCGCTCTTGAACTGCGCTTCTGCATTCTCTGGACTGGCGCTTAGCGCCAAATGCGTCACGCGTCAACCACGAATGCGCCAATTAACCACTAGCGCTTTGCGCTCTTGAAATAGAGCACTGCACTCATAGGATGGCACTCAGCGCCAAGCGCACCACTTGTCACTCACGTGTGCGCCTCTAAACTGAAAGCGTAATGCGCTCATGGATTAGCGCTCAGCGTTCATAAACTGGCATCATGCACTCATCATCTGGCGCCTAGCGCCAAGCGCGACACGTGTCCCTTACATGTGCGTCACGTGGCAGAAGCGCACTGCGCTCTTTGACTGGCGCAAAGCGCCTAGTCCACCACATGTTGCGCTGATAGAACATAAATTGTTTTTTAATAAGCCCAGAGCTCGATGAATGCTCAGCATTCAATAAAAGACAAAAACATTGTCAAAATGGCCAAGCCCAAATAAAGGCTTAACAGCCCAAAATAAAATGTTAAACATTTATTGGACTTAGCCCAAGATTGGCCATAAGTCCTCAACTCATATTAATTGAGCTCATCTACTAATAAATATGTTAATAGATCTTAGCCCCAAATTGGACTACAAATCTTTCAACCAACTCACGTCGGTTCGAGGGTACATCTCTTTACTCCTCTGATATTTGTCGTTGTAATCCTTCAACATCTTCAAAGAGATAACGGGTCCCGACAAACAAACATTCTACGGACTGTGGGGTCCTTTAAAACCCATGGACAATGATGTCCTTAACCTTGACTGTGAGGTCCTTAAACTCACGGACTATGATGTCCTTAACCTTGACTGTGAGGTCCTTAAACTCACGGACTATGATGTCCTTAACCTTGACTGTGAGGTCTTTAAACTCATGGACGACGCCTATGTCCGCTCCGCATAGTCAAACCTAGACTCGAAATATATGTCCTTATCCTTGACTATGATGTCCTTAACATTCTATGGACTATTATGTCCCTAACCTTGGACCATGATGTCCCTAACCTTGGACCGTAATTTCCCTAAACTAATCGACCGCAATGTCCCTAAACTAAACAATAGAGTTCAAATGCTCTTTTGTTGGATCTAAATGATCCTGTCAAGTTGATCTTAGTCTAAAAATTAGACCAACGTATCCTTAACATACGTTTAAGTTGATCTTAGTATCAAATAAGACTAACGTATCCTTAAACCCAACCCCCAAACCCAAATCTAAGAAAATACGGATTTGGACTAATCCACGACCTACGGGCGACAACATACATTAGTCTCCGTATACAATCCATGGGCAACCAAAAACAAAACAAACACCCACGACACGAAGTGACCATCTGGAGAAGGAGAAAGTGGTTACCGCGATGCGGTAGCGTAATTAACTGCAGGGGCTTGCGCCTGCAGGGAAGAGCGTCCCCACAATCAAGAACCCCTCAACGAGGGGGAATCTGACGAAGTCTGCTACATCGTCCGCATCCGTTTAAACCTTCGATACATGGTGTCATAAATCAACTTGACATCTTCGGAGAGGTGAATGGATAGCACCAATTAGCATCGGCCCCAAAATTTAGGCAAGACGAACCCGCGAGGTCGTGTCTACGTGTTTCGGCAGGGAACAATATTGGTTTCGGATTAAAATTTACAAAGTAGGTGCTGCCCAAATTTAAAATGATGAAAATGTTTTCAACTATAGTATATAATCCACTTGTATTTTCATATAACATTACGCATGCAATCAAAGAACCTGATTTCATTATACCTCTATTTCAAAACTTCACCTCCACTATTTTCCCAAAAAAGGTTTAGATTCTGGGCTTTTGGCTTACTTGGATCACGGTGGGGTTCTATAAACTTCACGTGATTCAAGTGCTAGTCACATGCCATTTCCAAGTCGTGACAAGTTGGTATCAGAGCGTTAAGTTTAACTTTGGTTCGAGTCTAGGTTTGACTATGCGGTGTCTTGGGCGTATATATATTTCGGAACCTAGGCTTGACCTTACGGAACATAGACTTGGCTGAGGGGGTATTAAAACTAAACTTTCGTCACATAGGTTTACCTTGGTTGATGGAGTAGGTAACTTAAGTAGAGTGACGTATCGTGTGTATGTTCCACGGCATACTTACGATACGCTACTCCGCTTAAGTAGCATTAGGATGTACATTTCTTAGGAAACGTATTTATATTCATTCCTATGATCTATCATCGTCGATATTTGATTGCGGTTTCTGTTACCTTGGCAACACAAGCAGAGAGAGCTGCGGCTAGAGATGCGGTCAGAGCGAGCTCGTTAGGGATGAGGACTGAACAGGATGTATTCCGGTGATATACGAACGCATTGATTTATTGTTTTACTAGGATTTCTCGTTGACACGAACGTTTGGGTTCTGCACCAGATGATCGGGCCATTGCTAGAGGCCAGCCAAATTGTGAAGACTATTGATGTACCGTCTACACTAGAAGATTTATGTGTTGTTTACGGTGCGGACAGATGAACCGGCTGCTGCTAGGTTTGATAAGATATCGTCTTTAAATTTTATAAGCTGAAGCCACATGAGTTTACTGGCAGGGATGTGACAGAAGATCACTAGTCACTTTTGGGTAAGTGACTAGGACATTTTGTTCGTTTGGATGCTTCGATGCGAGGTCATCAAATTGATTAGCTTCAGTTAGAAAGGAACCTCACTGAGATGTTTTGTGAGTCGATCGAGAAAGGATGAGCAAAAGCGTATTCCTCTGATGACTTGGACGGGTTTCCGAAGACGTAATTGTCCAGCAGTCTTCCACAGAGTGTTGAAGATACTGAATTCGTAGCTTCGATTCCTTATAAAGAGACTCTGGATATGACTATAGCCAAAATTGAGCATAGTCCACACAGCTACGAATAGATGATTCCGAATTGGTCCATATTGAAGCGAAGCGGAGTAAGAGGTTCGTGCGAGATTTTAACGAGTTGTCGTTCCTCTCCGTTGATGTCAGAGACTTGATACGCATGCAAAGGCATTAGATACGACCATATTTTCAGAGGAAGGTCATGATAGGAATGCAGATATTCCGGAACGAGAAATAGATTAGGTAAAGAGTGCCAACTTCCGGGCAGTCCGGCAGAGATAAGATTGGGAAGAAACCTTGGCAGGTTCTTTTTGGAATACTACTTGATATATACTTGGAACCAGGATCGGTTGTATCGCACATACTCTGTGGGCTAGAGGCTACCATCATTGATGTGCTATATTACGAGTGGTTATGTAAATTGACCAGGAGATGTTCAGAGAAGTGTCTGAACAGAACCTTTTCCGTCTCCGCTCCCTAACGGGCTGTCGAGCCAAGGATTCATGCAAATGGTGATCCACAAAGAGAAATGAGGACCTGAGAGCAGAGGATGCAAGACCGTGGGTAGGAGGCAAGTAAATATTCTTGCTCTGCCATCCTTGGGTGCACCGGCACTTTTCGACATTGAAGGAGATGTATCTCAATGTCATTTATTTTGATTGTGTTTAGTGATCCGAGTATAACGCTCTTATCACTTTAAGCTTTGAGTTTTGATAATTTAGTTTCATGATTGATATTTTCGTGCACTACAGCTGCACTAGATTCGTATTTTTATATATCAGTTGTACTGATTTTCGTTTTTGTGCATACCCATTTGCAATCGATTTGGATTTTATGCACTCCGAGATACTTAATTTTGATTTCGTGCATATAGTATGCACATAATTTTGACTTATGCATTCGGTGTAGTTTACGTGGGCTTTCAGTACTTTGATATGGGTTTTTTGCATACAGTTGCACACGTTTACGAGTTCATATACCGCGGTATACTTGATTTTGAATTGGTGCATGTTGTATACCGTTGATTTTGATACTAGATATTCGTTTCCGTGCACCATAGTGCGCTAGATTATGTTTTCGTGCACCATGTGCACTCGATATTCGTATTCGTGCACCTTATTGCACTATATGCTTTCATGCGGACCTGACACACCTGATTTATATTCTTCCACACACTTAGCACACTTGATGTGATTTTGTGCATACCAGATGCACTTGATCGAGATTCTTCGTGCATATTAGATGCTCTTGATATTTTTGTCGTGCACACCCGTTGCACTTGACAGATGTTTTCGTGCACACTCGTTGCACTTAGTTTTTGCTTCTGTGCACATTCATGGCACATGTATTTGATTTCGATTTCCGTGCGTACCAGATGCACGTGGCGTTTTTGTATACACTATTTGTGATGATTTCTTTCGACCATCGTGTTTTTATGACATATATTATATTATATTATATAGTAACTGAGCAGGACGAGTCTGAGGACAGTACCTGAGTATTTCTGCATGCATCGATATTTACCGAGGGGATTTCAAAAATAGCTATTGTCTCAATATTTTCCTACCATGAGTGACACGAAAATTTACAAAGAAAGCCTTTCCAAATCAATTTTTTTCAAAAGGCGGGACATATATGTTAAGCAAACATATACAGATATATAGCTATTTCTCTACAAATGAACGTCCGCTACTTATGCCGTGATATACGCATCGCACGACGATTTGAAAAGGATTTTGCATGCACTTTTATTCAGTCATTTATATGATTTCACGAGGATGCGTACTATACACGTATTATGATCTTGATTATAGTATATTTGATTTTTGCAGTGGATTTCGAGACTTGTATATTCGTCATAACTCCCATGATTTCGTGACGCTTGACAGAATTCCGATTTTTAGTTTTGCACTCATTTTTATGCGCATGTGTTGCGCTATGATATATCATATGTATTCGTGATTTCGGAGCCCCGATGACTTGATTGATTTACTAAAATGTTTTAGTATTTGCAGAGTTTAAATTTAAATTCGGGGAACGAATTTATTTAAGAGGGGAAGATTGTAACATTTCAGAGATATAAAATATTATTTTTGGAATTTAAATAATAAAATAATGAATTTTATGAATATTATTAAAGTATGGAAATTATTTTTAATGGAATGGTATAATTATATACCTATATTTTGGAAAAATGTTTGGAAATTAATATGAATTATTGATTATGGAAGTATTTATTTGATTTAGACATTTTATAAGTTATTATACAATTATTTGTATATGAGTTTAATACAAAACTTAATTAATATTTTACTAATTATGTATTAACCATGTTCATGTATCATGACATGCAACAAATCATTTTGTGACAATTGTTCATATTGATAACCATGTCTTCATTTGCTTTTAATTGGTTTTGTTTATTTTAGATAAGAAAATGAAAAGAATAAATGAATGAAGGTGGGGACAAGAGTATGGTTGAGGGAGGGGGAGAGAGAGAGGGGGAAGTTTCCACACCCTTCCATATCTTTCCTCACCACCTCGTTCTCTTCATTTTCTTCATCCTCTTTCTCTTCTTCATCTCCTCCATTTTCTCTAACTCCTCATCCACCTTTACTACCACCATACAACCCTTATAAATACTCAACAAAATCCCATGTTCCTTTCATAAATAATGGTCCTCACATCACTACAAACACCATGGTAAGATCAAGTTGGTACTTTGAGCACTTTGGCCATCCTAAAAATTTCTTGAGTTGCTTTTGGAAGGTAAATCCTTCACTTTTAGTTAAGTGTTATGTTTCCCTAATCTCCTATAGTAATTTAGAGTTAAACAAGTGTAGGTTTAATGATCTTGGAAAATTCTAGGATGAGATTTATTGGATGTTTTGAGTTGTGGAAGTGTATTTGAGGCTTAGTTAGTGACTAGAAACCTTTTAGTGAAAGAATTCTGGACTAATCTCGAGTTTAGAAGTCCCAAACATGAACTTGGAATTTTCCGATATCGGTTTTTTGTGGAAATGTGATGATCAATTAGGATCTGCTTTGACTCGGGGACACTGAAAAATATTTAGCAAACACAGAGAGATGTGCAGAAAAATAGGAATCTATCCTAGAAACATTTAGTGATATATGCCCTAGAGGCCATTATTGTATCATACTGGTTTGTATATTACATAATGGATGCTTGGGATATTCATACTTGTATTGACAGTCTTGCTCAAAATGGTAGTATGCTACATGGTTTGTTTCTATCTCAATATGTGCATGTGTTTCTTTTAGCATATCGCTTATATATATTGGTAGAGCCTTTAGGATCTTTGCTTGATTACCAGCGTTATGATGGCAGTCACACTAGTAGGGGCTGGGTAGTCTATAAGCACATCCTTATACAAGTCCCTAGTGTAGGATTATCGCGACAGTGCATCGATACTCAAGAGTAGACTAGTTTATACGTTTCTCATCCCAGCAGGGGAGATGGCTTGTCCCATAGCCGTTAGTACATCGTACTGGAGATAGTATGCAGGTGCTCATTGGGTTATGAATACACTGGATAGGACTCGTCGGGAACTGCTGGTGCGTATTATACCTATCGTTGGGTAGCAGTTCCCAGGTGACATGAGTACGGCTTAGTCCGTTGAATTGACACTGTTATTTCGCCTCGAGTGTGTTCCCACTGTACTTTGATTACTACCTTACCACGGCTCAAATGAGTCGTGAAAACATGTAGTAGTTGGGTGCAGTCCCGAAGCACTTGGAGGCAGTGGTGGTTAGATAGGATTCGTCTCTCCCGGTATTGGGGGTTGATATCGCGCTGTGCTCGGAGACCATTACACAAAGTCCCTGGCCAGGGCAAGAGAGATTTACTAGTAGGTATTCCAGTAGTTTCTCAGGGTGTTTTGGGCTACACCCCGACACGACCTATTGCGCTATTAGGGGTCTGACGATTACCGCCCCATATGCCCGATATGCGATACTCTTAGACGAACAGACCGGACTGTACGGAGATTGTCACATACAGGCTCAGTAGGAGTTTGGATGAGTTTTCTCATCGGCCTTCTTATCGACAGATTCCTGGGTAGCCGTTAAGTGCAGTTAGAACCGCTTGCGGCTTATGGTTAAACCCACTACCAGCGTACTGTTGAGTCTTTAGAGTCCCACATAGAGAGTTTCCCTGCATCGGGCGAAAGATGTAGAGGCCGTATGGTTTTACGGCAGGGCTTCGATCACGTACGTGCACTTATGCGCGTATGATGTTCGGACGGATAATACTGATGGTCTTTGGTTTAAACCATTTCCTAGTATTATATTGATGGATTAGTTTCGTCTCATTGTATTAGTATTTCTCGAAATACGGATACGGGTATTTATATACGGATGAGAGGGGCATTCTTGTAATTACTTAAGATTGCTTTTAGAAGGAGACACCTCATTAGGGTTTTGATCATTTACATGATTAAAACAATTATGAGGTGGAGGAAATGAATTATTATTTTTACAAATAATAATTATAGCATGGCTACTTGGTTTGACTATTTGGGGCTTGGTTTGACTCAGATATTTTGTGAGATATTTTGTGGCACTAGATATTTTGTGTGAGATATTTCTTGCTATGCTTATACTCTAATCAAGTGAGCCATCTCCATTATCATTATGAAAAATGTATTCCCGTTCCTCAAGCTCTCCTTCTTCTTCCTCTCAACCCTTAATGTCTCATGAGTTGAGAAACCTAGGGTTCCCAGAGACAAACTAACCTATCTTCACTCTCTACATCACCTAGGTCATCTAGTCTAGCGAGCTAGGTGCCCTAGTTACTTCGGATTTGATGTAGGAGTTCAGACTATAGACTCTCGGGTGGATCGTCTTTGACTCGAGAAAGCCGACAAGGAAGCATCGATCCGTTACGATCCTCGGAGCCTACGATGACGAGGAGGACAACGAAGAAGACCCGAAGGACTTGTATCGTGAGGTATAACATTCTTATCAAGTAGTTAACCTCTTTATATGCTTAGCTAGTTAGAGTTTAGCCAAGATCCTAGAGTTCAAGTCGATGTTGCGAGCTTTGAAAATCGTTTTTTAAATATCCCGCCTCCCCGCGAACCCGCGGGGTGCGTGACATCGACTTAAAGAAACCCGAGCCCACAATTCCGTAACCTGGCCGCCATAAAATGCTATCTGGCCGCAAATTGCGGCCTGACCTATAGGAATGGGTCCCAAGTTTGGTCCATAGCTCTATTATCTGATATCTAGGCCTACCCTATATGCAAAATGTCCTAATTTCACCTAGGGTAAAATCTGGGAGTGTTTTTCCAAGTTGCCGATTTCGTTTTGCGACTTTTGTTAACTTGAGTTTTGGAATTCGAGTTTTGACTCGGCCGTTTGACGTTTGTACGTCAACGTTGGGAATTGTTGGTTATTCTTGCATGCATGGACCATAGGTTCTTACCTATGTACGTTTCGCTTGTCGTGTCGATTTTCGGACTTGATTTTGTTTACGATACGATATTCCTTGAATTGTAGGTACTTTCGCGTGGACATCCGGTACGACGAAGGAGGGAAAGGCGTTCATCGACTTCGGCTAGAGCAAGGATAGTAGGTGAGTAGATGTATATCTATGGGGGAAGTCGGGTGGATGGCGTATAGCACCCCCGCAACCGTAGTATTAAGATATTAGGTATATAGCTATAAAGGTAGATATTAGATGGGTATACTTAGTTAATAGGGTTCTAGGAGATTTTAGGTTATAGTAGGCATACACATAGGAAGGATTGCCCTTAGTTCTTATTCTCTTAGCGTTGAGCCTTTGATATATATGTTGTCATACATACACACACTTGGTATGATATGTGGGTGTATGTATATATATATATATATATATATATATATATATATATATGTACATATAAGCGTATGTGTACACGTACGTACCTGTACGCGTACGTGTACACGTACGTACCTGTACGCGTACAGGTATGTGTACGCGTACGTACAGGTACAGGTATGTATACATGCATGTGCACGTGTAACATTTCAAAAAAACACAAAATATTATTTTTGGGAATTTTTATAATTAAATAATTAAATATTGAATATTTTAATAAGGCCGTATAATTAAATACCGATAAATTTGTGAAAAATTTGGAAAATTATAGAAATTACCTAAAAGAGAGTGTTTTATGTGAATTATGCAATTTTAAGTTCTTATGTTTAATTATATGCTAATTTAGTGCTAATCGCGATTAAAAATCGCTAATCGCGCTTTAAACTTGTTTTGTGCAAACATGTACCATATCTTTCTTTTTTTTACACTTGTTGCATTTTTACCACATGTTTTTGGGTGCAAGGCTTTTGTTTTGGGGTTACTATTGAGGAGAGAAGGAAAATAGAAAAGAAAAGGGAAAAAGAATAAAGAATTAGGTATGGATGAGAGAAAAAAAGGTGAGGGGGGTATTTGACCTTGACCATTCTCTTTTCCTCTCATCTCTCTTCATCATTATCCTCTCTCTCTCTTTCTTTTTCTGCTGCTGCTGCCGCCTCACCTCCCTCCCCTCTTCACTTCCCCAAAACTCCATGAAAAACACCTCAAAACCCAAATCCCATTTTATTAAAAAGATGCACAAGCTCAAGGGAAGCACATTGGACCAAGAAAAATCAAATTTTGGACACTTGGGGAAACTCAAGAAAATTCTTGAGTTGCCAAATGAGGTATTTTCTGAACCTTTAGCTTAGTATTTCCATTACTTTTACCCCCATGTTAACTTTAAACCGATATTGTGAGGTTTAATGAAGGCAGGAAAATTCTAGTTAAGGGTTTTGAAATTCTTGAGTATTAATGTGGAAATGAGCTCAGTAGAGGCCATACAAACCCCCTAGTGCTAGAATCCAGACCTAAACCAGAGACTAGAACCCCGGAATACGGATTTAGAAAACCCGATATTGGAAATTTGTGGATTCTGTGGATGTAAAATGAAATCTGCTAACACCCGGAGCCTCTGAAAATTATTTTGCAAGGACAGTGATGCATGCAGGTGATTTAGAACATACCCTAAAAACCCTAGCCCCTAACTCCCCAACTTGGCCGCAGATTTATTCCTTCTGGCCGCAATTTGCAGCCAGACCTAGGCCATTTGGCCTCGTGTTGGTTCTGTGGTCCCCTAATCAGTAAAATAGACCCTTCGCATATGCAAAATTGACCAATTTGAGCTAGGGTGAAATCTGGGACCATTTACAATAGTTGTTGTTTTGATTCAGGTTTCGTTTATCGTATTTTGAATTCTGGATTTGCGTATTTATATTTTACCTCGATCACTTGACGTTTGTACGACGATATCGAGGGTTGTTTGATGGTTTTGAAAGCGTAGTCCATAGGTTGTAACATATAGGCCTTAGCGTGTCGTTTTGGTTTTCCGATGTGATTTTAATGTGCATTTGCGATTGTGTTATCTTTGTAGGTACCTTCACAAGGGTTTCATATGATGATGAAGACGAAGGCGACATCGACACCGACACGCAGGATGCAAGGTGAGTAGATTATATTTACGGGGGAAGTCGGGTGGATGGCATATAGCACCCCCGCAGTTCGATACTTAGTATACTAGATATATACTATATATATATGTATGATACTGTTATGTGTGACTTGGATATTCAAGATGTAATTAGGTGTACTACGGATAGATTAGGGTTTAGAAGTAAACTAGTATAGTTTCCTAGTTGCGAACCCTAGAATAGGTTACACCCACACCCACACACACATGCGTATTGGTTATACTTATACCTGTATGATGAGGATAGTGGATGATATTTGGAGATGAGTCGATGAGATTGGGCATAGTGCCGTGAGATCGGTGATATGATGTGGTTCATATTTGGGATATAACATGAGATTTTAGCGGGCCTTTGGACGTGTGTTTTACACACGCATTTACATAGATGGTATCGGTTTGTACTAGACTTAGGTCAGTACCACAGATCATGAGATATGATGATAAGGATACCAGATAATTGATGAGATGAATATGATATTGACCCGTACCCAGATTTGGGATGTCGTACGATGGATGTACCGTACGAGCTTTTTATAAATGATAGATCCGCACTCTTGACTCGAGAATGTCATACGATATTTTGTATCGTACATGATACTATTGATGCGGGATCAACGACTATTATATTTATATATATGTATCGACTCAGATTTAGGTGGTTTCCATACCCCTCCCGATTAGCTTGTTAGTTAGATCTGTAGTTTGCTTAGTAGATGTTAGGCTAGACCGGTGTCATACCTATTTCAAAAACTAACAAATCGGGAGTATTTTAAAGACAGGCAAAGGGATTCTACGGATATTTTCAAAAAACGCATCTTTTCTTAAAAACACCGTAGCCCTTATTTTCCTAAAAACCCTGATTCGTCTTCTTCCAAATGGCAAAACAATATACATAGATACATTGATGCAGATACTGCACTGTTGTGTTTATTATTCATTTGCCGCATACTCTTGCTTTCCGCATCACATTGCATGTTGAAATATGTTTATTGTTATATTAAAACCATGTTGTCAGAACGACAGCACCGTTATCGATGATGCGTATGCTCCACGTACACCTGCTTGCCGGCTCACACACTTCATCATCGATAATTGCCATGTCACTACACAGTAGGATTATTGCATCAGGATATGATCCCTTGCATGGCATACTTGTGCACATACCTATTGTACACTCATACTTGTGCACATACCTATTGTATACTCATATTTGTGTACTTACATATTGTACACTCATACTTGTGCACATACCTATTGTACACTCATACTTGTGCACCTACCTATTGTATACTCATACTTGTGTACTTACATATTGTACACTCATACATGTGCACATACCTATTGTACACTCATACTTGTGCACCTACATATTGTATACTCATACTTATGTACTTACATATTCTACACTCATACTTGTGCGCATACTTATTGTACACTCATACTTGTGCACTTACATATTGTACACTCATACTTGTGCACATACGTATTATACACTCATACTTGTGCACCTACTTATTGTATACTCATACTTGTGTACTTACATATTGTACACTCATACTTGTGCACATACCTATTGTATACTCATACATGTGTACTTACATATTGTACACTCATACTTGTGCACATACATATCGTACACCCATTCTTGCATACATACGTATTTGCACATACATAGATGATTCTGGCTTGATTTGAGATTTGGGAACCGCAAGATACTTTTAAAACTGATTCATTTCAAAGGAGCGGTCTTCCCTCGCTATATGCATATTACTGTTTTATGTCGCATGATATACTGATTAGCTTACATTTCTTTTTGTAAGTGCACGGCGGCGCCCCGACCGTCAATCCGACGCCGGAATGCGGAAACGATAATTTACTTTAAACTTTTAAACCGGCACCACCGCGCACAAAATCCCGGATCGGGCCATTAATCTAATCCTAGCTAACTAGAGAAGGGGTAGAGAGATATACCGAGCGATCCGTGTCCTTCGGTCTTCTCGTCGTCGTCCCGATCTCCCCGCGGAATCTTCGGTCTTCATCTCCTCGTCGGAAGGGCACCACATCGCCGGGTTCTTTTACGGGCTTCCACCTCTGGACCGAGGCAACTCGGGTACGAAATTGGCGAGCCGACGTGCCCATGAATTGCTGAAGAATCAGTGTAGTGCTATGTCTCATTGGGGTTACTAGGAGTTGCCTTTTGAGTGGAGGA
This sequence comes from Agapanthus africanus, assembly GCA_030015575.1. NCBI lineage: Eukaryota > Viridiplantae > Streptophyta > Magnoliopsida > Asparagales > Amaryllidaceae > Agapanthus > Agapanthus africanus. The sequence goes on from JASDDO010000008.1 coordinate 357,257,622, forward strand.
ACGAGATGTGAATTTTTGTAGATGAACTTGGGGATTTTGCAAGCATGAAGAGAGCAAAATCCCACTCCAAAAATATTGGCAGCCCTCCCTCTAATGGCCGGCCCCTCATGCTTGAGGAATGAATAATAGTGTGTAGTGAATGAAAAGCGGGAGTTCCAAAATAATGCATGAAAGAGAGAGAAGGTTACCATGATGAAATCATGATCACAAACCAAGTCCAACACTCATAAACCCATCATCAAAAGTCAAGCCATCATGAACTCAAGAAAGTCAAGTGATGGTACAATCATCATGAATCAACAATATGCAAAGGCCACCCTCCACAATGCTAATTTGCACAATTGCAAATAAGCCCTTCTCCACCAATATTCAGCCAAGGAAAGATACAAAGGAAAATGGCCAAAACGGAATGCAAACTGGTAACTCCAAAAAACTGATCCCGTAATAAATTACAGGAAAACCCCGCTACTGTATATACATACCCGCATTTGTATTCCGACCGAATACAAATGCAATGAGACAAAATCTACACTGTTCAATACTAGGATCCGGCTTAAACCAAAGCCCGCTAGTATTATCCGTCCGATCATGATCCGTGCAATACCGCATGTACATGATCGATCCCTGCCATATCTCCATACGGCCTCTACAGCGTTTCGCCCGAAACTTGAGAAACTGGTCTGTGGGGGACTCTAAAGACTCGTCAATACTTTGGTTGTGTATTTAACCACTAGCACGTCAGAGGTATTAGCCTATACGTAACAGGATACCAGGTATTGACCAAAAGGGACGTGATGAGCGAACTCATCCTGACACCCTACTGAGCCTGTCAGTGACAATATCCGTACAGTCCGGTCCGTTCGTCTATGAGAATCGCATGGCGGGCCTAGGGGGTTGGTAAAAGTTAGACCCACAAAAGCGGTACAATTCGTGTCGGAGTGTAGCCCAGAACACCCTGAGATACTACTGGAATACCTACCAGTAAATCTCCTGCCTTGGCCAAGGACTTCGTGTAAGGGCTCTCCTAGACACAGCGCGACCTCACCCGCAATACCGGGAGAGACGAATCCCTGAAGATCCGCTCACTGCCTCCATGTGGCTTGGGACTGTACCCAACTAAAACCTGTTTGCACGTCTCCTTTGAGCATGGTAGGGTAGTAATCAAAGTACAGTGGGAACTCACACGAGGCAAATGATGATCTCAGGTCGATGAACTAACCTGTACACATGTCACCTGGGAACTGCTATCTGACGTCAGGTATAAGACCAACTAGCATGTTCCCGGCGAGTCATGTCCGGTGTACTCATAACCCAATGAGCACCTGTATACATCTTAGGTGAACCAACTGACACCAGTGGCTTGTGAGACCGGCCATCGTCCCTCGTCGGGGTCTCGACTGTATACACTAGTCTACTCTGGAGTATCGATGCCCTGTCTCGAAACTCCTACGACTAGGGACCTTTTAAGGATATGCTTATAGACTACCAGCTCCTACGTATATGATCGCCCTCATACTGCTGGCAGTTAAGCAAGAATCCTAGGGGCTCTATCAACGTGAAATAGTGACCTGTAAGGTCACCTAAAGCAGTACACGATGATAAAGGTAAACCAGATAGCATACTATCATCTTGAGTAAGACTGTCCTACTGGGACATGTCCTCCCTCAATCATTGCAATCACGTGCCTGTGATCCAATAATTGACTCTGAGGGCACTATCTCCAACAATCTTCCACTTGCACTCAAGGCTAATTATTGCAATGTCGCATACTCACAGCCCGTGTGATACCGAACACCCAACTCCTCTACTAGTCAGTCTGACAAAACCCGTTTGCAAAACTATTGCGTTCGAGGAATAGCCTCAGTGAGTGGATCCACCTTGATGTTTCTTTCTATGTCTCTCTATATCTCAAGTTCGCGGAGAAATCCATCTCCCAAAATGAGCAATACCTGCCTTAGAATGTGTCTGGATGTCTGAGGGGACCTAGCTCATAAATGAACTCCAAATCCAAACTTCTTAGACTGTATCGTCAACTGAACTTAATCAGTATCCTGTGTCATGCCTCCCTCAGTATCCCCTTGGACAACCTGTCCAAAATACTGCCCCTCGTCAAAAGAAAAACTATAACTCTGACAACCAATCTGTCATCCAAGTCACCTTGGAAGCCTGGAATGATAACTGTCTCCCGAATGAGGCTGTCGTTATCATATCCCTAGAACATCCACTTTTGTTCTAAAACTGCTTCCGACCGTTTCTCCAGGATTGGATCAATATCAACTTATTGCATCTGCTGCAAAAACAACATCTGGTGTGGTACTCATGATCGACTCAATTGCCTAAGCAAGTGATCTGCCAATGATGCATATCCCTCTCCCCTTTAGTCTGTAAGACACCTTTAGAGAGGGAGACTCCATCACCTGTAGGTATACTACCGTGCCAGAAGTCGTCCATTCTAAAAACTCTTAGAATGTTGTATAAGTACCCTGATTGGGAAACCATCCAAATCTAGATCTAAAACCATAGATCTAGTAACCAGAATGTCTGATATAATATCCAAGTCGTTTTTGGAGAAACCACTGTGTGAAAACCAAAGTAAAACCGATCGTAGTATAGGAATATCACTTCCTACTCTGTGTATGTCATCCAAATACCAGGACAATACACGCTACTACCTTCTTAACAGATCCATCCCCTATTCTAATGAAGTCAAACCTATGACTGTCACATCAGAAATAGATGATCTATCTGCGCTATATCTGCTTTAGTCTATAAATAGACATAAGCCACATATCCACTATGCTTCCGTTGCCCCCACTGACCATAACAACCCTCTGGCAGAGTCATATAAACGTACACTTCTAAAGCTAGTTTATAACGACGCTATACTCATCCTCCTGCCGGGTCTCACAGTCTGGAACAACAGCAATGGAAAGTCTGGGTAAACAAGAACCTCCCTGCCACCGTCCTTGAGGCTACTGGAGTACCTTTCGGGTGCCTGAGGTTACCCACCGTATCTGCGGAGTGGCCAATGGAATGTCAAACCAGATTGAATCTTTAGGTTCTTATCAAATCTTCAGTAATCGTTTGCGGTTCTGGAATCACTTCCAGTTCTACCATACTCCCACTTCTGTTTTCTGAAAAAAAATCCATTTTTATTAAAACTGTGGCGAGTTAAGAACAATATCACTATTGATCTTCCAGATGGTAGAAAGTCAACCCTCGTCATAGCCTAGGTCAACCCACAAACAGTCATTACAGAAACGTGCCTTGAGTTATCCAGAGTCTGGTTTTAAGCATAAGCCGGACAACTCCCCGTACCTTAACATCGTTAAGATACGAACTGTTCTATATCTAATATAGAACCGGAGGCACTGATTTAATTGAACCAGATTCAAATCATGCAGCTGTCTCCAGTGCATGTCAACTAAATGGAAAGAGGCCGATCAGCGTTACTCAACTTAGGAATGCTTCCAATTATGAGTAACCTGAAAGAGAGGCAAGTTCTCTTAATCATTACTATCAACTGAATACCATTCACAAGTATCTACATCTTCGATCACTTTGAAGAATCCCGATACTTGCAATACCTGGTTCTCTACTTTATTCATATACCTATAACTTCTCAAAATTTGGACCCTGTGTTTCCTCGAAACACCTGTCTAAAAACTAGAGAAGTCATAAGTAAACCGAATATAGTACGAGGACCAACCCTTCTGTCTTAATGGACGCTGGACAACATACAATACTCTGTACAAGTCCTTTGAGTCTAATAACTCATTCCCTGTGTGTCGTAGGTTGAAAATTGTACTTATGGTTAAGAAGAATTACACCGCTGTTTAATACTCCTTACCTAACCATCCACTGATATAGGTAAATGTCATGGACATAATTTCAAAAAAGTATATCTCACTCTATAAAAAATAGACGTACAGATGTATCAATTTGAAATTGATGCATAACAGTGGATATTCAAAACCAAATATTCGCCGTCCGGCAAACACCCCAGGTGACTTCCTCAAATATCACCGATTACAACGAATCCTGATATAATGAGGATGATCACCCAATTCCTAATAACTTACTCCCACTCATCATCTGTAAAACCATACAGATGTGAGAATCATACCTGGTAAATACATACCCTGGAGCAAGATTTGATTGGGAAATCAGTTTTCCTTTAACAGTACACAGCGAAACTGAAACATTGAAATGTTTCGATGGGGTATCCCGGTATTCCTAATAATGCCTCTTCCATTATCCAGATTCACAACTGTAACCGTGTAATTCTTTGCCATTTTTCCAAATCCCTTTATATGTCTTTAGTCATTACCTTCTGCACACCCTTTTAGGCTAAATGGTTTTCTTCCTTCCCTACCGTTCGGCACCAGCCTATGGTTTGGAAGAAGACTATCCAATAAGCATAATGGGTGTACTATCCTAATCCTAGGAGCACTCGCAACGCGAGAGAAGGTGAAGATAAAAGACAGCTGAATAAACCTTATTCCTATTTCTCCTGAACCAGAATCCATCCCCGAACTGGAACAAGTTACTTTCGAGTTCGTATATAACCATACGATGGAGTATCCAATAAACTGTGGATCTTCGTAGTGATACGGAGTGCCCTGGAGTAATACAAAGGTGATTTAGGATTGGCGAAGAAATACTTGGTTTGGTCGTGAATAGCAGTCGCAGTTTACTTTGCCCTCCTTCTAATCCCTTGATATGTCTTTACGTAATACCTTCTGTACACCATCGTTATGCTAATTGGTTTTCTTCATTCCCCACCGTTCGGCACCAGCCTAAGGTTTGGAAGAAGACTATCCAATTTGCGTAATAGGTGTACTATCTCCTAAACCAAGGAGTACTCGCAACCTGAGAGAACGTAAAAGGAAAAGACAACTGAATAGTCCTATTCGTTTTCTTCAGAACCAGAAACCATCCTTGAATAAATTCCTTCGAGTTCGTATATAACCATACGATGGTTTTGTCCAATGGAAGTGGACGTTCGTAGTAATACGGGGTGTCCTAGAGAAAAGGGTAAAATTAGGAGTGGCAATGAGGTATGCAACTCTGACAATCCAAAAGCCAGTGTTTAAGAAGGTTCGGTCAATTTTGGTCACTGAGTCATAGTCTTAGGGTCGGGTCATGGTTGCTGCCGAAGAGAGAGAGAGAAAAGAAACACTCAGCGTGCACTCTAACCTAAATCAGAATGGTTACCAATTTATCTAATCTGGAAACCTCCCCCTGTACCGTCAAATTCTCCTCCAAACCTGAAAGAAGAATTAGTCGGGATCACCCGAGGAGTAAACCAACTCATCAGTGGGAATCGGGATCCAACTATCATCGTATGATAACGTGACGGAATCCGCTCACGTTATCACACTCCAGAAGGTATGCGCATATCTGGCAAGTTTCAGTTTCTTTAGAAACTCCCGATGTGATTTTTACCCCATGCTCTTATGACCTTAACTTTAGCCAACATATCATAAGTCACATGTCAAGTTTTACCCGTCATTCTCCAGGTTAATTTGAGCCCACCCGTACAAGCCCTTGACTTTGGCCAACAAGGCTATACGACTGCCCTAAACCAATGCATCTATCTATGCTGCATATGAATACCCAATAGCTACCAATCACTGTGCCTTGACATTGGCCAACAAACACAGCTTGAATACTTATTGACTATCCATATGAAACGACGGAGGGCTACGAATGGTTTCTGGTGAAAACCTTTAACGTAATGAACTTGATATCGTTGAAGGAACCGGATAGCTTTTAAAAATATAGTGACGAAAACCTTTGCTAAAGAGGTCACTCCCGGTGAAGGGATCTCGGCTTTTTCCCCGTAGAATGAGGTGCAGGATATTCCAACTGAATACCACGATGCAAAGCAAAAGTAATCGGCTATAGTGAAGTTATTGCCCTGACGCAAACTTCTGTCTAAGGGGTCACTCCCGGTGAAGGGATCTCGGCCCTTGCCTCGTCGACTGAGGAGCAGGATATTCCAACTAAATACCACTGTGCAAAACAAAAGTGAACGTCCTTGCAATAACAGCTTTTTGAAAAATGTTCCAACAACATTAGAAAAGGTTTGTTTAGCTTGCATTGATCCGAATCAATGTAGTCCCATCAATTGATCACACCAATAAAGAACGAAAATAATGATGTACGTATATGCCATCTGCATTCGCCACTGGGTCCCGTCATTACCCGTTAGGTTACTTAACTAACGACAGAGCGGGGACTGGACTAGCGCGGATGCAAAACATATACAACATCTACTAGTATATATATCAATATATAATATTTCGCTCAAGGCGTGATAAAATGCAACATCACAGAAATGTAATAAGCATCACAGAACAATACAGATATCTGGGATCCCCGGGTTTCATAGAGCCGCTACTGAAACCCGACGTTCCCCTGGTCGTGTGGATAGCCTGTGCAATGAAATCCTAGACCCCTACGGGCGCGGCAAGTTACCCGCCAAAACCTGAAGCGAGGCAGCCCCCTTCAGCAACGTGAATGGACCACCCAGCACTTCACGGAATCCGGTAACTTGGGCACCCCTCCTGGGTCAACATGTACCCCCTACGAGTGCGGCGAATAGCCTGCCAATTCTAGAGTGAAGCCCCCTCCGTCTCAACTCCATGAGATGCGGGCCCGTTGCCCTCTAGAACCCGGCTATCCGTGTACCCCATCTTGGGGTAATCCTAGTACAGAAAGTAAAATATACATACAACGGGTACATCGACCTCACCCCGGTCGTGCCCCAAAAGAATAATATACAAACTGGCAGTGACGGCAGTCCACATGTCGGACGCTCGCCCCGCAATATCAAATGTACATAATACAACCTCTACTAACATTGCATCCAGGCTATCCCCCACGACCAATCCGCAACATCACAGCACAACACAGAACATCAACGTGAATGTCACGTACGCAAATCCGTCTAACCGGGCTATAGCAGTTAGACAGGATTTACCGATCAAATGACATTCACGGTCGCAGATATAATGTAAATACTTTGAACTAACATGTTTAAAATTTTCGATCGATCAAATTTACCCAAGTGGGCCCCAAGCACTACTGTAGCACTCACAGAAAATCTGGGCCCAAAAAGAAAGTTCCAAAACCCCTATTTTCAACACAGAGGCCCTCTGGAAAAATTTGATGCATTGAACAGTAAAGGTGGCGGCGGAACCCTGGCCCAAACATGGGTTTGGCCGCGGTTCCGCGGTGGAATGATGGGTTCATGCGACCAAATTTTTCCAAAGTGCTTATACTTCCCTGCACTTGTTTCTGCAACAACCTAAAAAAATTTTCGAGCCAAAAATATTTCGACAGAAACTGATGCTTTTGAAAATGCGGTTTTTGAAAATCCGATCGATCGAACTTGTAAACACGTTAGACCAAGCTAGACTAGGTTAATGGCGTGGCTCTGATACCATGTAAGTGCACGGCGGCGCCCCGGCCGTCAATCCGACGCTGGAATGCGGAAACGATAATTTACTTAAACTTTTAAACCAGCACCACCGCGCACAAAATCCCAGATCGGGCCATTAATCTAATCCTAGCTAACTAGGGAAGGGGTAGAGAGATATACCGAGCGATCCATGTCCTTCGGTTTTCTCTTCGTCGTCCCGATCTCCTCGCGGAATCTCCGGTCTTCATCTCCTCGTCAGAAGGGCACCACATCGCCGGGTTCTTTTACGGGCTCCCATCTCTGGACCGAGGCAACTCGGGCACGAAGTTGGCGATCTGACGTGCCCAAGAATTGCTGAAGAATAAGTGTAGTGCTATGTCTCATTGAGGTTACTAGGAGTTGCCTTTTGAGTGGAGGAATGAGATGTGAATTTTTGTAGATGAACTTGGGGATTTTGCAAGCATGAAGAGAGCAAAATCCCACTCCAAAAATATTGGCAGCCCTCCCTCTAATGGTCGGCCCCTCATGCTTGAGAAATGAATAATAGTGTGTAGTGAATGAAAAGAGGGAGTTCCAAAATAATGCATGAAAAAGAGAGAAGGTTACCATGATGAAATCATGATCACAAACCAAGTCCAACACTCATAAACCCATCATCAAAAGTCAAGCCATCATGAACTCAAGAAAGTCAAGTGATGGTACAATCATCATGAAGCAACAATATGCAAAGAACACCCTCCACAATGCTAATTTGCACAATTGCAAGTAAGCCCTCCTCCACCAATATTCAGCCAAGGAAAGAAACAAAGGAAAATGGCCGAAACGGAATGCAAACTGGCAACTCCAAAAAACTGATCCCGTAATAAATTACAGGAAAACCCCGCTACTGTATATACATACCCGCATTTGTATTCCGACCGAATACAAATGCAATGAGACAAAATCTACACTGTTCAATACTAGGATCCGGCTTAAACCAAAGCCTGCTAGTATTATCCGTCCGATCATGATCCGTGCAATACCGCACGTACATGATTGAACCCTGCCATATCCCCATACGGCCTCTACAGCGTTGCGCCCGAAACTTGAGAAACTGGTCTGTGGGGGACTCTAAAGACTCGTCAATATTTTGGTTGTGGATTTAACCACTAGCACGTCAGAGGTATTAGCCTATACGTAACGGGCTACCAGGTATTGACCAAAAGGGACGTCGATGAGCGAACTCATCCTGACACCCTACCGAGCCTGTTAGTGACAATATCCGTACAGTCCGGTCCGTTCGTCTATGAGCATCGCATGGCGGGCCTAGGGGTTGGTAAAAGTCAGACCCCCAAAAGCGGTACAAGTCGTGTCGGAGTGTAGCCCAGAACACCCTGAGATACTTCTGGAATACCTACCAGTAAATCTCCTGTCTTGGCCAAGGACTTTGTGTAAGGGCACTCCTAGACATAGCACGACCTCACCCCCAATACCGGGAGAGACGAACCCCTGAAGATCCGCTCACTGCCTCCATATGGCTCGGGACTGTACCCAACTAAAACCTGTTTGCACGTCTCCTTTGAGCGTGGTAGGGTAGTAATCAAAGCACAGCGGGAACTCACACGAGACAAATGACGATCTCAGGTCGATGAACTAACCTGTACACATGTCACCAGGGAACTGCTATCTGACGTCAGGTATAAGACCAACTAGCATGTTCCCGGCGAGTCCTGTCCGGTGTACTCATAACCCAATGAGCACCTGTATACATCTTAGGTGAACCAACTGACACCAGTGGCTTGTGAGACTGGCCACCGCCCCTCGTCGGGGTCTCGACTGTATACACTAGTCTATTCTGGAGTATCGATGCCCTGTCTCGAAACTCTTACGACTAGGGACCTTTTAAGGATATGCTTATAGAATACCAGCTCCCACGTATATGATCGCCCTCATACTGCTGGCAGTCAAGAAAGAATCGTAGGGGCTCTATCAACGTGCAATTGTGACCTGTAAGGTCATCTAAAGCAGCACACGATGATAAAGGTAAACCAGATAGCATACTATCATCTTGAGTAAGACTGTCCTACTGGGACAGGTCCTCCCTCAATCATTGCAATCACGTGCCTGTGATCCAATAATTGACTCTGAGGGCACTATCTCCAACACTTTTATATGTCGCATACATCACGCCTTATGATCATATGCATTGAGATATGTTGTTTCCATGAAATTTTTGGATTTGGGAACCGTGGGTATTTCAAAAGAAAGTATGTATTGTTTTAAAAACCCGGTTACCCTTGTTATGATATTTCAGTGCGTCCACCATGTGTTTTCTTAGTTCTGAGAGCGACATGTGAAACCCGATTCGAGGAGGCGGATGAGGCCGATTGCGGGTATATGGTGGACCCGGTATGGTACCCCGGGGCGAGAGAGAGATTTCGTGTGGATGACGATGAGCCTGCCAGAGGGACCACTACCTACCGGTGATAGTATTTGGGCTCGGCGGATATCCGGAGGATACTGACCGGAGTCGAGAGATGATATGGGCCGATCTGGACTGACGGAGCCCGATATATGAGGATTTACGTGCCGATGCTGGGCACAGCTTTCATGATGTTTTCGAGTGTCGATGCTGGACACTCCGGTTCCATGATTTTGATGTGTCGCGAGGGACACATGTTGATTATATTCTCATACTTCCATGCATATGCTTATGATATTTACATGCATGATGCTTATTGTCTTTGGGTGACATGTGGACGATATCCACATACATATAGTTGACATTGATCACATAGTTGGATGATATCTACATACTCATAGACTTCATGATATAGTTGGCACTGATTACTTTGATCATACATCACACTATGATATGCTGTTACCAGAGGCACTGGCACGAGCACTTGGTACTACACTTATGTATAGATGTTTACCTTGCTACCTTATCATGCTTCAGACTTATTCATTTGAGGTTTATATATATATCTGATCGTATTGACCTAGGATTGTGTCATACATACGATTTCTGCTTTGTGATGTTTTCTATTCACGAGTTGGCAACTCACCCCCGTTATGCCACAGTTCTTGCAGGTTTGCTGTACAGGTTTCATTGCGGCTTTTCTGGCACACTGCTTCCTTCTGGGTGATTGCTTTGGTAGGTGGGTTCACTCACATCGTGACCACCCTTGTATTTATTTTATTGATTTGTATCTAGTAATTCCATCAACCAAACATGTATATTATTTCAGACTTAGAAAACCAGTTGTGTATTATTTCGACCTTAGAGTCGCACGATGTAGTACTATGGTTTTCTTGATATTCTGAGCTTTTTTGAGTTTTGATCCTCACCCTTCGACGTTGTATATTATATTGCTTGCTTGGTTGTGACCGTCGATTGACGAAGAGCTAGCTCCCGATTGGGGACGCCTTTTATCATTGTGCATATATTATTCTTGTTGTACCCCGTTCGGGGCCAGTATTTACAAAGAAAACTCTGCCGAAATTTTCAGAAAAGACTATAGATTTTAAAAATGCATATTCGGCTCACTTATTTAAAAACCTTGTTTTAAAACATGTTTTCTTTACTTCTTAAAAAAACTAGTTTTCCTTATTTACTCCTTGAAATGGTTTTAGATTTATGGGCTTTTGGCTTACTTGAATTAGATGAGGTCCTATAGACTTCATATGATTCAAGGGCCAGTCACGTGCTATTTCGGGTCGTGAAAGCACGTACACATGCACGCACGTGCACGTGCATGTACACATACACCTACGTATACGTATGTACGTATACGTATACGTACATGTACCTGTACGCGTACGCACGCGCACGTACGGGTACGCGTACGCACGCTCACGTATGTGTACTGGTACGCGCACGCTCACATACGGGTACGAGTACGCTCACGCGCACGTACGGGTACGCATACGCGCAGGTACACGTACGCGTACGTGTATGCACAAGTACGCATACGCGTACATATATGTATATACACATGTAAATTTGAGGATGATTTCGATATGATATCACGAGATGAGGATATGACATGTTAGAATGATATAAGTCAATATGATCGGATATGATGTCACGAGCTTATGATATATGATTTGAGATTGAAATATCATGTTATGATATGATTTATTAAATAATCATTGGGCGATATACATATGACATGTGACCAGATGAGATGATAGAATGTACATGACCACAGATCCGTACCCCTGATTTATGATATCGTATGACGGATTATACCGTACAAGATATGATATATATGATAATTGACCCATACTCTTGCTTCGAGGATGCCATACGATAGATTATACCGTACGAGATATGATATATATAATGATTGATCTGCATTATTGACTCGAGGATGTCGTACGATGGACTATACCGTACGCGATACTATGAGGTTGGATCGCCGACTGATAGATGTATCGACTCGAAAATGTTATAGTCTTCTAATCACTTTCGACTTGGAAATATTTTAGTCTTCTAATCATATAAGTAGATATTAGAATATAATTAGAGCCATACCTACTTATAAAACTAACGAATCATTATGCATTTTTAAAGGACAACCCCAAGGGGCGTTACGGATTTTCAAATGGTATCATTTTCTCAAAAACACCTTAGCTCTTATATTTCTAAGAACGACGATTCGTACTATTTTAAATACCATAACTGTATGGTTTGTATGTAGCTATATATATTTTATATTTTTGTGTTTACTATTTACTTTTCTGCTATGCTCGTATTATTCTCGTTTGCGTTTTACATACATGTTCTTTTCATTATCTTATATGCGTCTAGTATGACACATGCAACATTACCGATGATGTGCATGTTGCAGGTAGACATACTCGTCAGCTCACACACTCATCGGTAATTGCCATGCCATGTACACATTAAAAATCGTTACTTCATCGTATAACCTAATAACTTGTAGCTTACTAGTATTGCTTAGTACTTATTACCTCACATGCTAGTTTAGATATTGCATTTCTTACTTAGTTAGATGCCACATTTATATATACATTCTGGTTATGCACTATAGATTGGCTTTGTGCTGGTATTCGTTGTTTCATTATTGGCTCATGTTTATGAGATTTCGGTTTTCATGAGATTTCTGGATTTGGGAAACCATATGTGAATTTTGAAAACTTATGATCATTTTAAAAGAAAATGCGGTTTTCCTTGATATGATGTGTGGCGTCCACCATGAGTTTTCTCGGTTTTGAGCTATATGTATACCCGATTCGAGGAGAGAGGAGGCATCGTCTACGGGTATATTATGGACCCGGTACGGTATCCCAGGGCAAGAAGATCGTATAGAGAGACGTTGAGCCCGGCAGGGGAGTGCTACCGACCGGTGATAGTTTGGCTCGGCGGATATCCGGAGGATACTGACCGGAGTCGTGTGATCAGATGGATTTGAGGGCCGATCCGATGAGACGGCGCCCAAGATATGAGGATTTATGTGTCGCTGCTGGACAATGTTTTTATGATGTTTTCGAGTGTCGATGTTGGGCACTCAGATTTTTATCATGATTTGGTGTGTCGTTGATGGACACACGTTGGATGATACATTTATACTCATATATATATATTATACTCATATATATATATATATTATACTCATATATATATATATATATATATATATATGATACATACGACATGGTACAACATTATGACATGGACACTATTATATTAGTACTATACTTAGGTTAACAATATCACCCTTGTTACCACTCAATGTTGCTGTTGTTATTATTTTACTGTATGACCTAGAAGATCGTCATATATTCGATTTCTACCTGGTAATGTCTTCTACTCACGAGATAGCAACTCACTCCCGTTGTGCCACAGTTTTCTTGCAGGTTGACCACATGGATTCAGTAGTGGTTTGCTGGCACACAGTTTCCTTCTAGGTGATTTTCTTTGGTAGATGGGGTACACTTGCATCGTGATCACCATTTGTACTTGTATATTTATTCAGTTGTATCTAGTTAAAAAATCCATCAACCAGACTTTGTGTATTTATTAGACTTAGATAACCACAGATTGTATATTCTTTTGGACCTAGAGCTGCAGTTATGTTTTTATTCTTTATTTCTATTTTCTTTGATGATGTTTTGGATTTCATTCTTTTCTGCGTTTGATCTTCGCCTTAGGGCATCGTATATATATCATTCGTGTGGTTGTGATCCCGCTAATTAGTGAAGAGCTAGCTCCTGCTTGGGGATGCCTATTATTATTGCTTTGTATTGGTTTCAGATTAAAATTTACAAAGAAGGTGCTGCCCAAATTTCAAATAACGAAAATGTTTTCAAGTATAGTATATGTAACAACCCCAAATTTCCGATACAAATTTTTCAAAATATTTTTTTCAAAAATTCATAAAGGGGTATTTATTACCTGGGCACAAGACATAAGTAATTAAATAACTCCATTTTTAAAGTACAAAGAATTGATTTAATTTCAAAGTATACTTGGAGTATTTAATGTTGCTGATATCTCTTTAAGTAATTATTTCACATAAATAATTACAGGAAGGAGCTTGTAGCTCATTGGTAATACCTTGCACTGCTGAACCAAGCCACCAGAGTTCAAATCCCATGCCCCATATTATTTTTGTATTTATTTTGTTTAAAATTCTTTGGAAGCCCAACTATCCACGCACCATAACTCCCAAAACTTGAACTGCACCCGAAAAAATAAATATACCAGAGTGTACGTCAGGTGACCCCCTACCTTCCCATGCCCCGACTCGGCCCAACTCGGCCGGCGGACCGGCCGACTCGGGCCGGCGCCGCCGGCTGGACTCGGCCGGACGGCCGAGTCGTCAACATGGGAAGTGTGTCTTTTCATCTACCCTACCCCCCTGTATACTCCAAATTAATGGATCAGTTCCCGAGAATTCATTATACCCTATTTACTATGATTTTTAATGAATTTTCTATATTTTTTACATTTTTTTATTAAAAACCCTTCACCTACCCTACCCCTAGCCAACCCTATAAATACACCCCCTAACCTCTACCCTCTCATCCTAAAATCCTGAGCCCACTCTCTCAAAATCTTCTCAAGAGTTGTGTATTTTGAAAACAAGTTCGCGGCGAAGCTCCGACGAAATTCCGGCGGGAATTACGACGACGTTTTTATGAACAACCGGCGACGAAGCAACGCCTCGGCAACCCCTTTAGTCCCCCCTCACTCCTTTGCTTAATCGAAACCCGTAAGTCCCATTCTATCCCTCTTTCTTATTCTCTAAAAATACGAAATTACGAAACCCGACGGAATCGGAACAAATCCGATTTCCGATTCGGTTTTCTATAAAATTTCACTTCTAACCAATTCAATCATGCTTAAACATTTTATTGTTGACTATTAAACATTCAACGAACAATTTGAACAAGTTTTATCACATGAAATGATAGCCTTTTCAAATTATCGTATTTTTCACTTAAATACCACAATGTTTCGATTTCACATTTAACCCATTAACTTTGCTATACATTTAAATTAGAGCACGAGGTAATGACCTACCTCCACATACACGCAAATACAACCTAAAACGATATCATCAAAAACATAGAATACGATAAAACAATACTTTCATTTAAATACCATATTCTTAATAAAATAATTTCTAAAAGTTTTAGCTTGATACACTTTTAAATAAATACCTCTTATTTGGAAAATACGATAAGTTGTGGACATCGGTCGTTTATCTAAACCTGACTTTGTGGTGTCTAGGCTAGGCAAGTGAGAAAGGTAACTTTAAAAGTCCCGTCTTACGGTGATTCGTGAGTGGATCCCTCCTTTCATCATTTGTACTTACCTGGCCACAATTGACGGTGAAGAGGCGATTTGAGACTTCTAACGACTTGTCGTTTAGACCATTTAGAAATAGGCTAGTTGACTTAGGAAACCCTAGAATCTAAATTACGGAAAATTTACACTTTTGCAAATAAATACCTTTTACTTTATAAAACCGTTTTCTAAATGATTTAGTATTTTACAATCTTTGCAAAGTGCCGCTACAACCCATTTTTAGGGAACCCGTTCAGGATGGTGCGGATTATCGCACATCCTCAGGCTTAGTAGTGCGAGATTCAGACCTCCGCAAGGAACATTCGGTCTCGAAAGGTTTAAAATACGACATCTTAAGAAAATGAGATTTTTGAAATATAAAATATTTATTAAAATTACTTTTGTATAAATATATGTATATTTATCCTTAAAATACCTATTTTATTATGATATAAATATTCCACCTTTTTTTCTAAAAATCACAAGAATAAATTTTACATAAAATACCATGAACATCAAAAAATCAATATTACAGATAAATACCTATAACTAGGATATTTTCACTAGAAATGTCACAACATAAAATCCACCCTCTTTACAACTCTAAAGACAAATAATGAATACTTGAGGTGTATTTTGAAAAGTATATAAATGTATATTTTACATAAAAAACCCTCAAGTTTATAAATTACCCTAAAGACCCTAGCAATTATAGGTCTAAGAAATAATCAAGATTTCGACTTACACTTCTAATTGTCAGAATCTGGTTTAAGTCTGATTAATCTGACTTGAATATGATTCAAGTCAATCTATAATCTACACGATTCCAATTCAATATGAACACATGAATCCATGAATCCAATCAATTTATACAACTTGACCAAACCGAACCATGGATATATTCCTTTTACATGATTCTCAGTTATTCCATTTACATGACTCTACGGTTACAACCGTTTACTGATATCATGGTTTCGGTCAGTCAATCAATCTTATAATCAATACAATTTACAAGATAACAATACAAACAAGACATCGCGGGGTTTAAGGGGTATACTAGTACGGAATATGTTAAAGGTGGCACGAGGTGGTCACTTAAGACGTAATTACATCCGTGTCGTTGTTCCGTGGTATTATCGATGGAGCCTTGTACTACAGGTTACCAAAGTCCCCGGTGTAAGTGGGACTCCCCTCGTATACACTGGCATCTTCTATACCAGGTTATAAACAACAGCGTTAATACAACATTACAATATTATAATACAACATTAAAAGCTACTCTCTCTCTCTCTCTTACTCTTTATCTATTTCTCCCTTATCTTTGGGACTTACCGAGCGACCTGTTCGCTGACGACATTCTATTTCTTTCTTCTTTGAATGTCGTCGGGTGGTTTGGACCCGGCAGAGATCGAGCCATCAGCAGAAGACTTGGAGCAGTTTGCCGAAGATCTAGCACTTTAGTTTTATTGTACACTTTTCCATTCAGTACTTTTCATTTCCTGTTATGCCACTGTTTAGGCATCTTTTTATTTCAGTTGTATTTCCTTTTCATGCATTATACAAAAGAATGTTAATAAATAAAAGTTGATGTTTTTATTATATCTTGTCTCTTGTGTATTTATTTTATATTGCTTAGATACGCTCAGCGTATGTACTTCTGAGTATATACGTAGCGGGCCTCGTCGCGTCCCCTTCATCGTACAATGGGAAGCGGGGCGTGACAGTATATAATCCACTTTTATTTTCATATAACATTACTCATGCAATTCAAGAACTTGATTTCATTATACCTTTATTTCAAAACATCACCTCCACTATTTTCCCAAAAAGGTTTAGATTTCTGGGCTTTTGGCTTACTTGGATCACAGTGGGGTCCTATAAACTTCACGTGATTCAAGTGCCAGTCAGTTGCCATTTCTAGGTCGTGACACTAAACCTCTTTAGTATGGTGTCTCTATACCTGGATTAGGACAATCCCAACATACTTTTAGATCTATCTCTATAGATCTTTATTCCCAGGATGTAGGAGGCATCACCCAAATTTTTCATGGAGAACTTTTGTGATAGGAAGAGTATGACCGAATGCAGCATAGGAATATCATTTCCTATCAAGAGTATGTCATCCACGTACAATACGAGGAAGGAAACCTTACTCTCTACAATCTTTTTATATATACAAGGTTCATCTACGTTTTTGATAATGTCAAACTCTTTGACTGCTACATCAAAACAGATGTTCCAGCTCCACGACGTCTGGTTTAATCCGTAGATTGATTTAAGCAGCTTGGACACCTTTCCGCTGCTCCCTCTGTATATAAAGCCTTCTGGCTGTGTCATATACACGCTCTCTTCTAAATCACCATTTAGAAAATCGGTCTTGACGTCCATCTGCCAGATTTCGTAGTCATAGTATGCAGCAACGGCAAGTAGGATCCTGATGGACTTAAGCACAGCCACTGGAGAAAAGGTATCATCATAATTGACACCTGGTCATTGACGAAAACCTTTTGCTACAAGTATAGCTTTGAAGGTCTCAACCTTTCCATCTACACCAATTTTCTTCTTGAAGATCAACTTGCTCCCAATGGGTTTTACCCCTTCAGGAGCAACTTTCAAAGTCCATACTTTGTTGGTGTACATAGATTCCATCTCAGATCGTATAGCATCCAGCCATTTCACAGAGTCTCCACTTGTGATGGCCTTCTTGAAACTAGTTGGGTCATCATCTTCAATGATGCAATCCTCACTCCCACCGTCTGTGAGAAAACCGTAGTATCTCTCAGGTAGATGAGGAACCCTAGTAGATCTGCGGAGTGGATGAGATTCGTCGGGGACTATTGAATCCTCCGGTTCTACCAAATCATCAGTTGTAGCTTGTGGTTCTGGAACTTCCTCCAGCTCTACCTCATTACCACTAATTTCTTTTACAAGAAATTCCTTTTCTAAAACGGTGGCATGCTGAGAAACAAACACCTTTTGTTCCTCACTGTGGTAGAATAGTTATCCATGTGAATTCTTTGGATATCCCACAAACTTGCAAAGAACTGATCGTGCTTCGAGTTTGTCCGAGTTATATTTTTAACATAGGCCGGACAACCACATATCTTAACTCGTTTAAGATATGGTTTCTTTCCATTCCATATCTCATATGGTGTTTTAGGCACGGATTTTTATGGAACTTGATTCAATAGGTATGCAGCTGTCTCAAGTGCATAACTCCAAAAGGAAATAGGTAACTTAGTAATACTCATCATAGAGCGCACCATATCTAAAAGGGTGTGATTCCTCTGCTCCGATACTCCATTGTGCTGTGGTGTATACGGAGGAGTAAGCTGAGAGAGAATCCCATTCTCTTTTAGATAATCTCAGAATTCCGTACTTAAGTATTCTCCCCCTCGATCAGATCGAAGGATTTTAATATTTTTACCTGTATGGTTCTCTACTGCGTTCTTATATTCCTTGAATTTCTCAAAAACTTCAGATTTATGTTTCAATAGGAATATATGTTCGAATCTTGAGAGATCATCGGTGAATGTAATGAAGCACGAGGAACCATTCCTAACATGTGTAGACATAGGACCACATACATCATTATGTATCAGTCCTACGAGTTCAGTAGCTCTTTCTCCGTGTGCCGTAAATGGAGTTTTGGTCATCTTGCTTTTGAGACATGACTGACAAGTTTCATAAGATGTAAATTCTAATAGATTCAAATATCCATCTTTATGCAACTTAGCTAGTCTGGTCACATTGATATGACCAAGTCTACAATGTCACAAGAAGGCTTCGTTCATTTGTGAACTTTTCCTCTTGTGCGTGTTCTGTATAATTAGAACTGTATTTTGATTTAGAACGTATATACCATTATATAACGTACCAAACCCAATCAACACTTGATTTAGGAAAATGTTCATAACATTTTCCTCTAATGCAAAGTTATATCCTTCTTTATGTAATAAAGAAATGGATATTATATTGCACATTATCTTTGGTACGAAATAACTGTAGTTCAAAATCAATGTATTACCATTCGGCAAAACAAGGTGATATTCGCCGACACCTCTGGAAGCAATAATTTCTCCATTCCCTACTCTGAGAGACATATCACCCTTTCCCGGTTCTCTACTTCTCTTTAACCCATGTAACAGATTACAAATATGGGATTCTGATCCGGTATCTAATACCCAGGACATAGAGCAGACTGAGAAACAGTTCTCAATAACTAACACACCCGAAGAAGAAGCATCAACATGCTTTTTCTTCATTTGGGTTGCGTGGAAATCCTTGTATTCCCTTATCCCTTGCCCAGACTTATGAAAGGTGTCATAAGATAGAGCGGAACCAACGTTCCCCAGCCCAGTATAATAAGTTGGTTTGGACAATACATCCATATTATTATCTTGATTAAGGCATGATATGGTCACTACCTGGAGAAAGAGAGAAGAAAACACTCAGCGTATGCTCTTGCAAGATCAGATTGGTTATAATTTTATCTAATCAAGATGGCTCCCACTATTTTTATCAAATCTTCCTTCAAACTCTAAAAGGAAATACTAGTCGGGATTAATTACACCCTACAATTTCGCCGATCTTTCAGCCAGGTCAGTGCCGGTACTTTGAGGGAGGTTCCCCGTGCTTTCGCACGGATCTAATTAAAATAAACCTCGTTTACCCAGGGGCAAAACCCCGTTAACACATTTCTAGATACCTACTAGATTAGCTAATTGTAAAGTGGAAAACTCCCCCAGGAGTAACTCTTACTCGCAGTGGGTATCGGGATCCAACTATCATATAGAAGATATGCAATCTCATTGCAAATTTCAACACTTGCAATTCCCAATATCTGTTTTTACCCCCATGCAGTTTATGACATTGAAAAGGCCAACAAACTATAAACCGCAAGTTAAGTTCAACCTGTCATTTCTTCATTGAATTAAACCCACCCGCACGACCCTTGACAAGGTCAACAAGGCCGTACGACTACCGTAATCCAATCGCATCAATATGCGACAGATAAGCACTAATCAGCTACCGTACAATACTGTTAGTTATGTATATGCCCTAGAGGCCATTGTTGTACATATGATGTATATTATAATGGATGCTTGGATATATATAGAGATGACTTTCTTGCTCGTCATGATAGTATGCTATTTGGTTTCACTTTATCTTAACATGTTGACTTGTATTGGTTTACTTGATTTTCTTTAAGTGATGAATATGAGAAAATGATTTAAAAAGAAAGCAAAAATACCACTCTCTCATCCTCATCTCATCTAGCCCATGAGATTAGTACCCAGTAGTCGAGTACAGATCCTAAGGGCTTTTTCCGTCGGTTCGGGTTCGATCGGAGTTTTAATTTCGTAAACACATCGCCTAATGCTCTAGCTAGGCTCTGATACCACTGAAAGATTCCTAGGCACTCTTGTGAGGTTTCATAAGGCATCAAACATGCCCGGATAAAATTTTAGACGTGCCGAACAACCCAAAGTCGGGATCTTTGCTAGATTATTAGGGTTTAACATGCAAGATGATAACTTTTATCTAAGTGTGAGAGATTACAACCTTTGTAGTCCGCTCCTTCACTTCACAAGCTCCGAGTAGAAGTCCCTTTGACGCGATCCTCGATCTCCCGGACTCATGAGAGGCTCCACGACTCGAACGATCCATGCTAGCTTGAAGTGTTCCAATTCTCTGATGATCTACGTCGAAGTTGCAAAGACTCAAGCTTTCTCACTCTAAAGAGATAAACACACTAATCTCATGGGCTAGATGAGATGAGGAGGAGAGAGTAGTATTTTTGCTTTCTTTTTAAATCATTTTCTCATATTTTTCCATCACATAAGGAAAATCTAGTAAGCTTTTTCAAGAGAGAAGAAGATGATAATGGAAAGTCAATAATAAGATTTTTCTTTTGTCATTCTTAAGATATTTTTGGATGACACATTCTTAACCCAACCAAACCCTAACTCTAGTTTATTCTCTACTAAATCTTAGCCACTCATCCTTGACCATGGTTTATAAATCAATCATATAGCTTTCATTCTATTCATCACAAAAGGATTAATCTTATTATTGACTTTCCATTATCATCTTCTTCTCTCTTGAAAAAGCTTACTAGATTTTCCTTATGTGATGGAAAAATATGAGAAAATGATTTAAAAAGAAAGCAAAAATACTACTCTCTCATCCTCATCTCATCTAGCCCATGAGATTAGTGTGTTCATCTCTTTAGAGTGAGAAAGCTTGAGTCTTTGCAACTTCGACGTAGATCATCGGAGAATTGGAACACTTCAAGCTAGCATGGATCGTTCGAGTCGTGGAGCCTCTCATGAGTCCGGGAGATCGTGGATCGCGGCAAAGGGACTTCTACTCGGAGCTTGTGAAGCGAAGGAGCGGACTGCAAAGGTTGTAATCCCTCACACTTAGATAAAAGTTATCATCTTGCATGTTAAACCCTAATAATCTAGCAAAGATCCCGGCTTTGGGTTGTTCGGCACGTCTAAAATTTTATCCGGGCATGTTTGATGCCTTATGAACCTTCACAAGAGTGCTTAGGAACCTTTCAAATACGCCTTGACAAGATCAACAAACGCAGCACGAATACTAAATAGCACTTATATGAAATGATGTAGGGCTACGAGTGGTTTTGAAGAAAACCTTTAGCGTAATGAACTTGATATCGTTGTAGAATCTAGTGATTTGAAAAGGAGTGGTTTAGGCTCCGCTTTAAAATTGAGTAGTTTTCAAAATAAACCGAGTGGGTTGTAGTATTTGCTAGTTTTACTAAAATGGTCATTCCCGGTGAAGGGATCTAAGCTCTTTCCTCATCGAATAAGGTGCTGGATATTCATAATGGAATACTGCTATGCAAAGCAAGAACTAGAGCTACCTTTTTGAAAAATTTGATTCCACAACATCTTTTAGGTTTCTTTTCTTTTCATTAATCTCATTAATGTTGTCCCATCATTTATGTTTCCTAAACATCACAGAAGAAACGAAAATAAAATACATGTATATTCCATCAGCATTCGCCATAAGGACCTGGGTCTTCACCGTAAGGTTACTTAACTTACGGCAGGGCGGGGATAGGGCTAGCACGGATGCAAAACATATATATTGTCTACTAGTATATCATATATATAAGTAGCATTCATCTCACATAGTTATATGATCACATTATATCACAAAAAAACAGCAGAAGCAAACATATGAAATATAGGATATATTAGGAGGTCTGTGTTTTAGATTAAGCCAGTAATGAAAAACACGGATTCCACGGTCGTAATGAATAGCCAAGCCCACATCCCTATACCACTATGAGAGCGGCAAGAAACCCTGCCAATTCTAGAGTTAGGCAACCGATCTCGACTCCTCGAGATGGCCTCCCACTGGACTCTAGAACCCGGTTACTTGTGCTACCCACCTTGGGTCTATCATAATGAGTAAAAGTAAATAATATACATCAATGGAGACAACAAACTCAACCCGGAAGTGTCCCAATAAAAGAATATTACATATAAATTTTTACATGAATGAAAATTGAAAAACTCTCATCTCACGCAAAACCCCATGGCTATTCAATCACGACGATCCAATATAACATATCAACCAGCAACACAATAACATCACATGCCATCAACGTAAGTAAATATACGTATCCCTAATGCCGTTGACATATAGCAACAAGATCGGGGATACTTTCACATATTACACTTACGGCCGCAGAAAAGAAAAGAAAACTACAATAATTAGAATCTGCATCATCCTTAGACATCATAAACCCGGATTATCACATATTCCGGATATCAAGCCTAACCCTATAAACCTTGCATTTAAGTCTCGAATTGAAAACACTTTTCAAATATAAGTTAGGTAACTCAACAAGATTTCTGATAAAATGATTGAATGCTCGTCGGGAACTTTAGTAGATGGCCGCACCCCTGATGCCGTCTACGAAGTGCACTTGGGCGGAACACTGTGGCCGCAAGCATCTGAGTGGATGCTTTTGGCCATGGGGTTCTCCTATAGTCACTTGGTCGGGGCTTGGGAAGTGGCTGAATAGTAGTGTCTCCCGGCGACTATTCACGTACAATACGAGATTGCGACGGAGTTTTGATCCGAATCGAAACTCCATGGAAATCCATCAAATGAGACAAAAACGTGAGATTTATAAATCGTTAATTAGTTTTCACAAAACTAATCAATGTGGATTCTAAAAATTGTATCACACATCCATAACTATCTAGACGATATTAAACATTTCGATCGATAGTTCAAACACCAGCAAATGATAGAGACCTCAACAACTCCTCACATTGGCGGCGGAACCATGACCAAAACATGGTTTAGGCGGTGGTTCCGCGGACACATCAAGGAGTTAGGTCCTCGTACTTCTTGGGGCTTCATACAATTATCTGCATGATTTTCTGAGAATTTTTAATCTGGAAAACTTCAACATTTGAAAAATTGGATAGAAACTCCAAAAACCTGGTTTCAAAATGTCGATCGAACACTTTAATGTCGTCTAGAAAAATCTAAGTCTCTAACTTGGCTCTGATACCATGAAAGTATGTCTTAGCACCTCAACCAGGTTTCTACAAGTATCAAGTATGCAATTTTAAAAAATCTAGAGTCCTAAGCAATACTAACCTTGAATCTAACTAGAGAATTAGGGTTTTGAGTAAAACAAACAAGTTCTACACTAAGTGAAGAGGGTTTACAACCTTTATAGACCGGTGTTCGATTGAACACGTGTATTTATGTGCATGCTTTAATCGGGAAGTTTAGTAGTACCAGCAGGTTTGAAAGACATCCAGTTTTGATGCTAGTATTATATTTCTCTCTTTTGGGTATTTTTATTTTAACAAAAATACGTTATTTATACGGATACATGTATTTATATAAATACGGGTATTTCTGCTTTGATACAAATACATGTATTTCTTTCTAAATATGAATACGCGTATTTTGTATTTTTGGTACAAATACGGTATTTGTATTTTGGTAGAAATACTGTATACGTATTTATTATAAATACGGCTTTGGTATACTTGATTATACACATACTAGTATTTGTATGTGTATGTATATCATGGTGAGGTGGCTACACACTCTCTCCCTCTTCTCTTCACCATTTAAACAAGGAAGTGTGTGAGCTTGTGACTCACCCTAGTGAGTCACCAAGCCCACCCACTTCTTTTGTTTGTGATGAATAGATAAGAGAGAGAGTGTGAGATATTTTTCATAGCATGGTTGATATTTTCAAGTGAGGAAAATTCTTTAGTTGTCACCATCTTCATCATCTTCCTCAATCCTCTCTCTTGAGTTGTGAGGATTAAAACAGAGCATTTATTTTCACAAACTACATCACTCTATGTATCTTGTCTTAGCAAGACTTGATCTTTAGTTGCTTCGGACGAAACTATCGCTTGAATCGGCATTCTCGGGTGGATCTTCTTTGACATGGAAGATCGGCTTGGAGAGCTGGTTCCATCAACCTAAGTAGCTTGAGGAGTTAACTTTCAAGACCCGAAGTACCGTCTATAAAGGTTGTAATTTCAACTGAGTAGTTAAAACTCTAGTTAGGATTTGTTTAGTGTAGTGTTTGGGCTTGTGTCCTAGTAATTTTAGTTTATTGTGCTCAAGTTTTAATGTTTTGATTCTGCATAGCTGTAGTTGATGTTAGTTGTATGTATGCCCTAGAGGCCAGTATTGTACAGTTGATATATATTATATTAGATGCTTGGACATATATAGAGAGGACTTTCTTGCTCGATATGATAGTATGCTATCTGGTTGCACTTTACTTTAACATGTATACTTGTCTTTTTATACTGTTTTATCGTTACATGTTGGTAAAACCCTTAGGATGTGTACTTGACTACCTGGACTAAGATGTGGATCATACTAGTGGGGACATGGTAGTCCATAAGTACATCCTTCAAGGTCCCTAGTCGTGGGTGTATCGAGACGGGGCATCGATATACCAGTGTAGACTAGCGTATACGCTTCTCGACCCATGAGATGGGCGATGGATGATCCCATATCCATTGGTGTTTGACATCAGAGATGGTATACGGGTGCTCAGTGAAGACTGGGTACACTGGACGGACTCGCCGAGAACTCCCAGATGGTATTATACCTCACGTCAGATGGCAGTTCTCTGGTGACACTTGTGCAGGTTAGTCTGTAGACCCGAGATCGTCATAGAGTCTTGTGTGATTCCCACTGTGCTTTGATTTCCACCTTACCACGTCCATGAGGGCGTGCAAAACGGTGGTTTTTGGGTACAGTCCCGAGTCACATGGAGGCAATGAGCGATAGGAGGGGTTTCGTCTCTCCCGGTATTGGGGGTTGAAGTTGCGTTGTGCTCGATTGGCCGTAACAGGGAAGTCCCTAGCCAGGGCTGATTTAGAGATTTGCTGGTAAGTGTTACCAGTAGTTTCTCGACCCGTTATGAGCCTCACATCGGCACGACTTATCGGTTATTGGGATCTGACGTATACCACCCCTAGACTTGATATGCGACATATCAGATGAGGAGACTGGACTGTACGAGAAGTGTTACCGGCAGGCTTTTACAGGAGTTGGAGCGGGCTTGCTTGCTGATCTTCTGATCGCTCAATACCCGGGTATCCGTTACGTCCAGCTAGTACCGCTGACGGCTTGTGGGTGCTTGATGTGATCATCACCTACTGCCGGCGTATTGACGAGTCTTTAGAGTCCTACATAGAGGTTTTACTGGCTCAGGCAAAACGAAATAGGAGCGCATATGTGATATGGGCAGGACAGAGAATAATGCATGTATGTGATACCATATTCTATTCTCGCGACTTTTTGTATCGGTCGGTAATATATAGGATATAGCCGGGTTATCGAATCAAGTGTTGATTCGATAATTCGATACATTGGATGTTAGCCGGTTATATATGATATGACCGGATTATTAAGTCAAGTGTTGATTTAATAATTAAGTGTATAATTGTATATTAGATATACTAATTTACACTTGCTAACACTTGTTCACTTAGTGTTTTTTCTCACATGCACACTAGTTTAACATATATATGATATATGTTAAAATGTGTTATCATGTTGTATCATGGTTGATGATACAACATTCATGTGTGTATGAGACATACACCATCCTATTTGTTATGATTGGGTTTAATGTTTAAAAGTAATTACAAAATTAGTGGAAAATTAGAAAATGCATGAAGCTTGTGGAAGCTTGTGGATGCATTGACTAAAGTCCACTAGATTTGTTTTTACCTTGGACTTTAACCTAACCATCACACACTTAGCTATGGTTATGGCTCTACAAGGGTTAGTATATGATACTCACTCACCATGTTTAGCTTTCTCACTTAATCATTATCCTCATTTCTTTTCTTTTGTTCATCATCTTCTTCTTCATTGAGCAAGAGAAAAAGCTTGCTAGGGTTTTGAAAAAAGTGAGAAAGCTTGTGAGAAATAAAATTCTAAAGAGAACCCACTTCCTATTTCTCCATCCTCTACTAGACTAGCACTTTAGTTTAGGGTGTTTACTTCACTAATTCTCTAGTTAGTGAAGTAGGAGCTTGAGTCGGAATTCCCTCGACGTAGATCATCTTTGGCCTCGGAGACTTCAAGCAAGGTCGCACCTTTCGCCTCGTGAAGCCATGCAAGGGTCTGGGAGAACCACGATCGCAGCGAAGGGACTTCATCAAGGAGCTAAAGAAGTGAAGAAACGATCTACAAAAGGTTGTATTTCGAATTCCCTTTAGAGTAAAGTTGTTTACTTGCTTTAAGTTTCGCCTAAACTCTAGTCTACGATCTTGCTTAGTGTTACTCGGCACATAAAAATTTAATTTTGGCATGGTCGATGCCTTGTAGAGCCTTGTTAGTGTTCCTAGTAATCTTACAGTGGTATCAGAGCCTAGCTAGACCATTAGGCGATGTGTTAATGAAGTTAAAACTCCGAACGAACCCGAATACGCAATTTTAACCCCCTCTCTGGACTTTTTTCAAAATCTGTGATTTTTTGGAACTAAAAATACCTAAAAAATTCTGCAGGTGATTTTAGGAATTATTCTGCAAAACGACAAAGTGAGTCGTACGGATGGACGCGGAACCGCGGCAATACCCTGCTTGTGCCGCGGCTCCGCGGCCGTACAGTGAGCTTGTGTTTTATTTTTTGCACAGTAATACCCTTCTCTGTTATTGATATTTTATGGGTATTTTTTAACCTGACTCAAGAGTTGAGTATTTTGGGGTTTATTTTGTAATCGATGATTCGATCGGAGAATTTAATTTTGTTATGTTATTCCGGATAATTTAGAAAGTACTAAAATGTTCGAACGGATATCATTAACTCGATTTTTCCCGGCACGAAAAACATTCAAGTGTTGAATTTTTCTCGGGTTTAAATCTTTCGGAAAAACGTACATGTGATGCGATGGACCCTCTAGAAGACAACAAACGTTAACTCGATTATGTGACCGTCTTGAACTGCCCTTTGAACCTTAGGGTTTGGGGCAGTACGGCGTGCCACATGTGAGGCGTTGGCTTGACCCTTCTACGGCTGGACCGTTGCTACTGTTACGTATTCTGGAATTTTTGAACTCCGCTCAAGTGTTGAGCTATTATGGAAATCTTGGGTATTTGATTATTCGATCGGAAAGTTTAATGCTGTCTATATATCTGGAATTTGATACAATATGTGGAATTCATACAGTTAGGCATGAAATGCGAAGTATGTGATATTTCGGATTTACGATGTCTAAAGTGATTGTGGATTCCAAATATTGTAGTTTTACACTTTCTTTTCTGTGACCGTAAGTGTAATATGTGATATCGCCGGTTTCGTTGCTATATGTCAACGACAATTGGGATGCGCATATTTACTTACGTTGATGACATGTGATGTTATGTGTTGCTGGATATGTTATATTGGATCGTCGCGTTTTGAATAGCCGGGAGTTTTATGTGAGATGGGAGTTTTTATTTTCATTCATGTAAATTTAAATATATGTAATATTCTTTTATTGGGGCACTTCTGGGATGAGGTTGATGTCACCTTTTGTATATTATTTACTTTTCCGCACTAGGATAGACCCAAGGAGGAGAGCACAAGTAACCGGGTTCTGGAGTCCAGTGGGAGACCAACTCGAGGAGTCAAGTCCGGGTCTCCTAACTCTAGAATTGGTAGGGTTGCTTGCCGCTCTCGTAGGGGTCTAGGGTGTGGGTTTGGCTATTCATCGCGACCGTGGAATCCGTGTTTTATAGAGGCTCAAAATAAAACACGGACGTCCTAATATATCCAATGTTTCATATGTTTCTTCTGCTGCATATCTTTGATGTGATCATTTGATGTTCTGTGATAAATACTATATATAGTATATATGATATATTATATAGACGTTACTTATGTTTTACACCCGCGCTAGCCCTGCCCTGCTCTGCCGTTAGTTACCTAACCTAACGGTGCACGAGGGGACATCGAGGCGAATGTGGATGGCATAAGTGTTCGTCGTATTTATCTGTGATGTTTAGGTGACTTAAATTATGGGACTTCATTAATGTGATTAATGAAAGAAAAGAAACCTAAAAAATGTTGTAGAATCAAATTTTCAAATAAAAAGGGTAGCTACAGTTTTGCTTTGCATAGCGGTATATATGATATACCCTGCACCTTATTCGATGAGGAAAGAGCCGAGATCCCTTCACCGAGAGTGACCTCTTTAGTAAAACTGGCAGATGCTACAACACTCGGTTTGCTTTTGATTGTTTTTGGAGTTTTGCTTTGCATAGTCATGTATATGATATATCCTGCACCTTATTCCATAAGGAAAGAGCCGAGATCCCTTCACCGGGAGTGACCTCTTTAGCAAAACTAATGAAAGCCTCAAAATCACTCCATTTCAAAAATTCACGCGATTCTACAACGATATCAAGTTTATTACGCAATAGGTTTTCAGAAAAACCTGTCGTAGCCCTCCGTCATTTCAGATAAGAACTATTTAGTATTCGTGCTGCGTTTGTTGGCCTTTGTCAAGGCATAGTGTGCGGTAGCTAAATGGTGCTTATCTGTCCATGCATATGATGCAGATTGTTTTAGGGTAGTCGTACGACCTTGTTGGCCTTTGTCAAGGGTCATGCGGGTGGGTTTGATTCAATCAAGAAATGACGGGTTGAATTTGACTAACATCCTATGATTTGTTGGCCTTTGTCAAGGTCATAGGGGTTAGGGGCAAAATATTATCGGGAATTTCAAGTGTTGAGATTTGCAATGAGATTGCATACCTTCTATGAGATAGTTGGATCCCGATACCCACTGCGAGTAATTGTTCCTCCCGGGAGAGTTTTACACAGGACAATTAGCCGATCAAGTAGGTGTCAACGGGGTTACGCCTCTGGGAAAATGAGGTTTACATTAATTAGGTCCGTGCGAAAGCACGGGGAACCTCCCTCAAAGTACCGACACTGGCCTGGCTGAAAGATTGGCGAAGTTGTAGGGTATAATTAATCCCGGCTAGTCTTTCCTTTTAGGGTTTCAAGGAAGATTTGATAAAAACAGTGGGAGCCATCCTGATTAGATAAAATAATAACCAGTCTGATCTTGCAAGAGCATACGCTAAAGTATTTTCTTCTCTCTCTCTCCAGGTAGCGACCATATCATGCCTTAATAAGGATAATAATATGGATGTATTGACCGAACCCGCATGTTATACTGTGCTGGGGAACGTTGGTTCCGTTCTTTCTTATAAGAGTTATAAGACTGAACAGGATATAGGGGAATACCAGGATTCCCATGCCACCCGAATGAAGAAAGTACATGTTGATGCATTTTCTTCGGGTGTGTTCGTTACAGAAAACTGTTTCTCCATTTGCTTTACGTCCTGGGTATTAGATACCGGGTCAGGATCCCATATATGTAATCAGTTACATGGGCTTAGGAAAGGTAGAGTACTTGGAGAAGGTGATAAAGACATAAGAGTTGGAAATGGTGCAATTGTTGTAGCTAAAACCGTCGGGGAATATCACTTTGTATTGCCAACTGGTAATACATTGATTCTGAATGAATGCTATTTCATGCCGAACCTGAAATGCAACATTATATCGGTTTCTTTGTTGAGTAAAGAAGGATATAATTTTGTATTACAGGATAATGTTATGAACATTTTTCTAAACCAAAAGTTGGTTGGATCAGGCACGATGTGCAATGGCATTTATGTTCTAAATTAATCAACAGTTCTGAGCATAACAAACACACACAAGAAGAAGAGTTCAGAAATGAACGAATCCTTCTTGTGGCATTGTAGACTGGGTCACATCAATGCGACACGACTAGTTAAGTTGCATAAAGATGGATATTTGAATCCGTTTGAATTTTCATCTTATGACACTTGCCAGTCATGTCTCAAAGGAAAGATGACCAAAACTCCGTTTACGGGACACGGAGAGAGAGTTACGGAACTCTTGGGACTGGTACATAGTGATGTATGCGGCCCCATGTCTACACATGCCAGGAATGGTTCTGCGTACTTCATTACATTCACTGACGATCTCTCTAGATTCGGATATGTGTTCCTGATGAAATACAAATCAGAAACTTTTGAGAAATTTAGAGAATATAAACAAGAAGTCGAGAAACAAACCGGGAAAAGTATTAAAATCCTTCGATCTGATCGAGGAGGTGAATACTTGAGCAATGAATTCCTGGACTTCCTAAAAGAGAATGGGATTCTCTCTCAGCTGACTCCTCCATATACACCACAACACAACGGTGTATCTGAACGGAGGAACCGCACCCTATTAGATATGGTGCGCTCTATGATGAGCACAGCTGAGTTACCTATTTCCTTCTGGGGGTATGCGCTGGAGACAGCGGCATACCTATTGAATCAAGTTCCATCTAAATCTGTACCTACCACACCATATGAGATATGGAGTGGGAAGAGACCATGTCTTAAACGTGTTAAGATATGGGGTTGTCCGGCCTATGTTAAAACGCAAAATCCGGACAAACTCGAGGCACAGTCAGTTCTATGCAAGTTTGTGGGATATCCCAAACATTCACATGGATATCTTTTCTACCATACTGAGGAACAAAAAGTGTTTGTTTCTCGACAGGCCACCTTTTCAGAAAAGGAATTTCTTACAAAAGAAATTAGTGGCGACCAGGTAGAACTGGAAGAAATTCCGGCTACATAAACTCAAACTGAAGATTTAGTGGAACCAGAGGATTCGGTAGTTCCCAACGAACCTCAGCCTCTCCGCCGATCTAGTAGGGTTCCTCACCCACTAGAGAGATACTACGGTTTTCTCATGGATGGTGGGAGCGAGGATTGCATCATGGTTGATGATGACCCAACTAGCTTCGAGCAGGCCATCACGAGTGGGGACTTAGTGAAATGGCTAGATGCAATGCGGTCCGAGATGGAATCCATGTACACCAACAAAGTATAGACTTTGGAAGTTGCTCCTAAAGGTGTAAAACCCATTGGGAGCAAGTGGATCTTCAAGAAAAAACTTGGTGTAGATGGGAAATTGGAGACTTTCAAAGCTAGACTTGTTGCAAAAGGTTTTCGTCAAAGACCAGGTGTGGACTATGACAAAACCTTTTCTCCAGTGGCTATGCTTAAATCCATCCAGATCATGCTTGTCATCGCTGCATATCATGACTACGGAATCTGGAAAATGGATGTTAAGACCGCCTTTCTAAACGGTGATTTAGAAGAGTGCGTGTACATGACTCAGCCAGAGGGCTTCGTAGATAGTGGGAGCAGCGGGAAGGTGTGCAAGCTGCTTAAATCCATTTATGGATTGAAGCAAGCATCGCGGAGTTGGAACATCTGCTTTGACGTCGTTATCAAAGAGTTTGATTTCGTCAAAAAACGTAGATGAACCTTGTATCTATAAGAAGGTGGCAGAGAGTAAGGTTGTCTTCCTCGTATTGTACGTGGACGACATACTCTTGATAGGAAATGACATTCCTATGCCGCAATCGGTCAAGCTCTTCTTATCACAAAGATTCTCAATGAAAGATCTTGGTGATGCTTCCTGCATATTGGAAATTATGATCTATAGAGATATATCTAAAAGGATATTGGGATTGTCCCAATCCAGGTACATTGACACCATACTAAAGAGGTTTAGTATGGAAGAGTCCAAACGTGGGTTTTTACCCACGATCTCAGGGCTCACTCTCTCCAAAGAGATGTCTCCCAAGACTGATTTGGAGAGAGCTCGCATGCAAGAGATACCCTATGCTTCGGCAGTAGGCTTTATCTTGTACGCGATGCTATGTACCAGACCCGATGTAGCATACTCACTAAGTATAGTGAGTAGGTATCAAGCTGATCCTGGAGAGAGTCACTGGACAGCTGTGAAGAGCATTCTCAAGTACTTACGAAGGACTAAAGAGATGCTTTTGGTGTATGGTAATGGAGAACTCCAAGTGGAGCTCTTTACCGATTCGAGCTTCCAGAGTGATAAGGACGACTCTAAGTCGCAGTCAGGATTTGTCTTTACCCTTTATGGAGGGGCGGTTAGCTGGAAGAGTTCCAAGCAGGAAACCGTGGCAGACTCGATGATGGAGGCTGAATACATCGCTGCCAACGATGCTGCCAAAGAGGCTGTCTGGATCAAGAAGTTCATTACTGAACTTGGAGTGGTTCCATCCATTGAGCATCCAATACCTTTGTATTGCGATAACAATGGAGCGGTGGCTTTGGCCAAGGAACCCAGGTCCCATCAGCGATCCAGGTATATTCTGAGGCGGTATCACCTGATCTCGGAGATAGTTGATCGCCGGGAGATCGAGGTCAGGAGGGTTGACAAGAAGAATAACACAGCGGATCCACTCACGAAGGCCATTCCCCAGATACAGTTTGAGAGACTCTTCGGGATACTCGGTATGCGATACTACAGCAGCTGGCCCTAGTGCAAGTGGGAGATTGTTAGTTGAATGTATGCCCTAGAGGCCAGTATTGTACAGTTGATATATATTATATTGGATGTTTGGACATATATAGAGAGGACTTTCTTGCTCGATATGATAGTATGCTATCTGGTTGCACTTTACTTTAACATGTATACTTGTCTCTTTATACTGTTTTATCGTTACATGTTGGTAAAGCCCTTAGGATGTGTACTTGACTACCTGGACTATGATGCGGATCATACTAGTGGGGACATGGTAGTCCATAAGTACATCCTTCATGGTCCCTAGTCATGGGTGTATCGAGACGGGGCATCGATATACCAGTGTAGACTAGCGTATACGCTTCTCGACCCATGAGATGAGCGATGGATGATCCCATATCCATTGGTGTTTGACATCAGAGATGGTATACGGGTGCTCAGTGAAGAATGGGTACACTAGACGGACTCGCCGAGAACTCCCAGATGGTATTATACCTCACGTCAGATGGCAGTTCTCTGGTGACACTTGTGGAGGTTAGTCTGTAGACTTGAGATCGTCATAGAGTCTTGTGTGATTCCTACCGTGCTTTGATTTCCACCATACCACGTCCATGAGGGCGTGCAAAACGGTGGTTTTTGGATACAGTCCCGAGTCACATGGAGGCAATGAGCGATAGGCGGGGTTTCTTCTCTCTCGGTATTGGGGGTTGATGTTGCGCTGTGCTCGATTGGCCGTAACAGGGAAGTCCCTGGCCAGGGCTAATTTAGAGATTTGCTGGTAAATATTACCAGTAGTTTCTCGAACCATTATGATCCTCACATCGGAAAGACTTATCGGTTATTGGGGTCTGATGTTTACCACCTATAGACTTGATATGCGACAGATCAGACGAGGAGACCGGACTGTACGGGAAGTGTTACCGGCAGGCTTTTACAGGAGTTGGAGCGGGCTTGCTTGCTGATCTTCTGATCGCTCAATACCCGGGTAGCCGTTACGTCCAGCTAGTACCGCTGATGGCTTGTGGGTGCTTGATGTGATCATCACCTACTGCCGGCGTATTGACGAGTCTTTAGAGTCCTACATAGAGGTTTTACTGGCTCAGGCAAAACGAAATAGGAGCGCATATGTGATATGTGCAAGACCGAGAATAATGCGTGTATGTGATACCGTATTCTATTCTCGCGACTTTTGTATCGGTCGGTTATATATAGGATATAGCCGGGTTATCGAATCAAGTGTTGATTCGATAATTCGATACATTGGATGTTAGCCGGTTATATGTGATATGACCGGATTATTAAGTCAAGTGTTGATTTAATAATTAAGTGTATAATTGTATATTAGATATACAAATTTACACTTGCTAACACTTGTTCACTTAGGGTTTTTTCTCACATGCACACTACTTTAACATATATATGATATATGTTAAAATGTGTTATCATATTGTATCATGGTTGATGATACAACATTCATGTGTGTATGAGACATACACCATCGTATTTGTTATGATTGGGTTTAATGTTTAAAAGTAATTACAAAATTAGTGGAAAATTAGAAAATGCATGAAGCTTGTGGAAGCTTGTGGATGCATTGACTAAAGTCCACTAGATTTGTTTTTACTTTGGACTTTAACCTAACCATCACATACTTAGCTATGGTTATGGCTCTACAAGGGTTAGTATATGATACTCACTCACCATGGTTAGCTTTCTCACTTAATCATTATCCTCATTTCTTTTCTTTTGTTCATCATCTTCTTCTTCATTGAGCAAGAGAAAAAGCTTGCTAGGGTTTTGAAAAAAGAGAGAAAGCTTGTGAGAAATAAAATTCTAAAGAGAACCCACTTCCTATTTCTCCATCCTCTACTAGACTAGCACTTTAGTTTAGGGTGTTTACTTCGCTAATTCTCTAGTTAGTGAAGTAGGAGCTTGAGTCGGAATTCCCTTAACGTAGATCATCTTCGGCCTCGGAGACTTCAAGCAAGGTCACACCTTTCGCCTCGTGAAGCCATGCAAGGGTCTGGGAGAACCACGATCGCAGCGAAGGTACTTCATCAAGGAGCTAAAGAAGTGAAGGACCGTTCTACAAAGGTTGTATTTCGAATTCCCTTTAGAGTAAAGTTGTTTACTTGCTTTAAGTTTCACCTAAACTCTAGTATACGATCTTGCTTAGTGTTAATCGGCACATAAAAATTTAATTTTGGCATGGTCGATGCCTTGTAGAGCCTTGTTAGTGTGCCTAGTAACCCTACAGTTGACACGGCAAGCAGTACATATACACTTACACTGGTATCATAGCCTACCCAAACAGTTAACTAACTTAATAGACAAAGTTTTGAGTTTCGAAGCCGAAACAACTGCGAAACGATAAAATCTAGATCCAAGTTTCTGTCGATTTTAAAAAGGCTTCTAAAATTTTTTTAAACAAGTACAGAATGCTCCTTATAAAGCATTTAGAACACCAGAGAAAAATGAGCCACTCAGTCCAAAACTAAACCGCCGGAAATGGCATTTTTCCCGCCCTCCCCGGTTTTGTCGGGGAGTTGGGTCTCGTGTTTCTTGTGGTGTTTTGGACTCTTGGATTTAGAATTTATGGTATTGTTTGATTTTGCCCAGATATCATCTAATGTTATATTTTTGCTTGGGCAATACGGAGTGTTTCTAAATCAAAATTTTAACATCGTTTATTCGCTTTAAGTTCTAATACGTGTTTCTAAACGTCGACTAATTGCTATACATCGATTAGTGGGGGTTGCACATATCTAGTATCTTGTGATTGTGGTTTGTGGATATGAAGTATTGGATCATCGTGATTGAATAGCCGGGGGATGTGAGAAGAGTGTTCTTTTCTTTCATTCATATAATTTGTAATGTGGTGTAATATCATTTTGCGGGGCACATCCGGGTTGAGCTTGTAGCCACCGTTGTATTATTTCATTTACTTTTTCTTGCACCTAGGATAGATCCAAGGTGGGGTACACAAACTACCGGGTTCTTGAAGTGCCGAGTGGCCTACTCGTCTCATTGAGGGAGGTTGCTTCACTTCGGGGATTTGGCGGGTAGTTTGTGTTAATGATTTATGCCCTAGAGACCATTATTGTATCATACTGGTTTGTATATTACATTTTGGAAGCTTGGGATATACATAGATATATTAATAGTGTTGCTCAATATGGTAGTATGCTACTTGGTTTGATTCTACCTCTATATGTGCATGTGTTTCTTTTAGCATATCGCTTATACATATTAGTAGAGCCCTTAGGATCTTTACTTAGTTACCAGTGTTGTGATGGCAGTCACACTAATGGGGGCTGGATAACCTATAAGCACATCCTTATACTGGTCCCTAGTCATAGAAATTTAGAGATGGGGAATCGAAACTCCAGAGTAAACTAGTGTATACACTTCTCATCCCAGCAGGGGAGATGGTCTTGTTGGATATGTATGCCCTAGAGGCCGTTATTTTATATGTATACATATAGATGCTGGGGATATGTATGTATAAGAAAATCTTGCTCAGTTATATAGTATATTATTTAAGTTGTCTTTATCAGGATATGTGTATTTGTTTTTACTGATGCTTTATGTTGCTTGCACATATTGATAAAGACTCGATACGATAGTATACTATTATGGTTTGTCTTTATCTTAACATGTGTATATGTTATATATGTCGACCACATGTTGATAAAGCCCGTAGGATCTTGCTTGACTACCAGCGTTATGACGGTGATCATATTTGTGGGAGCTGGGTAGTCTATAAGCAAATCCTTAAAAGTCCCAAGTCACAGGAGTATCGAGATCGGGCATCAATACTCCAGAGTAGACTTGCGTATACGTTTCGAGACCCTGAAGAGGGGCGGTGGTTGGTCCCACAACCATTGGTGTGATCACCTAAGATTGTATATGGGTGCTCACTAGGGGTGAGTACACTGGACGGACTCGCCGAGAACCTCTAGAGGGTATTATACTTATCGTCAGATAGCGGTTCTTTTATGACATGTGTACAGGTTATTCTTTGGACCTGAGATCGTCATTTGTATTATGTGAGTTCCTACTGTGCTTTGATCACTACCCTACCACGGCTCTATTGAGTCGTGAAAACAGGTTTTGGTTGGTGCAGTCCCGAGCCACATGGAGGAAGTGAGTGTTTGTCAGGGATTCTTCTCTCCAGGTATTGGGAGTCGATATCGCATAGTGTTCGATTGGCCAAGACCATAAGATCTTGGCCAAGGCAGTTGGGATTTACTGATAGATTGATCAGTAGTTTCCCAGATTGGTCCTGAGCCGCATCAATATGAATTATCAGGTTATTAAGGTCCGACACTTACCACCCCGAGATCCAGTATGCAATACTCTTAGAAGAAGAGACCGGACCGTACGGCGATTGTCATGAATAGGCTCAGTTATGATCTAGATGAGTTTGCTCGTCGGCTTTCCTTTTCGACAGGTACCCGTGTAGCCGTTACGTACAGCTAGTGTCGCTGACGCGCTTGTGGTTATGGATTTATCCAGTAACGCACTGCTGGTGTACTGTTGAATCTTTAGAGTCCCACACAGAGGGTTTCTCTACTTCGGTTGAAACGATATAGAGGCCGTATGGTTTTACGGTAGGGTTCGATCACATACGTGTACTTGTGCGCGTATGATGTTCGGGCGGATAATAATAGTGGGCTTTGGTTTAAGCCGGATCCTAGTATTATATTGTTGGATTATTTTCGTCTCTTTTGTATTCGTATTTTTCGGAATACGGATACGGGTATGTATATACGGTTAGGAATATGTATGCCCTAGAGGCCATTATTGTACATTGATGTATATTATAGTGGATGCTTGGACATATATATAGAGGACTTTCTTGCTCGACATGATAGTATGCTCTCTGGTTGCCTTTATCTTAATATGTAGACTGGTATCATTATATTGTCTTGTAGGGTTACTAGGCACTGTCATAAGGGTCTATAAGGCATCAACCATGCCCGATTTAAAATTTAGACGTGCCGAACAACCCTAACCAAGATCTTAGAGTAGAGATTAGGCGAAACAAAGCAAGTAAACAACTTTACTTCTAAGAGTTAGGGATTACAACCTTTGTAGTCCGTTCCTTCACTTGTAAAGCTTCGTGTTGAGGTCCCTTCGCTGCGATCATCAAGTACCCGGACTCAAGAGAGGCTCCATGAAGAAAAAGATGCAAGCTTACTTCCGATCTTCAATAACAAAGATGATCCACCTTGAAGAAACTCAAACCCAAGCTCTTGCTTTGCTAATCAAGTATTAGCAAAGCAAACGCCCTAATCTAAGTGGCTAGAATAGATGAGGATGATGAAGTAGGAATTTAGCTCTCATTTGTTTTCGATTTCTCACTCATTATCATCACTTTGCAAAAAGCTAGAAAGCTTTTTATCAAAAAGGAAGAAGAAGAAAAAGCAAAATTCTTTTTTTGATGAATAATGAATCAAGTGTGAGGTTAGAAATGCAACCATGGGTTAAGTAGGAAGACTTAACCCATGTAGAGAATCAACTATGGTTAAAGGGTTGGGTTGGGTTAAAGAAATATCTTTGCAAAATATCACAAAATATCAAAATCAAAGTCAAAGCTTCAAGAAGCTTCTTGAAAGCTTCATAAAAGCTTAACCCTAATCCAAACCTAACCATATTTAAACTCCACAAATCATGTTGCATTTATAACCACAACATGTTACAATATTATATATCATATATACAATATTTATTGTAACAAAATAAAATAATACAATTAACATATATCGTATATATATCTATGTATTACCCGAGTGAGAAAAAAATCTTTAAGTGAGCTTATATTGGTTAATGTAATTTAATATATCAAATATATAATTATACATTAAATTATCGAATCAACACTTGATCCGATAATCCGTCTATTTCATAAATAACCGACTAATATAATCTGTATCAGTTCATCGAATTAACACTTGATCCGATGACCCGGCTATATCACATATACCCGACCAATATCTCATATCGCGAGAATCTAATACGGTATTACATACTCGTATTATTCTCGGTCCCGCACATATCACATATGTGCTCCTACTCCGTTTTGCCTGAGCCAGGAAATCTCTGTGTAGGACTCTAAAGAATCGTCAATACGCCGGCAGTAGGTGATGATCATATCAAACACCCACAAGCTGCAAGCGGTCAGCTAAACGTAACAGCCACCCAGGTATTGAGCAATCAGAAGGTCAACAAGCAAGCCTGCACATTTTCTCGTGAATCCAACCAGTAACACTCCCGTACAGTCCGGTCTCTTCGTCTGATATGTCGCATATCTTGCCTAGGGGTGGTAAACGTCAGACCCTAGTAGCTTGATAAGTCGTGTCGATATGAGGTCCATAACAGTTCGAGAAACTAATGATAACACTTACAAGTAAATCTCAGCAACCCTGGCCAGGGATTTCTAGTTATAGCCAATCGAACACAGCGCAACATCAACTCCCTATACCGGGAGAGATGAAACCCCTCCTATTGCTCATTGCCTCCATGTGATTCGGGACTATACCCAAAAGCCACCTTTTTGCACGCCCTCTTGGACGTGGTATGATGGAAATCAAAGCACAGTGGGAATCACACAAGACTCTATGACGATCTCGGGTCTACAGACTTACCTGTACCAGTGTCACCAGAGAACTGCCATCTGACGTGAGGTATAATACCATCTGGGAGTTCTCGGCGAGTCCGTCCAGTGTACCTAGTCTCCACTGAGAACCCGTATACCTTTTCTGATGTCAAACACCAATGGATGTGGGATCATCCATCGCCCATCATATGGGTCAAGAAGTGCATATGCTAGTCTACTCTGGAGTATCGATGCCCTATCTCGGTACTCCCACGACTAGGAACATTTAAAGGATGTACTTGGTGACTACACTGTCCCCACCAGTATGATCTGCATCATAGTCCTGGTAGTCAAGTACTCATCCTAAGGGCTTTATCAAAATGTGACACAAAGACAATCATAGTACATGTTAAGATAAAGAGTTACCAGATATCATTCTATCATGTCGAGCAAGAAAGTCCTCCCTATATATGTCCAAGCATCCACTACAATATGCAACGTATGTACAGTAATGGCCTCTAGGGCATACATATAACTAACATGTCTTTCTCTTACATGTTGATAAAGCCTTTAAGATATGTACTTGACTACCAGGACTATGATGCAGATCATACTAGTGGGGCCAGAGTGGTCCATAAGTACATCCTTTAAACAGTTACTAGTCGAGGGGGTATCGAGACATGGCATCGATATTCCAGAGTAAACTAGTGTGTACGTTACTTGACCCTGTATGGGGTGATGGTTGGTCCGACAACCATTGGTGTGTGACATCAAAGATTGTACACAGGTGCTCATTAGAGAATGGGTACACCGAATAGGACTCGCCGAGAACTCTTAGTTGGTACTATACCTATCGTCAGATAGCAGTTCTCAGGTGACACTGTGTCACGACCCGAAATAGCATGTGACTGGCACTTGAATCTTATGAAGTCTATAGGATCCCACCTAATTCAAGTAAGCCAAAATCCGAGAAATCTAAACCATTTAAAAGAAGAAGTGAAGGAAAACTTGTTTTAAGGAAAGTGGTTTTAATAAAATAAGTGGCATTAAACATTTAAAAGCAACATCATATTTTTCCGAAAATTTCGGCAGAGTCTCCTTTGTAAATACTGGCCCCAAACGGGTACAAACATGAATATACAAGTAATGAGTAAAGGCATCCCCAAGCGGGAGTTAGCTCTTCGCCAATTGGCGAAAACAACCATGCAAGCAATATAATATACAACGCTGAAGGGCGATGATCAAAACTCAGAAAGAAAACCAACATCCTCAAGAAAACCAAAGAAGAATCATAATAATACAAGCGCGTGACTCTAATATAGAAAGAATATACAACTGGTCTTCTAAGTCTATCAAATAATACAAGTCTGGTTGACAGAGTTTACTAGATACAACTGAATATAAATAAAAGTACAATGGTGGTCACGATGCAAGTGAACCCACCAACCAAAGCAATCACCCGGAAGGAAGCAGTGTACCAGCAAGCCGCAACGAAACTTATACGGCCAAACCTGTAAGAAACGGTGGCACCACGGGGGTGGGTTTCTAACTCGTGAGTAGAAGACATCACCGAGTAGAAATCGCATGTATGAATATATCCTAGGTCATACAATAATATCCTCATAAAAATATAACCCGATGCATCTAATTATGGCAAGGTAATCATCAAACAAGCGTATAATACCAAGTGCTCATGTCAGTGCCTCAGGTAGTAACATGTCATATATATGATGTACAAATGTATTAAGAATGAAAGTAAAATACATCATGTACGAGAAATCTGTTTTCTTATCTCAATAAGATTTTTGTATAAAAACCGAAGTATCATCAATGAAATAAACAGAGAATCCGGGTCAAGCATCGACACAAAACATATATCTCAATATCTCAATGTCTCAATATCTCGGGCTCCAGCAATCCGGACTGGCCCATATCATCAAATCTCAATATCTCGGGCTCCGGCAATCCTGACTGGCCCATATCATCAAATCTCACGACTATGTAGGTATCCTTCGGATATCCACTGCGTCATAAATAACCAGTCGGTAGTGCTCCCCTGCCGGGGTCAACGCCATCATCTGTGACCATCTTGCCCTAGGGTACCGCACCGGGTCTACCATGCACCCGCAGACGGTTCATCCTCCTCCTCGAATTGGGTGTATGATATCGCTCAAGAGCCGATAAAAATCATGGTGAACTCATCTCACATCATATCACGAGAAAACCGCAATTTTCTATCTTTTAGAAATGAAAATGAGTTTATAAAATCCTTGAGGTTTCTCCAAATCCAGAAATCTCATGGAAAATCCAAAATCTCAAACTCGAGAGTAAATAAACAGTGAATTACCGGCATAAAGACCCATAATATTTCAAGATAAATGAAAATATAAATGCATGAAGTATCTCAGTAATAAATGCAATATCTAAACTACCATATGAAAGCAAGCGTACTAGTACTATGTCGAAACTACCAGCTAGCAATTTATACCAATGAAGTAGTGTTTTCTAATGTGTACGTGACATGAAAATTACCGATGATGATGTGTGTGAGCCGAAAAGCAAGTGTACATGGAGCATACGCATCATCGGTAATGGTGCTAGTGTCCTGACAACAGGGTTTCATAATAACTAACGAGAACACATTTAAGAATGCAATGCGATGCGAACAGCAAGAATATACGGAAAATGAATAGTAAACGCAACAATGAAAAATATGCATTTCTATATACGAGTCATACGGTCTTGGCATTTGAAATAGCACAAATCGTGGTTTCTAGAAAATAGGGGCTACGGTGTTTTTATGAAAAGGAACATCCTTTGAAAAATCCGTAATATCCCTCGGGTTGTCTTTGAAAATACTCACGATTTGTTAGTTTTGAAAATAAGTATGACTCGACCCCAGTCTAACATCTACCTAATAAAATACAGGACTAATCGAAAGGGTAAGGAAATCCACCCAATGTCCGAATCGATATATCTAGTAGTCGACGATCCCGCCTCAATAGCGTCACGTACGGTAAAATATATAATACGACATTCTCGAATCAAGAGTGCGAATCAATCATCATATTTATACCTTGTATGGTAAAATCCATCGTACGACATCCCAAAATTGGGGTACGGGTCAAATATCACATATATCTCATTATTCATATGGTATCATTGTCATAATATCATGAACTAGGGGTACTGATCTAAAGTCAAGTACATTCCAATACCATCAACATATATCCGCGTGTGTATGAAAACACATCGCCCATCGATCCACTATAATATCATGTCGTATATCATAACACGACCCAAAACACATAACCGATCTCACGGCATCATGCCCGATCATATCGACTCTCTTCCGAGTGTCATATACTATCCTTATTACCCGTGTATACGCATATGTATATATATCAACACATCCACACACACACACACATATATATACATATAATCATATACACCAAGACATATCACGTGTGTGCATGTTTGTGTGTATAACCCTATACTCTAGGGTTTCGCGACTAAGAAACTAAACTAAAAACGCATTCATCCAACTGTACTAAATCCAACCCAAAGTCTCCAAAGGCCTCTCTTGCTAAGTATATGCATCTCACAAACACATATGTATATATGTATATATGTATATATATATATATATATATGTATATATGTATATATCATAACGTGGCATATCCTACGAAATTGCGGGGTTGCTATACGCCATCCACCCGACTTCCTCCGTAGATATACATCTGCTCACCTTGATCCTTGCTTGCCGAATTCGATGTCGCCATGCTCTTCCTCATCGTCCGAATTCCACGTGAAGGTTTCTACATATAAACATATAGTATCGTAAACCGAAATCGCGGATGAAAACCAAGACGGCACACGAATCACACATAGGTTAGAACCTATGGTCTACGCATGCAAGAATAATCAAACAACTCCCGATATCGATATACAAACGTCAAGTGACCGAGATAAAATACAATACTAAAACTAAAGTCATTAAAAAGTCACAAAACCAAAACAGCAACCCCAGAAAACATTTCCAGATTTTGTTCCAGGTGAAATAAGCCAATTTTGTATATAGGGTAGGTCTAATTTGCCTAAAATGAAGCCATGGACCAAGAACGAGGCGATTCCATCGTACCAAGGCCGCAATTTGCGGCCAAAATGAGATAATTTGCACCCACAGTAAGGAGTTGGGTCCTCGGGTCTTGGGGATAGCTTCTAGGGTGTCTGCATACCTCTCAGTAATCGCTAAATATTTTCTAGAGTTGTCGGGTTATAGCAGAACTCCAATTATCACCACAATTCCTCACAAAACCCGACATCGGAGATTCAAAGTTGATGTATTGGGGTTTTAGTCTCTGGTTTAGTTCACAATATTAACCCTACAGGGTTTGTAATCACTAATTGCACCTCAATACACAATCAAAA
Organism: Agapanthus africanus; assembly: GCA_030015575.1. Taxonomy (NCBI): domain Eukaryota; kingdom Viridiplantae; phylum Streptophyta; class Magnoliopsida; order Asparagales; family Amaryllidaceae; genus Agapanthus; species Agapanthus africanus. The sequence continues at coordinate 357,301,800 of JASDDO010000008.1, forward strand.
TTCATAATACCATCCTAAATCTCATCTTGGAATTTCCAAAGCTCACTAATCCTTACTTAACCAATTCTTAACTAACATAGAAACTAACGAAACTCAATTACTAAACTAAAAGTGTAGATATTATCTCATTTGGCAACTCAAGAAAATTCTTAAGTTGCTCAATGTCTTCAAAACCTTAACTTGCTTAGTCCATAGGGTTTGTAATAATGTTATAATCATTTTTAGTGAAAGGAGTATAAGGTTTTGAGTGGGTTTTTGAGGGTGTTGTGAGGAGGTAGAGGTGGTAGAGGGAGAGGGCAGCCAAGGTAAGGAGAGGGAGAAGATGAAGGAAGAAAATGAAGGGAAGAAGAAATGAGCTAAGGTCAACCCCACCCCTCATCCTCTCACCAACTATCTCTCTCTCTCTCTCTCTCTCACTCCCTCTCCCTATACCTCATGCCATGCCACCATTTCTATATTCTTTTCTTTTTTAAATCCTTTTTCTTTTTAAAGAAACACAAAACATAAAAACCATGCATAAAAGAAACAAATGAAGAATTAAGACATGGACAATGAAAATGTTGTAAGTGTGTAACATGACATGATGCATGTCACATGCACATACCATACTTAATAAAAAATTAGTAAATACTAATCGAGTTTAGTAAATAATCCCTTTACAAATAATAGTATGATAATTCATAAAATACCCAAATCACCTTTATACTTTCAAATCAATAATTCTTATTAATTTTCCAAATTATCGGTATATAGTTATACCCTTTTTTGTTAAAACTAATCTCCATATTCTAAATATTCATAATATTTATTATTTTAATTATTTAACTTCCCAAAATAATATTTTATTTTTTCTGAAATGTTACAGTCTTCACCCTTAAATAAATTCAGTCCTCGAATTTAAATTTAATCCCCCTAAATACTAAAACATTTCAGCAAAAACAATCAAGTTGTCGGGGCTCCGTAATCATAAATAATTAAAACACATCTTAGCGCATTGCATGCGCATGAAAAACGAGTAAATAACTCAAATCAAAACTCCGTCAAGTATCACACAAACATCGGAGTCATGGTGAAGATATACGAAAACTAACATGATATACTCAAAACTATAACTTGTACATAGTACGCATCGTTGTAAACTCGTGAAAACATCTGGAAAAAAATGCATGCCAAACCTTTTTCAAGCCACTGTGCGATCCGCGTATCACGGCACAAGTAGGGGACATTTAATGTAAGAAAATAACTATAACTATAACTATAACTATATATATATATATATATCCTTTATTTAACATACACGTCCCGCCGATTTGAAAATAATTTAGAAGGGTTTCCTTTGTAAAATGTTTGGTGTCATCCCGGACAAATAGGAAAAATATTGAGACTGAAGCTCCTTCTTGGAAATCCCTTCGATAACTATCTATGTATGCAAAAACACGTAGGTACTATTCTCAGAACAGTCCTGCTCGGTTACTAAACCAAATAGTAAATATCATGAAAACGTACTGCTCAAAGGAATTTATACTCAATAGTATGCGTATGGTGCGCACAGAAATCGAAATCGATGAATGTGCCATATAGGTGCACAGAAACAAAATCTAAGTGCATCTGGTATGCACGAGAACACCTGTCAAGGGCAACGGGTGTGCCTGACAACAATATCAGGTGCATCTGATATGCATAAAGAATCCCGATTTAGTGCATCTGGTGTGCACCAAAATCGCATCAAGCGCGCCAAGTATGCGCAATAATCCAAATCACGTGCACAAGGTGCACGAAAACAAATATCGAATATCACAATCGAAATCGACGGTATACAATATACCTCAATCCAAATCAGGTAAACTGTGGTATATAGTCTCACAACCACGTGCATCAGTGTGCACAAAATCGAATCAAGTACTAAAAGTGCATGAAAACTACACCGAAGGCATAAGTCAAATCACATACATACCATAGGCATGAAATCCAATCCAACATCTCGAACGACATCAAATTGAAATCGAGTGCAACTGTGGTGCACGAAAACTCAATCATGCAAATAAATCGCCCAAAATACCAACATCCAAAATGACGGACACGTGATATTCGAATCACCAAATCGCAAATCGTAAACACTGTCGTCGATATGTCCTTCCTTCAAAGTCGAGAAGGTGTCGGTGGATCCAAAGCTAGCAGAGCAAGATATCTATTTGTCTCATGTTCATGGTTTGGAGCCTTATGCCCTTAGGCTCTCGTCTCTTACTATGGATTGTCAATTACATAGCTCCTCGGCTCAACGGCCCAATATGGAATGATGACGGAAACAGTTCCGCTCTGGCACATCCTCTAAAATCTCTGGCCAGCTATCATGGTCACTCGTAACATGTCTCGTCGATGATGTCGAACTTTGGCCTACTGGGTGTGCGTGATACGACTGATCCTGGGTCCAATTCTTCTCATGTAGTATTCCAGAAAGATTCTGTCGGGGTCTCTCCCAAATCATGTTCCTACTGAACTGCCCAGAAGTTATCACTATTTACTAAATCCATTTCTTGTTCCGAAACAGCTGCATACTCATCACGACTTCTTATAAAAGATATATCCATATTCAATGCCTCTGCATGCGTATCACATCTCTAATGTCAACGGAGTGGAACGCCATCTCGTCAAAATCTCATACGAACCTCTTACTCCACTTTTCTCTAATGTCAACTGATTCGGACTCGTCTCTTCGTAGCTGTATGGACTGTGCTACAAACGGCTATACTCATATCTGGAGTCTCCCTTCTGAAACTATGAACTCAACAGCTTAATATCTTGTGGTAGGCATCTGGCCAAATACGCCCTCGGAAACTCTTCCAATTCGTCGGAGAAATACTCTTCATTCATGCATTTTCTATCAACTCTCAACATACCTGTGTGAAGCCTTCTCTAGCTGAAATCAATCAATCTGATGACCTTGCATCGGGGTAAGCAAACGAAGCACATGTCCTAGTCATTCATCCATGGGTGACTAGCGATCTTCTATCATATCCCTAAGTACAAACTCATGCTGCAATAACTTCAAACATCTGGGGCGATATCTTTTCAGTCGCAGCAACAACTAGGTCATTCGTCCGCACGCTAAAAAATGCATCAATCCTCGAGAATAGACGATACATTAACGGTCATCACATTCTAGACGGCCTCTAGCAGTGGCCCAATCCTCTGGTGCTGATCTGAACGTTCGAGAAATTTTAGTAAAAAAAATTCATCAAAACGCTCATGTCGCAAAAACATAATAAAACGACACATCTATGCAATCGAGTGTCACCAAAATTACGCCCGGGTCAGTCCTCGTCCATGACGAGCTCGTGTTGACCGCAACTCTAGCCGTAGCTCTCTCTCAACTCGTGCAACCGTGGTTACAGAAACCACAAACCGATATCGATGAGGATAGATCAAGAAAACGAATAGAATATTGTGCAAGGATATGTACATCCTAAAGCTTATTAAGTGGAGTAGCGTATCGTAAGTATGTCGCGGAACATACACACGGTACGCCACTCTACTTAAATCACCTACTCCATCAACCAAGGTCAACCTAAGCGATGAAAGTTTGGGTCTAATACCCCCTCGACCAAGTGTAAGTTTCGTAAGGTCAAGCCTAGGTTCCGAATATATATATACTCCCTACACACTGCATAGTCAAACCTCGACTCGAACCAAGGTTAAACCTAGCACTCTGATATCAACTTTGTCACGACCCAAAATAGCACGTGACTTGCACTTGAATCATGTGAAGTCTATAGGACCCCACCTAATTCAAGTAAGCCAAAAGCCCAGAAATCTAAACCATTTAAAAGAAGAAGTGAAGGAAAACTTGTTTTAAGGAAAGTGGTTTTAATAAAATAAGTGTCATTAAACATTTAAAAGCAACATCATATTTTCCCGAAAATTTTGGCAGAGTCTCCTTTGTAAATACTGGCCCCAAACGGGTACAAACATGAATATACAAGTAATGAGTAAAGGCATCCTCAAGCGGGAGCTAGCTCTTCGCCAATTGGCGGAAACAACCACGCAAGCAATATAATATACAATGCCGAAGGTTGAAGATCAAAACTCAGAAAGAAAACCAACATCCTCAAGAAAACCAGAGAAGAATCATAATAATACAAGCGCGCGACTCTAAGGTCGAAAGAATATACAACTGGTCTTCTAAATCTATCAAATAATACAAGTCTGGTTGAGAGTTTACTAGATACAACTGAATATAAATAAAAGTACAATGGTGGTCACGATGCAAGTGAACCCACATACCAAAGCAATCACCCGGAAGGAAGCGGTGTGCAACAAACCGCAATGAAACTTGTACGGCCAAACCTGCAAGAAACCGTGGAACAACGGGGGTGAGTTGCCAACTCATGAGTAAAAGACATCAACGAGCAGAAATCGCATGTATGACTCTATCCTAGGTCATACAATAATATCCTCATAAAAAAATATAACCTAAAGCATCTAATTATAGCAAGGTAATCATCAAACAAGCGTATAATACTAAGTGCTCGTATCAGTGCCTCAGGTAGTAACATGTCACATATATGATGTACAAATGTATTAATAATGAAAGTAAAATACATCATGTACGAGAAATCTGTTTTCTTATCTCAATGAGATTTTTGTATAAAAACCGAAGTATCATCAATGAAATCAACAGAGAATCCGTGTCAAGTATCGACACAAAACATATATCTCAATATCTCAATATCTCGATATCTCGGGCTCCGGCAATCCGGACTGGCCCATATCATCAAATCTCAATATCTCGGGCTTTGGCAATCCGGACTGGCCCATATCATCAAATCTCAATATCTCGGGCTTTGGCAATCCGGACTGGCCCATATCATCAAATCTCATGACTACGTCGGTATCCTCCGGATATCCGCCGCATCATAAATAACCGGTCGCTAGTGCTCCCCTTCCGGGCTCAATGCCATCATCTGCGACCATATTGCCCTGGGGAACCGCACCGAGTCTACCATGCACCGACAGACGGTTCATCCACCTCCTCGAATCGGGTGTATGATATCGCTCAAGAGCCGAGAAAACTCATGGTGGACACATCTCACATCATATCATGAGAAAACCGCAATTTTCTATCTTTTAGAAATGAAAATGAGTTTATAAAATCCTTGTGGTTTCTCCAAATCCAGAAATCTCATGGAAAATCCAAAATCTCAAACTCGAGAGTATATAAACAGTGAGTTACCGGCATAAAGCCACATAGTATTTCATGACAAATAAACGTATAAATGCATGAAGTATCTCAGTAATAAATGCTATATCTAAACTACCATATGAAAACAAGCGTACTAGTACTATGTCGAAACTACCGGCTAGCAATTTATACCAATGAAGTAGTGTTTTCTAATGTGTACGTGACATGAAAATTACCGATGATGATGTGTGTGAGCCGGCAAGCAAGTGTACGTGGAGCATACGCATCATCGGTAATGGTGCTGGTGTCCTGCCAACAGGGTTTCATAATAACTAACGAAAACACATTTAAGCATGCGATGCTATGCGAATAGTAAGAATATATCGAAAATGAATAGTAAACGAAACAATGAAGAATATACATTTCTATATACGAGTCATACGGTCTTGGGATTCGAAATAGCACGAATCGTGGTTTTTAGAAAATAGGGGCTACGGTGCTTTTATGAAAAGGACATCCGTTGAAAAATCCGTAATATCCCTTGGGTTGTCTTTTAAAATACTCATGATTTGTTAGTTTTGAAAATAAGTATGACTCGAGCCCGGTCTAACATCTACCTAATAAAATACAGGTCTAATCGAAAGGTTAAGGAAATCCACCTAAAGTCCGAGTCGATATATCTAGTAGTCGACGATCCCACCTCAATAGGGTCACGTACGGTAAAATATATAATACGATATTCTCGAATAAAGAGTGCGGATCAATCATCATATTTATATCTCGTACGGTAAAATCCATCGTGCGGCATCCCAAAATCGGGGTACGGGTCAAACATCACATATATCTCATTATTCATATGGTATCATTGTCATAATATCATGAACTAGGTGTACTGATCTAAAATCAAGTAAATTCCAATACCATCAACATATATCCGCGTGTGTATGAAAACACATAGCCCATCGATCCACTATAATATCATGTCGTGTATCATAACACGACCGAAAACACATAACCGATCTCACGGCATCATGCCCGATCATATCGACTCTCCTCCGAGTATCATATACTATCCTCATCACCCGTGTATATGTATATGTATATGTGTGTGTGTGTGTGTGTATATATATATATATATATCAACACATCCACACACACACACACACACACACACACACATATATATATATATATATATACATATAATCATATACACCAAGACATATCAAGTGTGTGCATATGTGTGTGTGTATCAACCTATACTCTAGGGTTTCGCGACTAAGAAACTAAACTAAAAACGCATTCATCCAACTATACTAAATCCAACCCAAAGTCACCTAAAGCCTCTCTTGCTAAGTATACGCATCTCACAAACACATATGTATATATATATATATATATATATATATATATATATATATATATATCATAACGTGGCATATCCTACGAAATTCCGGGGGTTCTATACGACATCCACCCGACTTCCCCCATAGATATACATCTACTCACCTTAATCCTTGGTTGCCGAAGTCGATGTCGCCAAGCTCTTCCTCATCGTCTGAAGTCCACGTGAAGGTGCCTAGATATAAACATATAATATCGTAAACAGAAATCGCGGATGAAAACCAAGACGACACACGAATCACACATAGGTTAGAACATATGGTCTACGCATGCAAGAATAATCAAACAACTCCCGATATCGACGTACAAACGTCAAGTGACCGAGATAAAAAACAATACAAAAACTAATGTCATTAGAAATTCACAAAAGCAAAACAGCAACTCCAGAAATCATTTCCAGATTTTGTTCCAGGTGAAATTAGCTAATTCTGCGTATGGGGTAGGTCTAATTTTCCTAAAATGGAGCCATGGACCAAGCACAAGGCGATTCCATCGTACTAAGGCCGCAATTTGCGACCAAAATGAGATAATTTGCGGCCACAGTAAGGAGTTGGGTCCTCGGGTATTGGGGACAGCTTCTAGGGTGTCTGCATACCTCTTAGTAATCGCTAAATATATTCTAGTGTTCCCGGGTTATAGCAGAACTCCAAATATCACCACAATTCCTCACAAAACCTGACATCAGAGATTCAAAGTTCATGTCTTGGGGTTTTAGTCTCTGGTTTAGTTCACAATATTAACTCTACAGGGTTTGTAATCACTAATTGCACCTCAATACACAATCACAATTCATAATACCATCCTAAATCTCATCTTGGAATTTCTAAAGCTCACTAATCCTTACTTAACCAATTCTAAACTAACATAGAAACTAAAGAAACTCAATTACTAAACTAATGGTGTAGATATTATCTCATTTGTCAACTTAAGAAAATTCTTGAGTTGCTCAAAGTTTTCAAAACCTTAACTTGCTTAGTCCATAGGGTTTGTAATGATGTTATAGTCATTTTTAGTGAAAGGAGTATAAGGTTTTGAGTGGGTTTTTGAGGGTGTCGTGAGGAGGTAGAGGTGGTGGAGGGAGAGGGAAGCCAAGGTGAGGAGAGGGAGAAGAAGAAGGAAAAAAATGAAGGGAAGAAGAAATGAGCTAAGGTCAATGACCCCTCACCCCCCCTCTCTCTCTCTCTCTCTTCCCATACCTCATGCCATGCCACCATTTCTTTATTTTTTTTTCTTTTTGAAATCCTTTTTCTTTTTAAAGAAACACAAAACATAAAAACCATGCATAAACGAAACAAATGAAGAATTAAGACATGGTCAATGGAAATGTAGTAAGTGTGTAACATGACAAGGTGCATGTCACATGCACATACCATACTTAATGAAAAATTAGTAAACACTAATCGAGTTTAGTAAATAATCCCCTTACAAATAATAGTATGATAATTCATAAAATACCCATATCACCTTTATACCTTCAAATCAACAATTATTATTAATTTTCCAAATTATCTGTATATAATTATACCCTTTTTTGTTAAAACTAATCTCCATACTCTAAATATTCATAATATTTATTTTTTTAATTATTTAACTTCCCAAAATAATAATTTATTTTTTCTGAAATGTTACAGTCTTCCCCCCTTAAATAAATTCGGTCCCCGAATTTAAATTTAATCCTCCCGAATACTAAAACATTTCAGCAAAAACAATCAAGTTATCGGGGCTCCGAAATCATAAATACTTAAAACACATCTTAGCGCAATGCATGCGTATGAAAAATGAGTATATAACTCAAATCAAAACTCCGTCAAGTATCACGCAGTTATCGGAGTCATGGTGAAGATATACGAAAACCAACATGATATACTCAAAACTATAACTTGTACATAGTATGCATCGTTGTAAACTCGTCAAAACATCTGGAAAAAATGCATGCCAAACCTTTTTCAAGTCATTGTGCGATGCGCGTATCACGGCACAAGTAGCGGACATTTATTATAAGAAAATAACTATAACTATATATATATATCCTTTGTTTAACATACACGTCCCGCTATCATGGTCACTCGTAACATGTCTCGTCGATGATGTCGAACTCTGGCCTACTGTGTGCGCGTGATATGACCGATCTTGGGTCCAATTCTTCTCATGTTGTATTCCAGAAAGATTCTGTCGAGGTCTCTCCCAAATCTTGTTCCTACCGAACTGCCCGGAAGTTATCACCATTTACTAAATCCATTTCTTGTTCCGGAACAGCTGCATACTCATTACGACTTTTTCTAAAACATATATCCATATTCAACGCCTCTGCATGCGTGAGTGGAATGCCATCTCGTACGAACCTCGTACTCCACTTTTCTCTAATGTCGACTGATTCGGACTCGTCTCTTCATAGCTGTATGGACTGCACTACAAACGGCTATACTCATATCTGGAGTCTCCCTTCCAAAACTACGAACTTGACAGCTCAATATCTTATGGTAGGCATCTGGCCAACTACGGCCTCGGAAACTCTTCCAATTCATCGGAGGAATACTCTTCATTCGTCTGTTTTCTATCGACTCTCAACGTGCCTGTGTGAAGTCTTCTCTAGCTGAAATCAATCAATATGATGACCTCGCATCAATCAAACGAAGCACATGTCCTAGTCATTCATCCATGGGTGACTAGCGATCTTCTATCATATCCCTAAGTACAAACTCGTGCTGCAATAACTTCAAACATCTGGGGCAATATCTTGTCAGTCGCAGCAACAACTAGCTCATTCGTCTGTACGCTAAACAATGCCTCAATCCTCGAGAATAGATAATACATTAACGGTCATCACATTCTAGCCGGCCGCTAGCAGTGGCCCAATCCTCTGGTGTTGATCTGAACGTTCGAGAAATCTTAGTAAAAACAATTCATTAAAACGCTCATTTCACAAAAACACAATAAAACGACACATCTATGAAATCGTGTGTCACCGAAATTACGCTCGGGTCAGTCCTCGTCCATGACGAGCTCGTGCTGACCGCAACTCTAGCCGCAGCTCTCTCTTTGCTCGTGCAACCGTGGTAGCAGAAACAATAAACCATTATTGATGAGGATAGATCAAGGAAACGAATAGAATACTGTGCAAGGAAATGTACATCCTTAGGCTTCTTAAGCGGAGTAGCGTATCGTAAGTATGCCGTGGAACATACACATGGTACGTCACTCTACTTAAGTCACCTACTCCATCAACCATGGTCAACCTATGCGACGAAAGTTCGGGTCTAATACCCCCTCGACCAAGTCTAAGTTCCGTAAGGTCAAGCCTAGGTTACGAATATATATATATATATATATATATATATATATATATATATATATATATATATATATATACTCCCTAGACTCCACATATTCAAACCTAGACTCGAACCAAGGTTAAACCTAGCGCTCTGATACCAACTTTGTCACGACCTGAAATAGCACGTGACTGGTACTTGAATCATGTGAAGTCTATAGGACCCCACCTAATTCAAGTAAGCCAAAAGCCCAGAGATCTAAACCATTTAAAAGATGAAGTGAAGGAAAACTTGTTTTAAGGAAAGTGGTTTTAATAAAATAAGTGTCATTAAACATTTAAAAGCAACATCATATTTTCCCGAAAATTTCGGCAGAGTCTCCTTTGTAAATACTGGCCCCAAACGGGTACAAACATGAATATACAAGTAATGGGTAAAGGCATCCTCAAGAGCGAGCTAGCTCTTCGCCAATTGGCGGAAACAACCACGCAAGCAATATAATATACAACACCGAAGGGCGAGGATCAAAACTCAGAAAGAAAACCAACATCCTCAAGAAAACCAGAGAAGAATCATAATAATACATGCGCGCGACTCTAAGGTCGAAAGAATATACAACTGGTCTTCTAAGTATATCAAATAATACAAGTCTGGTTGATGGAGTTTACTAGATACAACTGAATATAAATAAAAGTACAATGGTGGTCACAATGCAAGTGAACCTACCCACCAAAGCAATCACCCGGAAGGAAGCAGTGTGCCAACAAGCCACAACGAAACCTGTACGGCCAAACCTGCAAGAAACTGTGGAAAAACGGGGGTAAGTTACCAACTCGTGAGTAGAAGACATCACCGAGCAAAAATCGCAAGTATGACTCTGTCATAGGTCATACAATAATATCCTCATAAAAATATAACCTGAAGCATCTAATTATGGCAATGTAATCATCAAACAAGCGTATAATACCAAGTGCTCGTGTAAGTGCCTCAGGTAGTAACATGTCACATATTTGATGTACAAATGTATTAAGAATGTCAGTGAAATACATCATGTACGAGAAATCTGTTTTCTTATCTCAATGAGATTTTTGTATAAAAACTGAAGTATCATCAATGAAATCAACAGAGAATCCGTGTCAAGTATCGGCACAAAACATATATCTCAATATCTTAATGTCTCAAAATCTCGGGCACCGGCAATCCGGACTGGCCCATATCATCAAATCTCAATATCTCGGGCTCCGGCAATCCGAACTGGCCCCGGGCTCCGGCAATTCGGACTAGCCCATAACATCAAATCTCACGACTACGTCGGTATCCTTCGGATATCCGCCGCATCATAAATAACCGGTCGGTGGTCCTCTCCTGCTGGGCTCAACGCCATCATCTGCGACCATCTTATCCCGGGGTACCACACCGGGTCCACCATGCACCCGCAGACGGTTCTTCCTCCTCCTCCTCGAATCAGGTGTATGATATTGCTCAAGAGCCGAGAAAACTCATGGTGTACACATCTCACATCATATCATGAGAAAACCACAATTTTCTATCTTTTAGAAATGAAAATGAGTTTATAAAATCCTTGCGGTTTCTCCAAATCCAGAAATCTCATGGAAAAACGGAAATCTCAAACTCGAGAGTAAATAAATTGTGAATTACAGGCATAAAGCCCCATAATATTTCATGACAATTGAACGTATAAATGCATGAAGTATCTCAATAATAAATGCAATATCTAAACTACCATATGAAAGCAAGCGTACTAGTACTATGTCGAAACTACTAGCTAGCAATTTATACCGATGAAGTAGTGTTTTCTAATGTGTACGTGACATGAAAATTACCGATGATGATGTGTGTGAGCCGGCAAGCAAGTGTACGTGGAGCATACGCATCATCGGTAATGGTGCTGGTGTCCTGACAACATGGTTTCCATAATAACTAACGAGAACACATTTAAGTATGCAATGCGATGCGAACAACAAGAATATACGGAAAATGAATAGTAAACGCAACAATGAAGAATATACATTTCTATATACGAGTCATATGGTCTTGGCATTTGAAATAGCACAAATCGTGGTTTTTAGAAAATAGAGGCTACGGTGTTTTTAGGAAAAGGTACATCCTTTAAAAAATCCGTAATATATTTCGGGTTGTCTTTGAAAATACTCACGATTTGTTAGTTTTGAAAATAAGTATGACTCGAGCCCAGTCTAACATCAACCTAATAAAATACAGGACTAATCGAAAGGGTAAGGAAATCCACCTAAAGTCTGAGTCGATATATCTAGTAGTCGACGATCCCGCCTCAATAGCGTCACGTACGGTAAAATATATAATACGACATCCTCAAATCAAGAGTGCAGATCAATCGTCATATTTATACCTCATACGGTAAAATCCATCGCACGGCATCCCAAAATCGGGGTATGGGTCAAATATCACGTATATCTCATTATTCATATGGTATCATTGTCATAATATCATGAACTAGGGGTACTGATCTAAAGTCAAGTAAATTCCAATAGCATCAACATATATCCTCCTGTGTATGAAAACACATCGCCCATCGATTCACTATAATGTCATGTCGTATATCATAACACGACCCAAAACACATAACCGATCTCACGGCATCATGCCCGATCATATCGACTCTCCTCCGAGTATCATATACTATCCTCATCACCCGTGTATACGCATATGTGTGTGTGTGCGCGCGCGTATAAACACATTCATACACACACACACACACACACACACACACACACACACACACATATATATATACATATAATCATATACACAAAGACATATCACGTGTGTGCATGTGTGTGTGTATCAACCTATACTCTAGGGTTTCGCGACTAAGAAACTAAACTAAAAACGCATTCATCAAACTATACTAAATCCAACCCAAAGACACCTAAAGCCTCTCTTGCTAAGTATACACATCTCACAAACACATGTGTTTGTGTGTGTGTGTGTGTGTGTGTGTGTGTGTGTGTGTATCATAACGTGGCATATCCTTTGAAATTGTGGGGGTGCTATACGCCATCCATCCGACTTCCCCCGTAGATATGCATCTACTCACCTTGATCCTTGATTGCCGAAGTCGATGTCGCCATGCTCTTCATCATCTTCTGAAGTCCACGTGAAGGTTCCTATATATAAACATATAGTATCGTAAACCGAAATCGCGGATGAAAACCAAGACGGCACACGAATCACACATAGGTTAGAACCTATGGTCTACGCATGCAAGAATAACCAAAAAACTCCGGATATTGACGTACAAACGTCAAGTGACCGAGATAAAACACAATGCTAAAACTAAAGTCATTAAAAAGTCACAAAACCAAAATAGCAACTCCAGAAAACATTTCCAGATTTTGTTCCAGGTGAAATTAGCCAATTCTGCATATAGGGTAGGTCTAATTTGCCTAAAATGGAGCCATGGACCAAGAACGAGGAGATTCCATCGTACCAAAGCCGCAATTTATGGCCAAAATAAGATAATTTGCGACCACGGTAAAGATTTGGGTCCTCAGGTCTTAGGGATAGCTTCTGGAGTGTCTGCATACCTCTTAGTAATCGCTAAATATATTCTAGAGTTTCCCGAGTTATAGCAGAACTCCAATTATCACCACAACTCCTCACAAAGCCCGACATCGGAGATTCAAAGTTCATGTCTTGGGGTTTTAGTCTCTGGTTTAGTTCACAATATTAACCCTACAGGGTTTGTAATCACTAATTACACCTCAATACACAATTACAATTCATAATACTATCCTAAATTTCATCTTGGAATTTCCAAAGCTTATTAATCCTTACTTAACCCATTCTAAACTAATATAGAAACTAAAGAAAATAAATTACTAAACTAATGGTGTACATATTAGCTCATTTGGCAACTCAAGAAAATTCTTGAGTTGCTCAAAGTCTTCAAAACTTTAACTTGCTTAGTCCATAGGGTTTGTAATGATGTTATAGTCATTTTTAGTGAAAGGAGTATAAGGTTTTGAGTGGGGTTTTTGAGGGTGTTGTGAGGAGGTAGAGGTGGTGGAGGGAGAGGGCAACCAAGGTGAGGAAAGGGAGAAGAAGAAGGAAGAAAATGAAGAGAAGAAGAAATGAGCTAAGGTCAATGACCCCTCACCCCCCCTCTCTCTCTCTTCCCATACTTCATGCCATGCTACCATTTCTTTATTCTTTTCTTTTCTTTTTGAAATCCTTTTTCCTTTTGAAGAAACACAAAACATAAAACCCATGCATAAAAGAAACAAATGAAGAATATGAGCGGGGGGCCTGATGAGATACGTGTATGTGATACCGTATTCTGATCTGGCGGTTATTTGGTATCGATTAGGTTATATATGATATAACCGGATTATCGAATCAAGTGTTGATTTGATAATGTGATATACAGATAGATGATATTAGTCGATTATATGTGATATAACTGGATTATTAAATCAAGTGTTGATTTAATAATTTGATATATATTATATTTGATATATTTATATATTAACTAATATTATTATCTCACTAATCATTCTTCATAATATATATATATATATTAATATATATGATATATATATATATATATTAAAATGAAGCATGGCATGGATTTCTATTTTTAGAAAATAGAAAATGAAAAGAAAAATGGGGAGACTTTTGAGAGCATGGGCAAGGCATGGGTTGAAGGCATGTCACATATTATAGTTTATTACTTTGACTTCACTATTGAAGCATGGTGCATATTTTCTATGTGAATATTCATGCTTCAGTGAGTGAGATATATTGGTGAGTCATTCTTCACTTTATGCTTGATGCCTTAGCCATTCTTCTTGAGCTCTTGCTCTTTAGCATTGTCCATTTTCTTCACCTCTTGCTTCAAGCTCTAGCAATCACATGTGTTGTGAACCATAGAGCTTGAAACCCTAGAGAGCAAAACAAAACCCCTACTTCACCATTCTACACTTGATTAGCAATCAAGTGTAATGTGTTTCCTTCACTAAAAAGTTTAGTGAAAAGGTAGCTTGGATTGGTGGATTTCGGGTGGATCATCTTCGGCACGAAGGTCATCGGAGGAAGCTTGCACCTTCTTCAAGTGGAGCCTAGTGGAGTCTCGTGGACTACTACCCGGAGCATTAGAAGAGAAGGACACGGTTATTAGCCCCCTTCCCTTCTCTTAGTTTATCACATCATCATTGTTATTCCCTAATATTCGAGTTAGATCTTGGTAAGTGTTCATTAGCACCTCTAAAATTTGAAAATTGCATGTGTGATGCCCGTTTTAACCCTACCGTGGTGCTCGTAAACACTTTCATATACAATAAGGGGTATTCTTGTAATTTGTTACAAGAGTGCTTCTAGAAGAAGACACCTCATTATTTGTTTTAACCATTTAGTTAAATGGTTAATGAGATGGAGGGTAAGGTGTTATCATTCATTGAATGAAGCATGGCTACTTGGTGACTCATGTAGTGATTCATCGGATGACTCATGGTTTACTATTTGAGCATGCTAGATATTTTGTTGTGAAGATATTTTTTAGATATTTTAAGCATGCTAGATATTTTGTGTTTGCTTTATTAGTCACAACACTTAGCCATTCTTCATTCTATTTATGCTCACTACAACACTCTCATTTCCTCCTAACTTCTCTTCTTCTATCTCAAACCCTAATAGTCTCATGTGTTGAGAAACCTAGGGTTCTTAAGACAAATCAATCCGTCATCACTCTCTACTGTTAGTTATATGTATGTCCTAGAGGCCATTACTGTACATACGATGTATATTGTAGTGGATGCTTGGACATATATAGGGAAGACTTTCTTGCTCGACATGATAGTATGCTATCTGGTTACACTTTATCTAAACATGTACTCTGATTGTCTCTATGTTACATGTTGATAAAGCCCTTAGGATGAGTACTTGACTACCGGGACTATGATGCAGATCATACTAGTGGGGACAGTGTAGTCGCCAAGTACATCCTTCAAATGTTCCTAGTCGTGGGAATGCCGAGACAGGACATCGATACTCCAGAGTAGACTAGCGTATGCGCTTCTTGATCCATATGATGGGAGATGGATGATCCCATATCCATTGGTGTTTGACATCAGAGAAGGTATACGGGTGCTCAGTGGAGACTGGGTATACTGGACGGACACGCCGAGAACTCCCAGATGGTATTATACCTTACGTCATATGGCAGTTCTCTGGTGACACTGGTACAGGTTAGTCTGTAGACCCGAGATCGTCATAGAGTCTTGTGTGATTCCCACTGTGCTTTGATTTCCATCATACCACTTCCAAGAGGGCATGCAAAAATATGGCTTTTGGGTACAGTCCCGAATCACATGGAGGCAATGAGCGGTAGGAGGGGTTTCGTCTCTCCCGGTATAGGGAGTTGATGTTGCGCTGTGTTTGATTGGCTATAACTGGAAATCCCTGTCCATGGTTGCTGAGATTTACTGGTAAGAGTCATCAGTAGTTTTTCGAACTGTTATGGACCTTATATCGACACAACTTATCAAGCTACTGGGGTCTGACGTTTACCACCCCTAGGCGAGATATGCGACATATCAGACGAAGAGACCGGACTGTACGGGAGTGTTACTGGTTGGATTCACGGGAGAATGTACAGACTTGCTTGTTGATCTTCTTATTGCTCAATACATGGGTGGCTGTTACGTTTAGCTGACCGCTTGCATCTTGTGGGTGTTTGATATGATCATCACCTACTACCGGCGTATTGACGATTCTTTAGAGTCCTACACAGAGGTTTCCTGGCTTAGGCAAAACGGAGTAGGAGCACACATATGATATGTGCGGGACCGAGAAAAATATGTGTATGTGATACCGTATTAGATTCTCGCGATATGTGATATCGGCCGTGTATATGTGATATAGCCGGGTCATCGGATCAAGTGTTGATTCGATGAACTGATACAGATTATATTAGTCGGTTATTTGTAAAATAGACGGATTATCGGATCAAGTGTTGATTCGATAATTTAATGTATAATTATATATATTTGATATATTAAATTACATTAACTAGTATAAGCTCACTTAAAGATCCTTTTTCTCACTCGGGTAATACATTGATATATATGTGATATATGTTATTTGTATTGTTTTTTTTTACAAAGAAATTCATTTGTGATGAATAATGAAATCAAGTGTGAGGTTAGCAATGCAACCATGGGTTAAGAATAATGACTTAACCCTTGTAGAGATTTTACCATGGTAAAGGGTTTGGGTTTGGTTAAGAAATATCAACAAAAAATCTCTATAAGGGTTAAGTCATTATTGTTAACCCATGGTTGCATTGCTAACCTCACACTTGATTTCATTATTCATCACAAATGAATTTGCTTCGTCTTCTTCTTCTTCCTCTTGATAAAAAACTTTCTAGCTTTTTGACATGTGATGATAATGAGTGAGAAATTGAAAACAAATGAGAGCTAAATTCCTACTTTATTAGGGTGTTTTCTTTGCTAATACTTGATTAGCAAAGCAAGAGCTTGGGTTTGAGTTTCTTCAAGGTAGATCATCTTTGTTATTGAAGATCGGAAGCAAGATTGCATCTTTCTCTTCATTGAGCCTTTCTAGAGTCCGGGTACTCGATGATCGCAGCGAAGGGACCTCAACACGGAGCTTTAGAAGTGAAGGAACGGACTACAAAGGTTTTAAGCCCTAACTCTTAGAAGTAAAGTTGTTTACTTGCTCTTTGTTTCGCCTAATCTCTAATCTAAGATCTTGGTTAGGGTTGTTCGGCACATGAAAAATTTTATTTTGGCATGGTTGATGCCTTGTAGAACCTAGTTCTAGTGCCTAGTAACCCTACAATGGTATCAGAGCCAAGCTAAAGCTTTAGGCGTTGTCTAGACGAAGTTTAAAATCCGATCGAACCCCGAAACCCCATTTTACACCCCCTCTCTGGAAATTTTTTTAAATGTTGATTTTTTCTTTATTAAAAATACTCAGAACATTAAGCAGGGAATTCTAAGAATTACTGTGAAGTACGAAGCACTAATTCCCTCATTGGACCACGGAACCGCGGCCAAACCATGCGTTTGGCGGCGGTTCCGCGGCCAACTTCAAGGTTTTGGTGCTACCACTTCTGGGGTTTATTCTTGGTTAATTTTTCATGCTTCTGGGAATTTTTAATTATACTCAAGTGTTGAGTTTTCTGGAGATCTTTTGTATTCGTTGATTCGATCGGAAAGTTTAACTTCGTTTAAGTTTTTCCGGATAATTTAGAACGTGTTAAAAAGTTTGAACGGATATCAATAACTCACTTTTTCCCCTGTCGGAAAATTTCCAAGTGTTGGATTTTTTCCTTAATTAAAGAACATTCATAGTCGTGCAAGTAACGCGGTGGACCCTCTAGAAGAACACAAACCTTAACTTGATTATGTGACCGTCTGAACCGCCTCTAAACCTTAGGGTTTGGGGCAGTACGGCGTTGCCACATGTGAGGCGTTGGTTTGACCCTTCTACGGCTGGACCATTGGTACTGTAGCATGTGATGGATACTTTTTGAACTCCGCTCAAGTGTTGAGCTATTTGGGAAATCTTGGGTGTTTGTTTATTCGATCGGAAAGTTTAACATTGTCTATTTATCTGGAATGTGATACAATATTTGGAATCCACAAGTAATTATGAGATAACTAATTTGAATGTTATAAATCTAGCAGTTTTTAGTCTCATTTGATCGGTTGCCACGGGATTTTGATGTGATCAAAAGTCCATTGCAATCACGTAGCGTACGCTGATACTCGCCGGGTAAACTTAATAGATAGCCACGCCCTATAGCCCCGACCAAGTGACTGTAGAAGAACCCCGTCGCCAAAAGCATCCGTTCGGGTGCTCGCGGTAGCGGTTGTCACGTCCCGAAAGATGGAACATGACCGGCACTTAAACTACGAAACGTCTCGAGGCGTACGTAATCTAAGTAAGCCGAAAACCCAGAAATCCAAACCAAGAAAAGTAGTAGAGTGAAGGAAAACCAATTTAAAATCAAGTAGTTTTAATATCATAAGCCGAATTATGCGGTTTTAAAAAAACATCAAATATTTCCTGAAAATTTCGGCAGAGTCTCCTTTGTAAATACTGGCTCCCAAACGGGATACAACATGAATAGTATACGAAATCAATAAAAGGCATCCCCAAGCGGGAGCTAGCTCTTCGTCAATCGACGGTCACAACCACACAAGCAATATAATATACAACGCCAACGGCGAGGATCAAAAACTCAAAACCACAAGAAAACCACAGAAATAAAATGCGCGACTCTAAGGTCGAAAGAATAACATCACTGGTCTCTATCTCTGAAATAAATACATGTTTGGTTGATGGAACTTCTAGATACAACAGAGTAATAATATACAAGTTATATAATGAGGGTACGATACAAGTAAACCCACCTACTAGCAAATCACCCGAAGGAAACTATGCCCGCAAAGCCGTAATGAAACCTGTACGGCAAACCTGCACGAAACTGGGGCACAACGGGGGTGAGTTGCCAACTCGTGAATAGAAAAACATCTACGAATAGAAATCGCATAAATAACACAACCTAGGTCAATGATCATAATATATCCTCAATTATATATATAACATGCAGCCTATAACAAGGCTAGGGTAAATATCTAACCCGAGTGTAATCTCATGTGCCCGTGTCAGTGCCTCAGCTAGCAATATATCATATGAATGAGGTATGAATGCATGAAAACAGAATACATGTAAATGAAGAAACTGTTTTCATAATTTAGTGAGATTTCCTTTGTATTTTTAAAATGAGGTATCATAAATGAAATCAGCATCAACAGTGTCTAGCATCGACACAAAACATAAATCTCAATGTCTCAAAACCTCAGGCTCCGGCTATCCGGACTGGCCTGTATCATCAAATCTCAGTACCTCAATATCTCGAAATCTCAATGTCTCAATTTCAATATCTAGGACGCCGTCAGTCCAGACCGGCCCCTACCATCCATCTCAAGACACGACGGTATTCTCCGGATATCCGACGCGTCGGGTAAAATCACCGGTAGGTAGTGCTCCCCTGCCAGGCTGACATCGTCATCATCACGCGCTTCTTGCCCCGGGGTACCTTATCGGGTCCACCATGTACCCGAAACGGTTCATCCGTCTCCTCAAACCGGGTCTCGAAATCCATCAGCAAACTCATGGTGGACGACTCATACATCATGGGAAAAACCGCACTTGTTATTTTAAAAGAGAGAAAAGGTTTATTTATGTTTTTGCGGTTTTCCTCCAAATCCAGAAAATCTCATGGAAATCCGAATCCAAAACCTCAATAACACGTAAATAGTGAATATATGCATGAGAATCCATGAATGCGGCATAACAATGAATAACAGTATGCATGAAGTAGCAGGTAATAACTACAATATCTAAACTAACATATAAGGCAAGTACGCTATGTCAAGCAATAATATTTTCTAAGGTGTACGTGACATGGCAATTACCGATGAAGATGTGTATGAGCCGGCAAGTAAGTATACGTGGTACATACGCATCATCGGTAATGGTGCTGGTGTCCTAACAATATGATATCAACATTGCAATAAGAAATTATAACATAAGTATGCGATGCGAAGCGAACCACAATAATAGGCGGGAGCTGAATACTAGACGCAACTGTAACTAACCTGCATTAATCTAATATAAGTCCTACAAATGGTGCCTTTTGAAATAACACGAATCATGGGGTTTTGAAAATAGGGGCTACGATGTTTTTATGAAAAGATACGTCTTTTGAAATATCCGTAGGATCCCTTGGGCTGTCTTTTAAAATACCCACAATTCGTTAGTTTTTGAAATAGGTAAGAATCGAATCTAATCTAACAACTAAACTAAACTAAAGGGCTAAGCTAACAAGCTGGACTACAGGTAAGGAAACCGCCTAACATCTGAGTCGATCCATATACATACCTGTATATATATTAGTCGGTGATCCCGCCTCAATAATATCATATCCGATACCATATCTACAATCAGACATCCCAAGTCAAGAGTGCGGATCAATCATCAAGATATAGCTCGTACGTAAATCCGTCGTACGGTATCCCCAGATCTGGGTACGGGTCAAAATCATATTCATCAAACTATTCATCCGGTATCCTCTTTATCAAAGATCATAGTCTAAGGTACTGACCTATGTCTAATACAATACTAATATCATCAATATAGTCATGATCTGACTACTGATCGACAATCTCGTACAAACCGATATCGTCAGCACATATCATCATCAAGGGGTATACATCGCCCGATACGGCCTAATATCAATATCCTAGCATATCATGCCTCATATCATGATCACATGTCGACCATTTTATTTATAACACTATTCACCCGTATCGCCGCCCCAAGATCCGCTATAACACCAGGACGTACCTCAAGTACGAATCCTGCCATATCACCGATATCACAACCTCAACACAAATCTCATCGACTCATCTCAATCCTAAGTATCATCCTCAAATACGAACCCTGAACACATAGTCCCATACCCATATGAACACATAACTATATATATTCCCGTAAACACAAATGGAAGAAGAATGTATGCAAGTATGGGTGGGTGTGTGCATGTATGGTGCGACCACTACTCTAGGGTTTCGCGATACTAAACCATCCATATTTATCATCAATAAACTCAAACAAAATATAATCAATAAATGTGTGTATACGTATTCGTATACATCACAACGAACTGCGGGGGTGCTATACGCCATCCACCCGACTTCTCCCCGTAGATATAAATCTACTCACCTGGTCCTCGCTCGCCGGTGCCGACGTCGCCACTCGCTTGCTTGTCGTCTCGAAGTCCACATGGGGTACCTACATATCATAACGCACCGTATCACATTAAAATCCGACTCATGACCAAAACGACTCACGAATCCCACATAGGTCAAAACCTATGGTTGCTTTCACAAATCAACCCAAAAGCCCTCGACGTCGGCGTACAAACGCCAAACTATCGAGAAAAACCCCAAGCACACTCATTTGCACATTCACAAACACTAATTATAATATAAAATAGGCTAAAATTCACAAAACCCCCAAACTAGAATAAAATCGATTTAACCCAAAAACCTAGTAAGCGACAAATACCCGTTTTACTTCAAAACACGATATTTTAACAAATCTAGTGGTCAAAATGCTCATAAAATATCTTAACTAAGCCACACTAACCATAACCAATTTTTATTTCATCTAATTACATCTATCCTAAAACCTAGTTTCCAAAATATTTTCATTTGGACAATTTACATGTTACAGGTGAACAAGGAGGGGCTGCTGCTGATTTTAGGGATGGGGGGCTCGGCCACTTTGAGGGGGGAATAAGGAGAGAGAGAGGTGTTGAAAGTCAACAAAGTAGTCCAAGTCAACAAAGCCCGCACACTTTTATCTATTCTCTTTCTAAATTTTCTTTTCTTTTCATGGAAATAGAGTGGGGAAATGGGGTAGGGGATGCTGAAATTCAGCCAAGGGAAGAAATAAATGGGAGTGTGTGAGTGTGGGTATGGGTGTGGGGTGATGGAAAATGATAAATACAATACCCCAAACATCCATTTACACTAAAAAAAGCCTTTTTTCTTCAATAATTTCTAAACCGTTTTGGCAAACGATTTTGTTTCAAAAACCACATGATAAAATTTTATTTAATGTTTTATGATGCACAAAATTTGTTTTAACTCATTCCAATTTGTAATTTTCGCTAATTAAATGTATTAGTGACGACTTAAAATAATAATAAAATAATATTTTTTTCAGAAAATTTGAAATTTCACTAGTGGCTCAATAATCACCAAATACTAGCAATTACATAGCTAGAATATGTATATTTAATTTTTGTAATAAGATATTTGTATTTTGACTTTTTACAGAAAACCCCCTTATTTTACCGATTTTTCGAAATTTCACCGAAACGATTTTCAAAACGTTACAGCGGTGTTCCGCCTTAGTGCACTTCGTTGACGGCATCCAGGGGTGCGGCCGTCTACTAAAATTTGCGACGAGCATTCGATCAGGATGTCGGGAATCTTGTTGAATTGCCCGAATTGATATTGAAAAGTGTTTTTGAGATCGAGACTAAAATGCGGGGTTTATAATTGTTAGGCATGCGATGTCTAAGAAATTCATTTGGTTAGGCATGAGATGTCTATGTAGGTTGCGGATTCCAACTATTGTAGTTTTACACTTTCTTTTCTGCGACCGTAAGTGTAATATGTGGTGTATCGCCGGTTTCGTTGATATACATCAACGATAATTGGGATATGCATATTTACTTACGTTGATGACATGTGATGTTATGTGTTGCTGTGATATGTTATATTGGATCGTCGCGTTTTGAATAGCCGGGGGTTTTATGTGAGATGAGAGTTTTTTTTATTTTCATTCATCTAAAATTCATTGTATGTAATATTCTTTTATTGGGGCACTTCCAGGTTGAAAATGATGTCACCATTGTATATTATTTACTTTTCCGCATTAGGTAGACCCAAGGCGGGGAGCACAAGTAACCGGGTTCTAGGGTCCAGTGGGAGACCATCTCGAGGAGTCGAGACCGGGTCTCCTAACCCTAGAATTGGCAGTGTTGCTTGCCGCTCTTGTAGGGGTCTAGGGATATGGGTTTGGCTATTCATCGCGACCGTGGAATCCGTGTTTTATATAGGCTCGTATTAAAACACGGACCTCCTAATATATCCAATATTTCATATATGTTCTTCTGCTGCAAATGTTCTATGATGAGATCATATTACTGCCTGAGACGAATGTTTATATTATATATATGAGATATATGTTATATTGCTGATTTCGTTTCAAATGTGATGCTTGTGAAGCATAAAAAAATGGGACTTCATTAATGAGATTAATGAAACTAAAAGAAATCTAAAGATGTTGTAGAAACATGTCTCAAAAACTGGCAGCTCTAGTTCTTGCTTTGCATAGCGGTATTCCTTGTAGAATATCCAACACCTTATTCGATATGGAAAGAGTCGAGATCCCTTCACCGGGAGTGACCTCTTTAGCGAAACTAGCAGATGCTATAAACTCGGTTTGTTTTTTGATTGTTTTTATAGTTTTTGCTTTGCATAGTGATATTTGTGAAATATCCTGCACCTTATTCGAAGAGGAAAGAGCCGAGATCCCTTCACCGGGAGTGACCTCTTTAGCAAAACTAGAAAAGGCCTAAAAAACATTCAATTTAAAATCACTCGATTCTACAACGATATCAAGTTCATTACGCAAAGGGTTTTTTTAAAAACCTGTTGTAGCCCTCCATCATTTCAGATAAGTACTACTTAGTATTCGTGCTACGGTAGTTTGGAATGCGTCAAGGCGTAGTGTATGGTAGCTAACTAGTGCTTATCTGCTAGCATACGATGCGATTGGATTAGGGTATTCATACGGCGTTGTTTGGCATGCGTCAAGGGTCGTACGGGTGGGTTTAATTCAATCAGGAAATGCACGGGTTGAACTTGACTAGCGGACTATGGGTTGTTTGGCTTGCGTAAGGGTCATAGCACGCTAGGGGTAAAATATTATCGGGAATTTCAAGTGTTGAAATTTGCAATGAGATTGCATACCTTCTATGAGATAGTTGGATCCCGATACCTACTGCGAGTAAGAGTTACTCCTGGGAGAGTTTTACACATTACAATTAGCCGATCAAGTAGGTGTCTAGAAAGATGTCAACGGGGTTACGCCCCTGGGAAAACGGGGTTTATTTTAATTAGGTCCATGCGAAAGCACGGGGAACCTCCCTCAAAGTATCGGCACTGGCCTGGCTGAAAGATTGGCGAACTTGTAGAGTGTAATTAATCCCGGCTAGTCTTTCCTTTTAGGATTTGAAAGAAAATTTGACTAAAACAGTGGGAGACATCCTGATTAGATATATTAATAACCAATCTAATCTTGCAAGAGCATGCGCTAAGTGTTTTCTTCTATCTCTCTCCAGGTAGCGACCATGTCACGCCTTAATCAAGATAATAATACGGATGTATTGACCGAACCCGCTTGTTATACTGCGCTAGGGAACGTTGGTCCCTCTCCAACTTATAATTGTTATAAGACAGAGCAGGAAATAGGGGATTACCAGAATTCCCGTGCCGCCCAAACGAAGAAAGTGCATGCTGATGTATCTTCTTCGGGTGTTTTCGTTACCGAGAACTGTTTCTCAGTATCCTTTACGTCCTGGGTATGAGATACCGGATCAGGATCCCGTAAATGTAATTTGTTACATGGACTACAGATAGGTAGAGAACTGAGAATGGGTGATAAGTTTCAAGAGTTGGAAATGATGCAAGTGTTGCAGCCAAGTCTGTTGGCAGTTATCACCCTGTATTATTAGAATACATTGATTCTGAACGAATGTTATTAGATACAGAACCTGATATACAACATCATATCAGTCTCTTTATTAGTAAAGAAGGATATAATTTTGTATTGTTGGATAATGTTTTGAACATTTCCTATATCAAGAGTTAATCGGTTCAGGCACATTATCTAAAAGTATAGACGTTCTAAATCAAACCACAGTTCCTAACACACAGAACACACACAAGAGGAAGAGTTCAGAAATAAACGAATCCTTCTTGAGGCATTGTAGACTAGGTCATATCAACGCGACCCGACTAGCTGAAGTTACATAAAGATGCATATTTAAATTAGTTTGGATTTACATCTTGTAAAACTTGCCAGTCATGTCACAAAGATAAGTTGAGTACAGCTCCGTTTATGGGAAACAGAGAAAGAGTTGGTGAACTCTTGGGATTGATACATGCTGATGTATGAAGGTCCCCTGTCTACACATGCCAAGACTGGTTCTTTGTACTTCATTACATTCACTGATTATCTCTCAAGATCCGGACATATGTTCCTGTTGAAACACAAGTCTGGAACTTTTGAGAAATTCAATGAATATAAGTTAGAAGTAGAGAACCAAAAACGGGTATAAGTATTATGTCCTTTGATGAGATCAAGGAGGAGAATACTTGAGCACGGAATTCCTGGACTATTCTAAAGGAGAATGAGATTCTCTCTCAACATTACTCCTCCGTATACACCACAGCACGTTGGTGTATCGGGGCGGAGTAATTACACCCTATGTGATATGGTGTGCTCTATGATGAGTACTATTGAGTAGCCTATTTTCTTTTGGGGTTATGCACTTGAGAAGTTGCATACTTATTGAATAGGGTTCCAATCAAATCAGATGCCTGCCACTCCATATGTGATATGGTATGGGAAGAGCCCATCTCTTAAAGATGTTAAGATTTGGGATTGTCCGGCCTATGTTTAAAAGCAAAATACGGACAAGCTTGAGGCAAGGTCAGTTCTGTGGAAGTTTGTTGGATATCCTAAGCATTTGCAAGGGAATATCTTCTACCAAACTTGGGAACAAAAGGTGTTTTTGTTTCTCAGCATGCCACCTTTGTGAAAGGGAATTTCTTGTGAATAAATTAGTGGTCATGAGGTAGAACTGGAAAGATTTCCAGCTATACAAACTGCAGCTGATGATTTGGTAGAACCAAAGGATTCAATAGTTTCTAACGAACCTCAGCCTCTCTACGGATCTAGTAGGGTTCCTCATCCACCTGAGAGATTCTTCTATTTCTCTATGACAGTGGGAGCAAGGATTGCATCATAAGATGATGACCCAACTAATTTCGAGTAGGCCATCAGGCGTGGGGACTATATGAGAATGGCTGGATACTTATCGATCTGAGATGGAATCCTTATACACCAACAAAGTATGGACTTTGGTTGCTTTATCTGAAGGGTTAAATCCCCATAAGGAGCAAGTATATCTTGAGAAGATTACTTGGTGTACATGGAAAAGTTGAGACTTTCAAATCTATGCTTAAGTCCATCCATATCCTACTTGTCACGGCTACATACCATGACTACGATATCTGGCGGTTGGGTGTCATGACTGCTTTTCTAAATGATGATTTGGAAGAGAGCGTCTATAAGTACACATCCAGAGGGCTTCGTAGACAGTGGGAGCAGCAGAAACGTGAGCATGATGTTTTATGTGATAAATCAGGCATCGCGGAGATGGAACGTCTGTTTTGATGAAGTAGTCAAAGAGTTTGACATCATCAAAATGTTAGATGAACCTTGTATATACAAAAAGGTAGTAGAGAGTATGGTGGTGATCCTCGTATAGTACGTAGATGACATACTCTTGATAGGGAAGGAATTTCCGATGCTACGCTCGGTCAATCTCCACTTATCACAAAGATTCTCTATAGGATCAAGGCGATACCTCCTAAATCCTGGGTTATGGATCTATGAGATAGATCTAATTGGATGTTAGGATTCTCACTAGTTGTAGTGAGATGGTATCAATCGATCCTGGGGAGAATCACTGGAAAGGTTTCAGGGTGATAAGGACGACTGAATGTCAGTCGCATGCATTATCTTTATCCTTAGTGGAGGGACGGTATGTTGGAAGAGTTCTAATCTAGATACCGTGACTTACTAGACGATTAAAGGCAAGATACATCGTTACCAAGGATGCTACCAAAGAGACAGTCAGGATATATTTTAGTTCATGAGATGAACTTCGTTCCTGCCATTGTGTGACAATGGAGTTGTGGCTTATGCCTAGGAACCCCCATCCCATCAGAGATCCAGACATATTCTTAGGCAGTATCACCTGATCATGGAGATGGTTGATCTCTAGGGAGATCAAGGTTAGGAGAGTAGACATAGAGGACAACGGCGCGGATCCACTCACAAAGGCCTATTTCCCAGTAGAGACTTTTATGGGATGGTTGAGTATGAGATACTTCAACCACAGCTGATTATTGGGTATACGATACCACAACAGATGGACCTAGTGCAAGTGGGAGATTAGTAGTTATATGTATGCCCTAGAGGCCATTACTGTACATACGATGTATATTGTAGTGGATGCTTGGACATATATAGGGAAGACTTTCTTGCTCGACATGATAGTATGCTATCTGGTTACACTTTATCTAAACTTGTACTTTGATTGTCTCTATGTTACATGTTGATAAAGCCCTTAGGATGAGTACTTGACTACCAGGACTATGATGCAGATCATACTAGTGGGGACAGTGTAGTCGCCAAGTACATCCTTCAAATGTTCCTAGTCGTGGGAGTGACGAGACAGGGCATCGATACTCCAGAGTAGACTAGCGTATGCCCTTCTTGACCCATTTGATGGGCTATGGATGATCCCATATCCATTGGTGTTTGAAATCAGAGAAGGTATACGGGTGCTCAGTGGAGACTGGGTATACTGGACGGACTTGCCGAGAACTCCCAGATGCTATTATACCACACGTCAGATGGCAGTTCTCTGGTGACACTGGTACAGCTTAGTCTGTAGACCTGAGATCGTCATAAAATATTGTGTGATTCCCACTGTGCTTTGATTTCCATCATACCACGTCCAAGAGGGCGTGCAAAAAGGTTGCTTTTGGGTACAGTCCCGAATCACATGGAGGCAATGAGCGATAGGAGGGGTTTCGTCTCTCCCTGTATAGGCAGTTGATGTTGCGCTCTGTTCGATTGGCTATAACTGGAAATCTCTGGCCAGGGTTGCTGAGATTTACCGGTAAGTGTTTTCAGTATTTTCTCAAACTGTTTTAGACCTCATATCGATACGACTTATCAAGCTACTGGGATCTGACGTTTACCACCCCTAGGAGAGATATGCGACATATCAGACGAAGAGACCGGACTGTACGGGAGTGTTACTGGTTGGATTCACGGGAGAATGTACAGGCTTGCTTGTTGATCTTCTGATTGCTCAATACCTGCGTGGCTGTTACGTTTAGCTGACCGCTTGCAGCTTGTGGGTGTTTGATATGATCATCACCTACTGCCGGTGTATTGACGATTCTTTAGAGTCCTACACAGAGGTTTCTTGGCTCAGGAAAAACGGAGTAGGAGCACATATATGATATGTGCGGGACCGAGAACAATACGTGTATATGATACCGTATTAGATTCTCACGATATGTGATATCGGCCGGGTATATGTGATATAGCTGGGTCATCGGATCAAGTGTTGATTCGATGAACTGATACAGAATATATTAGTCGGTTATTTGTAAAATAGCCGGATTATCAGATCAAGTGTTGATTCGAAAATTTAATGTATAATTATATATATTTGATATATTAAATTACATTAACTAGTATAAGCTCACTTAAAGATTCTTTTTCTCACTCGGGTAATACATTGATATATATGTGATATATGTTAATTGTATTATTTTTTTTGTTACAAAGAAATTCATTTGTGATGAATAATGAAATCAAGTGTGAGGTTAGAAATGCAACCATGGGTTAAGAATAATGACTTAACCCTTGTAAAGATTTTACCATTGTAAAGGGTTTGGGTTTGGTTAAGAAATATCAACAAAAAATCTCTACAAGGGTTAAGTCATTATTCTTAA
Organism: Agapanthus africanus; assembly: GCA_030015575.1. Classification (NCBI taxonomy): domain Eukaryota; kingdom Viridiplantae; phylum Streptophyta; class Magnoliopsida; order Asparagales; family Amaryllidaceae; genus Agapanthus; species Agapanthus africanus. The sequence continues at coordinate 357,331,154 of JASDDO010000008.1, forward strand.
CCCATGGTTGCATTTCTAACCTCACACTTGATTTCATTATTCATCAAAAATGAATTTGCTTCATCATCTTCTTCTTCCTCTTGATAAAAAGCTTTCTAGCTTTTTGGCATGTGATGATAAAGAGTGAGAAATTGAAAAAAAATGAGAGCTAAATTCCTACTTCATCATCCTCATCTATTCTTGCCACTTAGATTAGGGTGTTTCCTTTGGTAATACTTGATTAGCAAAGCTAGAGCTTGGGTTTGTGTTTCTTCAAGATAGATCATCTTTGTTATTGAAGATCAGAAGCAAGATTGCATCTTTCTGATCATGGAGCATCTCTAGAGTCCGGGTACTCGATGATCGAGGCGAAGGGACCTCAACACGGAGCTTTAGAAGTGAAGGAACGGACTACAAAGGTTGTAATCCCTAACTCTTAGAAGTAAAGTTGTTTACTTGATATTTTTTTTGCCTAATCTCTAGTCTAAGATCTTGGTTAGGGTTGTTCGGCACATGAAAAATTTGATTTTGGCATGGTTGATGCCTTGTAGAACCTTGTTCTAGTGCCTAGTAACCCTACATCTACATCATCCAAGGTATTTATATTAGCATACTAAGTAACCTAGTTACCTCAGTTTAGAGGCTGGAGCTCAAAGTAGACACTCTCGGGTGGATCGTCTTTGACATAAGGAAGTTGTCGATCAAGCTCGATCATGGAGGACACTAGGAGCATGCTAATGGAGAGGAGTGAAAACCCCAAGGACTTGAGCCTCTTGGTATAAAATCTTTTCATAGTAGATATCTTCTTAAGTTATGCTAGTTAAGTTTATGGTAGATCTTGTTTAGGGTTATTCTAGAGCCAGTTTTGAATCGTTGTAAAATTTTTGTTCCGCAGTCGGCCTCGGTTGATGGCCAAGGCGTTAGTGTAACCCAACATGGTATCAGAGCCAGCCCATAAAACCTATACTATCAGTTTTAAACGATGTTAATGTAACAATACCGAAACAACTCTGAAATACGAAACCCAAATTTCAAGTTTCTGTCGAATTTTTAAAGTATTCAAAAAAAATTTAAACAATTGCAGAAGACTATTTATGTGACAACTAGAACACCAGAGAAAAACGAGCATATAATTCAAAATTTTGGCCAGCGAGATTTTAGTTTTCTTCTATTATGAAAAATTCTCGTTTTTTTTGTGCTCTGTATCACTTGGATTTAGGGTTTCAGGACATGTTTGTTTTTGACCAGGTTGGATATTCTGTTATCTTTGTGATTGGGGAAACTCAGAGTATTTCGAAATCTTTATTTTTTTAACACTGTTTAATAGTTTCAGTACACACACTTCTATCTGCGACCGTGAATGTCATTTGAGCGGTATAACTCGTCTAACTGCCATATATTCCTGTTAGTTATATGTATGCCAAAGAGGCCATTGTTGTACATGATTGTATATTATAGTGGATGCTTGGACATATATAGAGAGGACTTTCTTGTTCGACATGATAGTATGCTATCTGGTTGCACTTTATCTTAACATGTACGCTTATGTCTCTTTATACTGTCTCTCTGTTGCATGTTAATAAAGCCTTTAGGATGTGTACTTGACTACCAGGACTATGATGTAGATCATACCAGTGGGGCCAGGGTAGTCCACAAGTACATCCTTTAATTGTTCCTAGTCGAGGGAGTATCGAGATGGGGCATCGATATTCCAAAGTAGACTAGTGTGTACGATTTTTGACCCTGTATGGGGCGATGGTTGATCCCACAACCATTGTTGTTTGACATCAGAGAATGTGCACATGTGCTCATTAGAGAATGGGTACACTGAACATGACTCGCTGAGAACTCCTAGATGGTATTATACTTAACGTTGATAGTAGTTCTCTGGTGACACTGGTACAGGTTAGTCTGTAGACCCGAGATCGTCATAGAGTCTTGTGTGATTCCCACTGTGCTTTGATTTCCATCATACCACGTTCAATAGAACATGCAAACCGGTGGCTTTTAGGTACAGTCCCGAATCATATAGAGGCAATGAGCGATAGGAAGGGTTTATCTCTCCCGGTATTGAGGGTTGATGTTGCGCTGTGCTTGATTGGCCATAACAGGAAATCCCTGGTCAGGGTTGCTGAGATTTACTGATAATTGTTATCGGTAGTTTCTCGAATCGTTATGGGCCTGAAATCGGCATGACTTATCAAGTTACTGGGGTCTGACGTTAACTACCCCTAGACTCGATATGCGACAAATCAGACGAAGAGACCACACTGTACGATAGTGTTATTGATTGGATTCGCAGGAGTATGAGCAGGCTTGCTTGTTGATCTTCTGATCGTTCAATACCCGGGTGGCCTTTACGTTTAGCAGACCGCTTGAGTCTTGTGGGTGATTGATATGATCACCACCTGCTACCGGCATATTGACGAGTCTTTAGAATCCTACACAGTGGTTTCGTGGCTCAAGCGAAACGAAGTAGGGCATATATGTAAAACATGCGGGACCGATATAGATACGTTTATATGATACCGTATTCTGTTTTCGTGATATTGGTTATATCTGATATAACCGGATTATTGGATCAAGTGTTGATTCGATGATTTAATATTAGTAGGGTATATGTGATATAGCCGGATTGTTAAATCAAGTATTAGTTTAATAATTATATATATATATATTAATATATATATATATATATTAACTAATATAAATTAGCTCACTAAAGAATTTTCTTTTCTTCATTTACATTTAACACATATGTGTGTGTGTGTGTGTGTGTGTGTATATATATATGTATGTATGTATGTATGTATTTAGAATATTGTATCATGCTCGATAATACATGGAACTTGGGTATATGAGACTAACACTTAAGTAAAGATAATGTATGGTTTTTATTATTTAGATAAAACTAAAAATGCGGTGGAAATTAGCATGGTTGTAAAGCTTAGTGAAGCTTGTAGAAACCTTGACTAAACTCCACTTGTTTTTGTTTTACTCTAGATATTATGTAACCAAACCTTATCCTAGCCTTAGTTAAGTATCTACATGAGTTTATATTAGATATTATTCTCACATATGGTTCAAGAGATGCTTCATCTTCTTCATCTCATTTTTCTTTACTTGATTTTTCTTGAGGTGAAAAAGAATGAGAGGAAAATATTCGAAAGTGAGCTAAATTCCTACTTCATCAATCTATACCCTATTAGCCATTTTGTATAGGTTGTTTTCTTTACTTATTCATACATTAGTGAAGAGGTAGCTTGAGTTGGGTCTCCTCAAAGTAGATCATCTTCGGCCTCGAAGATCATTAAGCAAGCTCGTACATTTCGACTAGTGGAGCCTACGGAGAGTCCGGAACACCACTACTTGGAGCGAAGGGACTTCTACATGGAGTATTTGAAGTGATGGACCGGTTTACAAAGGTTGTATTCCATAATCACTTAGGTTTATGCTTGCTTACTTGTTGTTAAACCCTAATTCTCTAGTTCGATTCTAAGTTTGAGTTCATTAGCACACTACATTTTTTAAAATTGTATACTTGATACACCTTGAAACCCTAGTAGATGTGCTAAGAAACTCCAACATGGTATCAGAGCTAAGCTAGAGCATTAGGCGTCGTCTAGGCGAAGTTAGAAGTCCGAACGAACACCGAAAACCCTAATTTCCCATGCTCTCTGGAAATTTTTCCAAACGTTGGAATTTTTTAGATTAAAAATAATCAAAAAATCATGCAGGTAATTCTATGGACCTTCTTTAAGAACGAAACCCTAACTCGATTACTTGACCGTGGAACCGCGGCCAAATAGTTGTATTTGCGGCTGTTCCGCGGTGCCAAGTGTGAGGCTTAGGTTGGCACTTCAACGGCTGGTCGATAGGTACCGTAGCATGTTCTTGGTATTTTTAACTGTGCTCAAGTGTTGAGTTTTCTGGTAATTTTGGGAATTCGTTGATTCGGTCGAAATCTTTAACGTCACCTAGCTATTTGTGATTTGTGATACAATATTTGAAATCCACAATAATTAGTTTGTGAAAACTGGTTTAAATTTTATAAATCTAGCAATTTAGTCTCGAATCATCGGTTGCCACGAAGTTTCGATTTGGATCAAAACTTCATCGCAATCGCGTAGCGTATGCGGATACTCACCGGGTAACATTACTAGATAGCCACGTCCCAACGCCCCGACCAAGTGACTATAGGAGAACCCCGTTGCCAAAATCATCCATTCGGGTGCTCGCGGCCACGGTGTTCCACCTAAGTGCACTTCGTCAACGGCATCGGGGGTGCGACCGTCTACTAATGTTTTCGACGCGCATTCGATCATGTTGTCGGGAATCCTGTTGAATTACCCGACTAATAATTGAAAATTGTTTTCAAGACGAGACTAAAAAGCGTGGTTTATATAGTTAGGAATGAAATTCGGAATATGTGATGTTCCGGGTTTATGATGTCTAAGCAATTTACTGTGTTAGGCATGAAATCCAAAGTATGCGATATTTCGGGTTTATGATGTCTAAGGGTGATTGCAGATTCTAATTATTGTAGTTCACATTTCTATTCTGCGACCGTAAGTGTAATATATGGTGCATCTCCGGTTTCATTGCTATACGACAATGACAATTGGGATACGCATATTTACTTATGTTGATGACATGTGTTATTATGTGTTGTTGTGATATGATATATTGGATCGTCGTGATTGAATGGCCGGGGGTTTTATGTGAGATGAGAGTTTTTTTTTTCATTTATGTAAAATTAATTGTATGTAATATTCTTTTATTGGGGTACTTCCGGGTTGAGGATGATGTCACCATTGATGTATATTATTTACTTTTCCGCATTAGGATAGACCCAAGGTAGGGAGCACAAGTAACCGGGTTCTAGGGTCCAGTGGGAGACCATCTCGAGGAGTCGAGACTGGGTCTTCTAACCCTATAATTGGCAGGGTTTCTTGCCACTCTTGTATGGGTCTATGGATGTGGATTTGGCTATTCATCACGAACGTGGAATCCGTGTTTTTTACTGGCTTGATTTAAAACACGGAAATCCTAGTATATCCAATATTTCATATGTTGACTTTTGCTGCAATGTTCTGTGATGAGATCATATTACTTCCTGAGACAAATGTTTTATTATTATATATATGATATATAATAGATGTTGCTTATGTTTTGCATCCGCGCTAGTCCCGCCCAGCTATGCCGTTAGTTAAGTAACCTAACGGTGTATAACGGGGCAAAGTGGCCAATGCGGATGGCATAAGAGCACGTTGTATTTTCGTTTCTGTATCTGTGATGCTTATGAAGCATAAATTATGGGACTTCATTAATGAGATTAATGAAAAGCAAAGAAACCTAAAGATGTTGTGGAATTAAATTTTTAAAAAGGGTAGCTCTAGTTTTTGCTTTGCATAGTGGTATTCCTTGTTAAATATCCAGCACCTTATTCGATAAGGAAAGAGACAAGATCCCTTCACCGGGAGTGACCTCTTTAGCGAAACTAGCAGATGCTATAAACCACGCGGTTTTGTTTTTGATTGCTTTTTTAGTTTTTGCTTTGCATAGTGGTATTCCTTGTAGAATATCCAGCACCTTACTCGATAAGGAAAGAACCGAGATCCCTTCACCGGGAGTGACATCTTTAGTGAAACTAGTAAAAGCCTCAAAAACACTCCTTTTTCAAACTCACTAGATTCTGCAACGATATCAAGTTCATTACGCAAAAGGTTTTCTTAAAAAACTGCCGTAGCCCTCCGTCATTTCAGATAGGTACTATTTAGTATTCGTGCTGCGTTTGTTGGCCTGCATCAAGGCGTAATGTGCAGCAGCTGATTAGTACTTATCTGTTAGCATGTGATGCGATTGGATTAGGCTAGTCGTATGACTTTTTTAGCCTGCGTCAAGGGTCGTGCGGGTGGGTTTAATTCAATCAAGAAGTGTACGGACTGAACTTGACTAGTGTCCTATGGTTTGTTGGCCTGCGTCAAGGTCATAGGACGCTAGGGGCAAAAGATTATCGGGAATTTCAAGTGTTGAAATTTGCAATGAGATTGCATACCTTCTATGAGATAGTTGGATCCTGATACCCGCTGCGAGTAAAAGTTACTCTTGAGAGAGTTTTGCACTATACAATTAGCTAACCTATTAGGTGTCTAGAAAGGTGTCAATGGGGTTATGCCTCTGGGAAAATGAGGTTTATTTTAATTAGGTCCGTACGAAAGCACGGGGAACCTCCCTCAAAGTACCGACACTGGCCTGGCTCGCCGGTTAGCGAACTTGTACGGTGTAATTAATCCCGGCTAGTCTTACCTTTTAGGGTTTGAAGGAAGACTTGATAACAATCAGTGGGAGCCATCCTGATTATATAAGATAATAACCAATATAATCTTCCAAGAGCATACGCTAAAGTGTATTTCTTCTCTCTCTCTCCAGGTAGCGACCATGACATGCCTTAATCAAGATAATAATATAGATGTATTGACCGAACCTGTTTATTATACTGAGCTGGGGGACATTGGTTCCGCTTTTCCTTATAACTATTATAAGATTGAGCAGGAAATAGGGGAATACCAGGATTCCCATGCCACCCAAATGAGGAATGGGCATATTGATCGTCTTCTTCAGGTGTGTTCGTTACGGAGAACTGTTTCTCAGTACACTCTACGACCTGGGTATTAGATACCGGATCAGGATCCATATATGTAATATATTACAAGGGCTTAGATTAGGTAGAGAACTGGGAAAAAGGTGAACATTCTCTAAAAGTTATGAATGGTGCAACTGTTGCAGCCAAAACAGTTGGCGAATGTCACCTTGTATTGTCAAACGGTAATACACTGATCTTGAATGACTGTTACTATGTACCATCTATGATGTGCAATTTAATATCAATTTCTTTATTAGATAAAGAAGGATATAACTTTGTAGTAGAGAAAAAAGTTATGAACATTTTCCTAAATCAAGTGTTGATTGGGTTTGGTGCGCTATATAACGGATTATACGTTCTGAATCAGAATACAGTTCTTAATGTACAGAACATACACAGGAGGAAAAGTTCAGAAATGAACGAGTCCTTCTTGTGGCATTGTAGACTAGGTCATATCAATGCGACACGGCTAGCTAAGTTACATAAGGATAGATATTTAAATCCGTTTGAACTTTCATCTTATGAAACTTGCCAGTCATGTCTCAAAGGCAAAATGACCAAAACTCCGTTTATTGGACACGGAGAAAGAGCTACTGAACTCTTGGGACTGATATATAGTGATGTATGCGGTCCTATGTCTATACATGCCAGGAATGGTTTCTCGTACTTCATTACATTCACCGACAATCTCTCAAGATTCGGACATGTGTTCCTGTTGAAACACAAGTCTGAAGCTTTTGAGAAATTCAAGGAATATAAAAGCGAAGTAGAGAACCAAACGGGTAAAAGTATTAAAATCCTTCGATCTGATCGGGGAGGAGAATACTTGAGCACGGAGTTCCTGGACTATTTAAAAAAGAATGGGATTCTCTCTCAGCTTACTCCTCCGTATACACCACAGCACAATGGTGTATCGGAGCGGAGGAATCGCACCCTATTAGATATGGTGCGCTCTATGATGAGTATTGTTGAGTTACCTATCTCCTTTTTGGGTTATGCACTGGAGACAACTGCAGACTTATTGAATACGGTTCCTACCAAATCCGTGCCTACCACTCATATGAGATATGGAAAGGGAAGCGAGCATGTCTTAATTATGTTAAGATATGTGGTTGTCCGGCCTATGTTAACAAGCAAAATCCGGATAAACTCGAGGCAAGATCTGTTCTGTACAAGTTTGTTGGATATCCTAAACATTCGCAAGGGTATATCTTCTACCAAACCGAGGAACAAAAGGTATTTATTTCTCGGAATGCCGCCTTTTTAGAAAAGGAAATTCTTGAAAAGGAAATTCTTGAAAAGGAAATTAGTGGTCATGAGGTAGAAATGGAAGAAGTTCCAGCTACACAAACTGCGACTGATGATTTAGTAGATCCAGAGGATTCGATAGTCCCTAATGAACCTCAGCCTCTCCGCCGATCTACTAGGGTTTCTCATCCGTCTGAGAGATACTACGGTTTTCTCATAGACGATGAGAGCGAGGATTGCATCATGGAAGATGATGACCCTACTAGCTTCGAGCAGGCCATCATAAGTGGAGACTCTGTGAAATGGCTGGATGCAATACGATCTGAGATGGAATCCATATACACCAACAAAGTATGGACTTTGGAAGATGCTCCTGAAGGGGTAAAACCCATCGGGAACAAGTGGATCTTCAAGAAGAAATTTAGTGTAGATGGAAAAGTTGAAACTTTCAAAGCTAGACTTGTAGCAAAGGGTTTTCGTCAATGACCAGGTGTGGATTATGACGAAACCTTTTTTCCTGTGGCTATGCTTAAGTCCATCCGGATCCTACTTGCCATCGCTGCATACCATGACTACGAAATCTACAGATGGACGTCAAGACCGCTTTTCTAAATGGGGATTTAGAAGAGAGCGTGTACATGACTCAGCCAGAGGGCTTCGTATAAAGTGGGTGCAGCGGAAAGGTGTGCAAGCTGCTTAAATCAATCTATGGAATAAAGCAGGCATCGCAGAGTTAGAACATATGTTTTGATGTTGCGGTCAAAGAGTTTGACTTCATCAAAAACATAGATGAACCTTGTATACAAGAAGGTTGCAGAAAGTAAGATTGTCTTTCTCGTATTGTACGTGGATGACATACTCTTGATAGGAAATGATGTTCCTATGCTGCACTCGGTCAAGCTCTTCCTATCACACAGATTCTCTATGAAAGATCTGGGTGATGCCTCCTGCATTCTGGGGATTAAGATCTATAGAGATAGATCTAAATGGGTACTGGGATTGTCCCAATCCAAGTACATTGACACCATACTAAAGAGGTTTAGTATGGAAGATTCTAAGCGTGGTGGTTTACCTATAATCTTTGGAATCACTCTCTCCAAAGAGATGTCTCCCAAGACTTATTTGGAGAGGGTCCGCATGCAAGGGATACCCTATGCTTCGGCTGTAGGCTCTATCATGTATGCGATGCTATGTACCAAACCAGATATAGCTTATTCACTAGGTGCAGTGAGCAGGTATCAATCGCATCCTGGGGAGAATCACTGGATAGCTGTGAAGAACATTCTTAAGTACTTGAGAAGGACTAAAGAAATGTTCTTGGTGTATGGTAACGGTGAACTCCAAGTGGAGTCCTTTACTGATTCGAGATTCCAGAGTGATAGGGACGACAGTAAATCGGTCTCGGGATTTGTCTTTACCCTCAATGGAGGGGCAGTCTGTTGGAAGAGTTCCAAGCAAGATACCGTGGCAGACTCGATGATGGAGGCTGAATACATCGCTACCAATGATGCCGCCAAGGAGGCTGTCTGGATAAAGAAGTTCATAACTGAACTTGGTGAGGTTCCGTCCATAGAGTATCCAATACCTTTGTATTGTGATAATAATAGAGCGGTGGGTTTGGCCAAGGAACCCAGGTCCCATCAAAAGTCCAGACATATTCTTCGACGGTATCACCTGATCCGGGAGATAGTTGATCGCCAGGAGATCGAGGTCAGGAGAGTTGACACGAAGAATAATACAGCGGATCCACTCATGAAGGCCATATCCCAGATACAGTTTGAGAGACTCTTCGGGATGTTGGGTATGAGATACTACAACAGTTGGCCTTAGTGCAAGTAGGAGATTGTTAGTTATATGTATACCCTAGAGGCCATTATTGTACATGATTGTATATTATAGTTGATGCTTGGACATCTATAAAGAGGACTTTCTTACTCGACATGATAGTATGCTATCTGATTGTACTTTATCTTAACATGTATACTTATGTATCTTTATATTGTCTCTCTGTTACATGTTGATAAAGCCCTTAGGATGTGTACTTGACTACCAGGACTATGATGTAGATCATACTAGTGGGGCCAGGGTAGTCCACAAGTACATCCTTTAATTGTTCCTAGTCGAGAGAGTATCGAGACGGGGCATCGATATTCCAGAGTAGACTAGTGTGTACGATTCTTGACCCTGTATGGGGCGATAGTTGATCCCACAACCATTGGTGTTTGACATCAGAGAATGTTCACAGGTGCTCAATAGAGAACGGGTACACCGAATAGGACTCGCCGAGAACTCCTAGATGGTATTATACCTAACGTCAGATAGCAGTTCTCTGGTGACACTGGTACAGGTTAGTCTGTAGACCCGAGATCGTCATAAAGTCTTGTGTGATTCCTACTGTGCTTTGATTTCCATCATGCCACGTTCAAGAGAACGTGCAAATCGGTGGCTTTTGGGTACAGTCTCGAATCACATGGAGGCAATGAGTGATAGGAGGGGTTTCGTCTCTCCCGGTATTGGGGGTTGATCTTGCGCTATGCTCCATTGGCCAAAACAAGAAATCCCTGGCCAGGGTTGCTGATATTTACTGATAAGTATTGTTAGTAGTTTCTCGAACCATTATGGGCTTTAAATCGGCATGATTTATCAAGTTACTAGGGTCTGACGTTAACCACCCCTAGACTCGATATGCGACATATCAGACGAAGAGACCGGATTGTACGATAATGTTACTGATTGGATTCGCGGGAGTATGAGTAGGCTTGCTTGTTGATCTTCTGATCGTTCAATACCCGGGTGACCGTTACGTTTAGCAGACCGCTTGCGGCTTGTGGGTGACTGATATGATCACCACCTGCTGCCGGCGTATTAACGAGTCTTTAGAGTCCTACCCAGTGGTTTCCTAGCTCAAGCTAAACGAAGTAGGGCACATATGTGATACGTGCGGGACCGAGATAGATACGTGTATATGATACTGTATTCTGTTTTCGCGATATTGGTTATATCTGATATAACCGGATTATTGGATCAAGTGTTGATTCGATGATTTAATATTAGTCGGTATATGAAGTATAGCCGGATTGTTAAATCAAGTGTTGATTTAATAATTTAATATATATATATATATTAGATATATATATATATATATATATATATATATTAACTAATATAAATTAGCTCACTAAAGAATTTTCTTTTCTTCGTTTATATTTATATAACACACACACACACACACTATATATATATATATATATATATATATATATATATATATATTTAAATGTATTTAGAATATTGTATCATGCTTGATGATACATGGAACTTGGCTATATGAGACTAACACTTAAGTTAAGATAATGTATAGTTTTAATTATTTAGATAAAACTAAAAATGAGGTGGAAATTAGTATGGTTGTAAAGCTTGGAGAAGCTTATAGAAACCTTGACTAAACTCCACTTGTTTTTGTTTTACTCTAGATATTATTTAACCTAACCTTATCCTAGCCTTAGTTAAGTCTCTACATGAGTTTATATTAGATATTATTCTCACCCATGGTTCAAGAGATACTTCATCTTCTTGATCTCATTTTTCATTACTTGATTTTTCTTGAGGTGAAAAAGAACGAGAGGTAAAATATTCTAAAGTGAGCTAAATTCTTACTTCATCAATCTATACCCTATTAGCCATTTTGTATAGGTTGTTTGCTTTACTTATCCATACATTAGTGAAGAGGTAGCTTGAGTTGAGTCTCCTCAAAGTAGATCATTTTCGGCCTCAAAGATCATTACGCAAGCTCGTTCATTTTGACTAGTGGAGCCTACGGAGAGTCCGGAACACCACTACTTGGAGCGAAGGGACTTCTACACGGAGCATTTGAAGTGATGGACCAATCTACAAAGCTTGTATTCCATAATCACTTAGGTTTATGCTTGCTTACTTGTAGTTAAACCCTAATTCTCTAGTTCGATTCTAAGTTTGAGTTCATTAACACACTATATTTTTTAAAATTGTATACTTGATACACCTTGAAACCCTAGTAGATGTGCTATGAAACTACAAAAGTTCCTTTAGACGGGTTTACGAACATGACATTCACGTTGATGTTCTGTGTTTGTGCTGATGTTGTAGTTGGATTGTCGTGGTGGATAGCTTGGGGTGCAATGATAATAGTATCATTTAGATTCAGTTGTATATTCATATTGCAGGGCGAGCGTCCGACACGTGGACTGCCGTCTTTGCCGGATTGTATATTATTTGTTTAGGGCACGACCGGGTTGAGGTCGATGTTGTAACGTTTTAAAAATCGTTTAGGTTAATTGTCCAATAATTAGTAATACAACTTGTGTTTTCCGTAAAACTTTGTTATAATTATTTTTCCACATAGACTTAAATACACCTATTTTAACTATGTAATTGCTAGTATTGGTATTTAATTAGTCGCTTATTAATTTCTAGTTTATTTAATTTGTTGGGGTAAAAATTTACACCCCCGTTGACCGAGTCAAAGTCAAGGTCGACCCCAAGCCAGGTGGGCCCAAGCCCAGGTCAAGCGGGCCCATGCCCGAGTCGAGCCCGCGGCCAGCCTCTTCCATGCTAAAATATAGATCATGTAATAAATAATTTTTATGTATTTTTTTATACATGAATGTATGCAAAATGGGCATAAAGCCAATATTTTGTAAGCCCATGGCTTATGTGCAAAAAATGAAATGGCACATGAGCCATGGGATGGCTAAAATGCCATTTTTGTGAAGCCCAAGGGGCTATATGCAAATAAGTAAGCCTATAAAAGGCAACATGATGAATAAAAAAGATACCTTTCATTCTCTCCAAAAAAAGTTTCAGAGCTGAGCTTTTTCTTCCTTCTCCAAGGTTCCAAAACCTTCTTCTTTCTTTTGAATTAAATCAAGAGTTTTACTCTTCCTTTTTCAAAACAAATTAGTTTTTCACCACAAAACCCATCAAGGGGAACTCAGATCTTCCATCAGATCTCAAAAAGAAAAGATTTTGAAATCCCACATCTCTTGATCTTCAAGATCCAGCTAACAGAGGAGGAAGAAGAAGAACATCTTTCACTAAACCCTCAAAAAAAAAAAGAAGAAGAAAAACACATTCAGGAGTCCAACTCCTCTCTGATTTCTCTCATGAGAAATTTTTTTAGGCTAAAAGCCTCCTGTGCCTCTCCGGCGCGCAGCGCAAGTGCGCAAGGCGCCAGCGTGCCGACACGTGGCGCGCGCGCGCTTGCGCAAGTGCGCAAGGCGCCCGCGTGCCGACACGTGGCGCGCGCGCTTGCGCACCTGCGCGCTTGAGCAAGTGCGCAAGGCGCCCGCGTGCCGACACGTGGCGCGCGCGCTTGCGCACCTGCGCAAGTGCGCAAGGCGCCCGCGCGCCGACACGTGGCGCGCGCGCTTGCGCAACTGCGCAAGTGCGCAAGGCGCCCGCGCGCCGACACGTGGCCCCCACGCATCCCTTGGATGCCCTTTTCCCTCTCTTTTTATGTACATACATATACACATACATATGTATACAAATTCACACATATACATACTCCGCCACATTCTCCCCCTCCAAAAAATTTTCGGGCCGGGGCGCTGCCCCGAACCCCGCAAGGGGGCTGCTAGCCCCCTTGACCCCCAGCCCGCTATCCGGGTAGTGGGACCCCCGTAAAAACTCTGCGTGGCTCCCGATATATCCAAAACCCCCTTCCAAAACACACGCACACTGCACATTGAGTTCGCATGACCAGTTTAACCCGTTAATCGGAGGTTCCCTCGCCCCAAAGGCGATGGGTAATTAACGGCAGCTTAGTCCGCGGCTGCCGGAGATTCGGATCCCCACAATCATTAAACCCCGGCCTACCCTCGGCAGGGGGAATCTGTAGTACGCCTGACAAGCGCTCGCGTATTCCCATCTCACTGGGGTGACGAAAAACACCCTACAGATTCTGGCACGCCCGGTGGGACCAATCTCTCCTCCCATATTTCGGGTTAAGCGTTCATGCGAACTCAATCAATATACATACCTATATTTATACTAAAAATAATGTTTTTTTCATGCAGATTTTCAAGCAATCACCTTCCGACGATGTCTTCGATGATGGACTCAGCTCGCGTCTCCTACACGATGAGGATAGACTCTAGGACGGTCCTTCCGGCCAGTCTCGGGCGACAATGGGAGGAGCCGCTGCTACCATTTGGCTCTATTATGTTCATGCCAGTTGGCGTCATCCCAGCTCCTCAACCCCCGGTGACAGACAAACCGGTCTCGAAAGGCAGGAGACCAAATGTGGTGATCTCAAGGGCGCCCCAACCCAAACGCAAGTCGGTGTCTGAACGAATTTCCTTGGCTCTAGGTGGGGGCAAGGCCATCAACACCAACAAAGCTACAACGCGTCCCGAGCAAGCTCCAGCGGTGCCCTTGACCACTGCTCGATCGGGTGTCTTCTCTAAGCTCCCCTCTGATCAACTCACAATGGCTCCCCGGGTAGTGGATGCCCGCCAAGCCTTCAAAATCGAGAAGCTAAGGGAGAAAAGGCTCAGATATAGAGCCAACAAAAGGGCTAGGGCTCCTGCCAGGCTGAACCTCATGAGGTTCGAAGAACAGGGTTACCCCGCCGAAGATGAGGAAATGGCTGGGTATGTGGTCCACACTGTCTACACGGTGGGCACGCGCAGCAAGAGCAAGGACGGGGCTACCACATCTCAAACCCAATCTGGCTTGAATGTGGTGGCCGCTTCCCAAGAACAGCCGCCTCCGCTGGATGATGAAAACCCTCTCGATGAGGCTGATAGGCAAAGAGAGCCCTCAATTCATGAGGAGTCAGGCTCGGAAAGCGAAGATGAGCCAACTTTCCGTCCTAAGACCGCAGAGCAACAACTTCTCCAAGAGCTCCGAAAGCAGCTCAGAAGCAAAGACAAGGAGATGACCAAACTCTACTCAAAGATCGACGACTTGACAAATGTCGTCTTACGGCTTACGGCCCAACTTGCCTCTCAGCCGCCCAATCAGGCGCAGGGCTCTCATGAACCGGGAAATGGTGTCCCAAAGCAGCCGACGCCTATTCCCTCAAATCCAAAAGTGGCCGGACCGCATGAAAGTCAATCGCATCCTATCTCAGGAAATGTCTTGGCTACCGATGACAGTAGCCCGCTAACTCAAGATCAAATCATGGATTTGGTTGCCAGCAAAGTCAAAACATTGGTGGCCGAAGCCGAAGCGCGAAAGGATATCAGCAGTAGTGGGAGACCATATCCTGTTCAGTATGATCTGGTAGAATTTCCTAGCGGCTATGTCATCCCCAAATTCGGAAGATTCGATGGGACGGGAAATGCGAATCAGCATATCGCCCACTTCAAAGCCTCATGCGGAAATACTGGGGGCAATGATGCGCTTCTCCTCCGCCAGTTCGTTAATAGCTTGACCGATGTTGCTTTCGACTGGTACGCGAGCATACCGGATGGCTCCGTCACAACTTTTGTCCAAATGGAGTCTCTGTTTCGGCAGAGGTTCATGAGCGTCAGCGATAAGATTACCATTGCCGAGCTCGTAAGGACCAAACCCAAGAGCGACGAAAGCAGCACGGATTTTATAACCCGATGGCGCAATCTCTCCGTCAAATGCGAACCGCTGATAGAGCAGGACCAATCTGTCAGTCTCCTCGTCGGAAATCTCAACAATTGGATGGCCCCGTTTTTATGCACCGCGGGTCTCAAAACATTCCAAGAGCTGACCAGGAAAGTCCAGATGCTGGAGCGCTCGAAACATGAGTCCTCCTCGGATTCTCAAAATAACAATAAGTCCTGGAGAAACCGGAAGGACGATAATCGCAAAGGCGGAAACTCCGATGATTCTGAATCTTTCAACACTTCGGCTAACCGAAATAAGCAAGGGATGAGCGGACCTAGCGCCAACCAGCCTCGGAAGCCAATGTTCGGAGAGGGAGGAGAATCTCCACTGAAAGAGAAGCTAGATAAGGTCTATTCCTTCAGAAGGGACAAAATCCGTAAAATATTCAAAGACGCCCTGAAGAACGGTCTACAACTGCCAGAGTCAAAAAGACCGCAGGAAGCGAATAGGACCGACGACCCCAAATACTGCCCCTATCACAGAGTGATAGGTCATGCCATTGAGGATTGCTTCGTCTTCAAAGATTGGGTCGAAAAGCAATACAAGGCAGGAGAAATAGAACTGTCCAAAGGCGTGTTAAACAACAGTCAAGTTGCAACCGCCAATTTCATACAAACGGAGACCGAAGTTCTTCGTGAAACCGATTCTCTTAGACATCTGCCTATCTCTGAAAACAATCGACCACCACGTCATTAAACTGGAACAGTCGACCTCTAAGTCGTTAAACTGGGAATGTAAAAAGAAATATGTAAATAAAAAAAAATGTGTAAATAAAAGGAAAATAAAGAAAAGCCGAAATGATGGGGCAACTCGCAATAAAAATCAGCGAGTAAAATAAAGATGAAGATAAAAGCCGAAATGATGGGGCAACCGCGAATAAAAGCCGAAATGATGGGGCAATCGCGACCTTCGCGATAAGAAAAGCTGAAATGATGGAGCAATTGCGGTAAAACAAAAAAATACAAAAACAACAAAAAAAAACAGCGGCGAATGATGAGTCGCTCCTGGTACCATATTCCAGTGCAGCGATGCAGACGCCAAACAAAAATTCAAATTTCCAAAGTTCTCCCAGCCCTACGGCCAGTCCCCAAATTGACTGCCGTATACAATCCACGGGCTCAAATAATTCTCATCACGTCCATGCCCCACCACGATTACCGGTTACGCGGCTGGTCTCCGCCTCTGGAATTATGCTCCATTGAGAAGACCCACTCATGTGTCCTCACGATACATGAGGAGAACAAACTTTTGTGGGATCCTTACGACTCATAAAGGAAAAACACACTTGGGGGTCCTCACGACTCCTAAGGAGAAAATGCACCTACGGGATCCTTACGACTCGTAGGGAGAAAATACTTTATGGGACCCTTACGGCCCATAGAATTGAAAAGCCTTAGGTGATAGGGATCCAAACCTGTCTTCTAAGCCATCGCTCCCCAATCCCCAAGTGGCGAATGATGAGTCGCTCCCGGTACAATATTCCAGTGCAGCGATGCAGACGCTAACCAAATTCCAATACCATACCCCACGTGGCGAATGATGAGTCGCTCCTGGTACCATATTCCAGTGCAGCGATGCAGACGCCAACCAAATTCCAATCCCATGCCCCAAAGGCGAATGATGAGTCGCTCCTGGTACCATATTCCAGTGCAGCGATGCAGACGCCAACAAAGTCCCGAAATTTGTATGGCCCTACGGTCTGGATCATACATCCTGCAAAACCGTATACAATCCACGGGCGTAAAACAATTCCAATTCCTCCCAAGTCCTACCGGTGAGACCACATTCAAAGTCCCACCGGCGGTGAAGATTCAAAAAAAAGGGGTATGTCCACAAGCAAAATGGGCACGGATGAAAACCCGAAAGGGCTCCGTGAGTAAAAACAGCAGGACTGCCGGCGAGTTTGTGAAAACCCGAAAGGGCGCAAACTTGTGAAAAAAAGATGAAATGCACTCGCAAAGTCCTCTCGACTTTGTGAGGAGAAAATTCCCGCGTGAGATCCTTACGACTCACAAAGGAGCAACACACTTGGGAGTCCCCACGACTCCCAAGGAGAAAATACACTTACGGGATCCTTACGACCCGTAGGGAGAAAATGCTTTGTGAGACCCTCACGGCTCACAAAATTGAAAGGTCTTAGGCGATAGGGACCTAAAACCTGTCTCCTAAGCCATCGTTTCCTAATAAGCAAACGCAAATGATGATTCGCTCCTGGTACCATATTCCAGTGTAGCGATGCTGATGCCAAACAAAAAAAAACAACAACTCCCAAATCCTCTCCCATGACAAATGATGATCCGCTCCTGGTACCATATCCCAGTGTAGCGATGCTAATGTCAACCCAAATCAAATCAAACCAACAACCTCTACGGAGGAATCATGCTCCGTCCCAGAATTTACCCCGTGTCGGAATTATGCTTCGGCTCGGAATCAACCAACGACCTCCTCGTCGGAATTATGCTCCGTCTCGGAATCAAGTCAGCCAACAAGCTCTGCGCCGGAATCATGCTCCGTCTCAGAATATACCCCGTGTCGAAATCATGCTTCGCCTCGGAATATTTTCCTCCCTTGTCGGAATTATACTTCGCCTAGGAATCTACCTCTGCATCGGAATCAAGCTCCGCCCTTCGGAATGATGCTCCGAACCCTGGAATCAAGCTCCGCCCTTCGGAATGATGCTCCGAACCCTGGAATCAAGCTCCGCCCTTTGGAATGATGCTCTGAACTCTGGAATTATGCTCCGCTCTTCGGAAAGATGCTCCGAATCCTGGAATTATGCTCCGCTCTTCGGAACGATGCTCCGATCTCTGGAATTATGCTCCGATCATCGGAATGATGCTCCGAACTCTGGAATCATGCTCCGCTCTTCGGAAAGATGCTCCGATCCCCTGGAATGATGCTCCGCCCATCGGAATAATGCTCCGATCCCCTGGAATCATGCTCCGCTCATCGGAATGATGCTCCGATCCCTGGAATCATGCTCCGCGAATCGGAATGATGCTCCGATCCCCTGGAATCATGCTCCGCTCATCGGAATGATGCTCCGATCCCTGGAACCATGCTCCACCCATCGGAATGATGCTCCGATCCCCTGGAATCATGCTCCGCTCATCGGAATGATGCTCCGATCCCTGGAATCATGCTCTGCTCATCGGAATGATGCTCCGATCCCTGGAATCATGCTCTGCATTTCGAAATGATGCTCCGATCCCCAGGAATCATGCTCCCCGAGGGATACTCCGACCCTGGAATTATTCTCCGCGCTTCGGAATGATGCTCTGACGTTGGAATTATGCTCCGCGAATCGGAATGATGCTCCAATCCTCGGGAATCATGCTCCCCGGGATGATGCTTCGCCTCCGGAATAATGTTCCACCTCGAAGTTCAGCTTCAAGATCCATCAATTTCATGCACACAACTCAAACGTGCGGTGTGCATTTATTGATGGGGGGCACTTTGTTGGGGTAAAAATTTACACCCCCGTTGACCGAGTCAAAGTCAAGGTCGACCCCAAGCCAGGTGGGCCCAAGCCCAGGTCAAGCGGGCCCATGCCCGAGTCGAGCCCGCGGCCAGCCTCTTCCATGCTAAAATATAGATCATGTAATAAATAATTTTTATGTATTTTTTTATACATGAATGTATGCAAAATGGGCATAAAGCCAATATTTTGTAAGCCCATGGCTTATCTGCAAAAAATGAAATGGCACATGAGCCATGGGATGGCTAAAATGCCATTTTTGTGAAGCCCAAGGGGCTATATGCAAATAAGTAAGCCTATAAAAGGCAACATGATGAATAAAAAAGATACCTTTCATTCTCTCCAAAAAAAGTTTCAGAGCTGAGCTCTTTCTTCCTTCTCCAAGGTTCCAAAACCTTCTTCTTTCTTTTGAATTAAATCAAGAGTTTTACTCTTCTTTTTCAAAACAAATTAGTTTTTCACCACAAAACCCATCAAGGGGAACTCAGATCTTCCATCAGATCTCAAAAAGAAAAGATTTTGAAATCCCACATCTCTTGATCTTCAAGATCCAGCTAACAGAGGAGGAAGAAGAAGAACATCTTTCACTAAACCCTCAAAAAAAAAGAAGAAGAAAAACACATTCAGGAGTCCAACTCCTCTCTGATTTCTCTCATGAGAAATTTTTTTAGGCTAAAAGCCTCCTGTGCCTCTCCGGCGCGCAGAGCAAGTGCGCAAGGCGCCAGCGTGCCGACACGTGGCGCGCGCTTACGCAAGTGCGCAAGGCGCCCGCGTGCCGACACGTGGCGCGCGCGCTTGCGCGCCTGCGCAAGTGCGCAAGGCGCCCGCGCGCCGACACGTGGCGCGCGCGCTTGCGCGCCTGCGCAAGTGCGCAAGGCGCCCGCGCGCCGACACGTGGCGCGCGCGCTTGCGCAACTGCGCAAGGAGCCCGCGCGCCGACACGTGGCGCGCGCGCTTGCGCAAGTGCGCAAGGCGCCCGCGCGCCGACACGTGGCCCCCACGCATCCCTTGGATGCCCTTTTCCCTCTCTTTTTATGTACATACATATACATATACATATGTATACAAATTCACACATATACATACTCCGCCACATTCTCCCCCTCCAAAAAATTTTCGGGCCGGGGCGCTGCCCCGAACCCCGCAAGGGGGCTGCTAGCCCCCTTGACCCCCAGCCCGCTATCCGGGTAGCGGGACCCCCGTAAAAACTCTGCGTGGCTCCCGATATATCCAAAACCCTCTTCCAAAACACACGCACACTGCACATTGAGTTCGCATGACCAGTTTAACCCGTTAATCGGAGGTTCCCTCGCCCCAAAGGCGATGGGTAATTAATGGCAGCTTAGTCCGCGGCTGCCGGAGATTCGGATCCCCACAATCATTAAACCACGGCCTACCCTAGGCAGGGGGAATCTGTAGTACGCCTGACAAGCGCTCGCGTATTCCCATCTCACTGGGGTGACGAAAAACACCCTACATAATTATTTTCCTTAATTATTTATTTTTAAATATTATTTTAAGCTTTCACTTGCACACTAAATTAATGCTAATTATAAATTAGAATGGGTTAATACATTTTGAGCACCATGACAAAATTAAACTAAATTGTAACATGTTGTCTTAAACAAGGTTTGACCATGGTTCTCGATTATGTTAAACTTTTATAAAAATAAAAGAAAAATGAAAAGAATAGGAAAGAGAGGCATGGTGTATATTAATGAGGTATGGGGAGAGTTTGACTTGATGATACACACCTCTCTCACTCTCCACCTCCTCACAACAGCAGCCCCTCCCTCACTTTTAGCCAAATCTGCAACCCTCCACTTCTTCATCTTCTTTCATTTCCAAAAAAAAAACCACACAAAAACTCATCTCAAAAATCCACAAAATTAATTCAATTTCCTATCAAAATTAATCACAAGATTTCTTTGCCTAAACTAGCTTGAATGTTGATTCAAGTTTGCATTTTGGATGGCCAAATTAGCAAGTTAGATCTCCAAAATCTTGAGGTATGAAAACTTAATCCAAGTTGTTACTTGTTAATTTTTGCTTAAATCTAATTTTAATTAGATGTTAATATAGCTTTAATTTAAAAATAGAATTTTAAAAAGAAGGGTTTGAGGTTGAGTTAAGGTTCTTATCATTTATTTATATTAGCTAAGTATAGTTAACATCTAATGGTGTTATCAAATATAATCTAGTTGTTAAACTTGCAAATCTTTGCTTTAATCATCTTAATTAAATGTTCATGCAAGTAATTTCATGATTAGTGTGTAAAAAGTGAGATTTAAAATTTGTAAATATTGGTGTGGCTTAATTAAGATATTTAAGTGTAATTTGTGACCACTAGGTTTGCTAAAACATCTGGTTTTGCACTAAAATGGTTAATTGTTGCTTACTAGGTTTTTAAAATAAAAAGGTTTTAATTAAATTTGAGGTCGTGATGATCTACAACTTACTTCCCATAATATTTAGTGTGATGTGAATACGCGATTGGTACGATTGGGTTCTAGGTTTGGTGGTTGCTACGCATAGCGACCCCTAGTTGTGGTTCGTGGCGATGTCGTGTGCGTTTTGTGCACCAAGTGTGCGCATCTAGTTAGTTCACATTAGTTACTTCGTATCGTCTTGACTTCGTGTCCATTAAAATGTCTAACCTCATATATACTTATTGTGCAATTCTAGGATCGGCTGCGGAGGCGTCGGACGCGGCACGGAAGGGCAAGTAGGTGATTGGATTCGACTAGACGAGACTTTTCTGTGAGTAGATGTACACATCTATGGGGGGATCGTCTGGATGGCGCAAGGCGCCCGATAATTAGGATTACTAGTAGTGCTTGTAGTTATATGCATAGTCTCCTAGTCATTCATCTCATTGCATTGCATCAACTTATATATATGATATTATCTCATAGGACACTTGCACCATTACCATTGGTTCATGCCGCACATGCACTATTTATGCGAACACACACGCCATTGGTAATTGCTATGTCACGAACACTATAGAACTTGCTAAAAATCGGTATCTGTGCATTTGCATCATGTATTATATGTAGATTTTAGTTGTATACTCATTGCATCAGAATGGGTATGTAGGTTGTTAGTCATATGCCTCATCGCATCATCATTCATGCATAGCTCCTAGTTGTACATCGTATTGTATATTATCGATATCATAGAC
This sequence comes from Agapanthus africanus, assembly GCA_030015575.1. Taxonomy (NCBI): domain Eukaryota; kingdom Viridiplantae; phylum Streptophyta; class Magnoliopsida; order Asparagales; family Amaryllidaceae; genus Agapanthus; species Agapanthus africanus. The sequence goes on from JASDDO010000008.1 coordinate 357,353,312, forward strand.
ATCCATTATTACCGACATGTTCATATATTGTGATTCTTCTTGGAGATTTCAGTATTTATGAGGTTTCTGGATTTTGGGAAAAACCGCAAGAATTTATAAACCTATTATCATTTTAAAAATGCAAGTTGCGGTTTTCTCTTGATATGATGTATGTGTCGTCCACCATGAGTTTTCCAGATTTCTGTTGATTTTCAAGACCCGATTCGAGGAGTAAGATGAACCGTCTCGGGTATATGGTGGGCTCGGTAAGGTACCCCGGGGCAATAAGCTCGAGTTGTAGACGATGAGCCTGACAGGGGAGGACTACCTACCGGTGATGTCTGGCGCGGCGGATATCCGGAGGATACCAATCGTAGTCGTGAGATTTGATGTTATGGGCCGATCCGGACTGACGGAGCCTGAGATATTGAGGATATTATGTTGATGCTTGACATGGACTTTTCTTTCGATTTCACTGATGATACTCCAGTTTTTATTACACAAAAGTTTTATGAGATAAGGATACAGATCTTCTCATATCAGTTATATCTGGATTTCGTGTTGATCATCCATTCATACTAGTGCATCGCATCATATTGGTATATGTAGGCTGTGACGCATTTGCGTCATGCTTACGATAGCCTTATTAGATGTTACTTACTACTCACGAGTTAGCAAATCATCCCCGTTGTGCCACGGTATCTTGCAGGTCTAACCCATCAGAACAGTAGCGGCGGGCATACTTCCTCAATTTGCTTCATTTGCATTGACTTGCGGTTTGCTCATAGGTGGGTTGCGAGGATATTTTTGATCCCGCCTTGTGTATTATTATTGTATCTAGTACACTCTATCTACGTTATCTACCATTTTCCACCAGTTGTGTATTGGACTTAGATGGTGATCTTGTGAGACTTGTATGCATTCTATTTCTGGTGTCGATGTTCACTTGAGCCGACGTGGTGTTTTCTCATTTCTTGTTTTTAGATGCTTTTCTCATATTATGATGATATATGTTGCATGTGGTTGTGATTCCGCCATTGGCGAAGAGCTAACTCCCGCTTGGGGATGCCTTATTCATTACTTATGTATATTCTTGTTTTGTACCCGTTTACGGCCAGTTTTTACGAAGGAGACTTTGCCAAAATTTTCGGGAAAATTTGATATTTTAAAAATGTTTAATGCGACCTTATTTTGTTAAAATCGCTTTCTTTAAAACAAGTTTTCCTTCACTCTATTTATTTAACGGTTTAGATTCCTGGTCTTTGGCTTACTTAGATTATGTTACGCCTCTAGACGTTGCGTAATTTAAGTGCCAGTCACGTTCCGTACATTCGGGTCATGACAGATGTCACCATTGTACATATTATTTCATTTTCTTTACTAGGATTACCCCGCGGTGGAGTGCACGAATAGATGGGTTTTAGAAGGCAACAAGCCCGCATCTCATACTGTTGAGATGGAGGGGGCTTCGCTCTAGAATTGGCAGGCTATTCGCCGCACTCGTAGAGGGTATATGATGACCCACGGAGGGGCGCTCAATTTACCGGATCCCGTGGAGTGCTGGGTGGCCCATTCACTTTGTTGATTGGGGTTGCCTCATTTCTGGGATTAGTGGGTAACTTGGCGCGCTCGTAGGGGTCCAGGTTTTCATTGCACAGGCTATCCACACAACCGGGAATGTCAGGTTTTATTTGCGGCTCAAGTGAAACCCGAGGCTCCAAGATTATCCGCCATTCTGTGTTACTTGCTGAGATTTTGTGATGTTGATTATATCATGCTTGGGACGAATGTTATATATATTTATATATATAATAGTAGATGTTGTACATGTTTTGCACCCGTGCTAGTCCATCCCCCGCTCTGCCGTCGGTTAAGTAACCTAACGGTGCATGACGGGGCCCCGTGGCGAATGCGGATGGCATATGCGTACATTGTATTTTTGTTCTTTTCTAGTGTGATAGGTTAATTGATGGGACCGCATTAATTTTGATTAATGCTAGAAAAGAAACCTAAAAATATGTTGTTGGAATAAATTTCGAAAAACTATGGTTATATTCTTTCTCTTTGCATAGTGTTATTCGGTCGTGAATATCTAGCACCTCATTCCAGGAGGCGAGAGCCGAGAGACCTTCACGGGGAGTGACCCCTTAAGCAAAAGTTTATACTGTAGATTACTCAGGGTTTTTTTCAAAACCAGAAGTTTTCAAAAGCGGAGCCTAAACCGCTCCTTTTCAAAACTGCTCAAGTTCCTTCAATGATATCAAGTTCATTATGTTAAAGGGTTTTTTCGCCAAAAACCCAGCCATAGCCCTCCATCATTTCGGATTGGTAATGCTTAGTATTCGTGCTACACATTTCGATCTTTAGTCGAGGCGTAGTGTTCGGTAGCTATGTAATACTTTTCTGTTGCATGGAAATGCGATTGGTTAGGACAGTCGTACAATCATTTTGATCTTTAGTCAAGGCTCATACGGATGGGTCTAATGCAATCAAGATAATGACGGGTATAACTTGACTAGGACCTTTTGACATTTTGATCTTTAGTCAAGGTCACTTGGGTCCTAAGGGCAAAAACCACATCGGGAGTTTCAAATATACAAGAAACTTGCAGTTTTTGGCATACCATCACGAGTGTGGTGACTAGAGTAGATTCCATCTAGGTCATCGCACAATGATAGTTAGATCCCGATCCCACTGACGAGTAGGATTACCCTTGGGAGATTATTTCACTTAAAAATCAATGCTATAAACCAACTAGGTGTCTAGAACGGTGTTAGCGGTGGTACGCCTCTAGGGAAAAGAGGTTACATAATTAAGGAACTTCGTGAAAGCGTTTGAAAACCTCCCTCGAAGTACCGACACTAGCCTGGCCAAAAGGTTAAGCAAGTATTGTGACGTGCGATTAATCCTGACCAGTTCTTCTTTTTGGGTTTGAAGAAGAATTCGAGGAAACAGTGGGAGCCATCCTCATTAGATAAATTAATAACCAATCTAATTTTGCAAGAGCGGATGCTAAGTGTTTCCTTTCACTCTCTCCATGTAGCAACCATTTCATACCCTAATCAAGATAATAAAATGTATCGCTTGGCCGATCCGAATTCTTATTCGGGACTAGGGAACGTCAGTTCGGCTCTAAACTATGACAGCTGTTATGAGTATGAGCAAGGGAAAGAGGATTGCATGAATTCCTTGATGACCTCAACGAAGAAGAAGCATACTATTGCGTCTCCTTCAGGTGTTCTTGTTATTGAGAACTGTTTTTCGGTCAGTCCTGTCTCCTGGGTACTAGATACCGGATCAGGATCTCATATCTGAAATTTATTGCAGGGACTGAGAAAAAGTAGAATAGTTAGACCTGGTAATATGTCCCTCAGAGTAGGGAACGGAGCACAAGTTAATGCTGCTGCCGTCGATGAATATCACCTAGTGTTGCCAGAAGGCAATACTATGATTTTAAACAATTGCTACAATATACCTTCCATGGTTTGCAACATCATATCAGTTTCTTTGCTTGATAAAGATGGATATAAGTTTTTTCTTGATAGAAATATCATGAACATTTACCTTAATCAGGTATTGGTTGCAGAAGGTACACTGTGTAGTGGTATCTATGTTCTAAATCAAAACACAGTTTTCAATATACAAAACACACACAAGAAGAAGAGTTCAGATACGAACGAATCCTACTTGTGGCATTGTAGATTTGGTCATATCGGAGAGAAAAGACTAAGTAAGTTGCATATGGATGGACATTTAAATACGTTCGAATTTTCATCTTATGAAACTTGTCAGTCTTGTCTCAAGAGAAAGATGACCAAATCTCCGTTTACTGGACACGGAGAAAGAGCAGCAGAGCTCTTGGGACTCATACACAGGGATGTGTGTGGTCCGATATCTATACATGCAAGGGGTGGGTTCTCGTACTTCATCACATTCACTGACGATCTCTCTAGGTTCGGGTATATGTATCTTATGAAACACAAATCTGAATCTTTTGAGAAATTCAAAGAATTTGGACAGGAAGTAGAGAACCAGACTAGCAAAAGTATCAAGTGTTAGTTATATGTATTCCCTAGAGGCCATTACTGTACATACGATGTATATTGTAGTGGATGCTTCGACATATATAGGGAAGACTTTCTTGCTCGACATGATAGTATGCTATCTGGCTACACTTTATCTAAACATGTACTCTGACTGTCTCTATGTTACATGTTGATAAAGCCCTTAGGATGAGTACTTGACTACCAGGACTATGATGCAGATCATACTACTGGGGACAGTGTAGTCGCCAAGTACATCCTTCAAATGTTCCTAGTCGTGGGAGTGCCGAGACAGGGCATCGATACTCCAGAGTAGACTAGTGTATGCGCTTCTTGATCCATATGATGGGCGATGGATGATCCCATATCCATTGGTGTTTGACATCAGAGAAGGTATACAGGTGCTCAGTAAAGACTGGGTACACTGGACGGACTCGCCGAGAACTCCCAGATGGTATTATACCTCACGTCAGATGGCAGTTCTCTGGTGACACTGGTACAGCTTAGTCTGTAGACCCGAGATCGTCATAGAGTCTTGTGTGATTCGCACTGTGCTTTAATTTCCATCATACCACGTCCAAGAGGGCATGCAAAAAGGTAGCTTTTTGGTACAGTCCCGAATAACATGGAGGCAATGAGCGATAGGAGGGGTTTCGTCTCTCCCGTTATAGGGAGTTGATGTTGCGCCGTGTTCGATTGTCTATAACTGGAAATCCCTGGCCAGGGTTGCTGAGATTTAATGGTAAGTGTTATTAGTAGTTTCTTGAACTGTTATAGACCTCATATCGACACGACTTATTAAGCTACTGCGGTCTGACGTTTACCACCCCTAGGCGAGATATGCGACATATCAGACGAAGAGACCGGACTGTACGGGAGTGTTACTGGTTGGATTCACGGGAGAATGTACAGTCTTGCTTGTTGATCATCTGATTGCTCAATACCTGGGTGGCTGTTACGTTTAGCTGACCGCTTGCAGCTTGTGGGTGTTTGATATAATCATCACCTACTACCGGCGTATTGACGATTCTTTAGAGTCCTACACAGAGGTTTCCTGGCTCATGCAAAACGGAGTAGGAGCACATATGTGATATGTGCGTGACCGAGAATAATACGTGTATGCGATATCGTATTAGATTCTCGCGATATGAGATATCGGCTGGGTATATGTGATATAGCCGGGTCATCGGATCAAGGGTTGATTCGATGAACTGATACAGATTATATTAGTCGTTTATTTATGAAATAGCTGGATTATCGGATCAAGTGTTGATTCGATAATTTAATATATAATTATATATTTGATATATTAAATTTCATTAACTAGTATAAGCTTACTTAAAGATTCTTTTTCTCACTCGGGTAATACATTGATATATATATATGTGATATATGTTAATCGTATTATTTTATTTTATTACAAAATATATTGTATATGTGATATATAATATTGTAACAAGTTAAGGTTACAAATGCAACATGTTTTGTGGAGTTTAAACATGGTTAGGGTTTAAATTAGGGTTAAGCTTTCTTGAAGCTTCTAGAAGCTTTGTTTTTGTTTTTAATCAAAGATATTTTGTAAAGATATTTTGTTGATATTTCTTAACCAAACCCAAACCCTTTACCATGGTAAAATCTCTACAAGGGTCAAGTCATCATTCTTAACCCATGGTTGCATTTCTAACCACACACATGTTTTCATTATTCATCACGAATGAAATTGTTCTTCTTCTTCCTCTTGAAAAAAGCTTTCTAGCTTTTTGACATGTGATGATTTTGGGTGAGATAAAGAAAACAAATGAGAGCTAAATTCCTACTTCATCATCCTCATCTTTTCTTGCCACTTAGATTAGGGTGTTTGCTTTGCTAATACTTGATTAGCAAAGCAAGAGCTTGGGTTTGAGTTTCTTCAAGGTAGATCATCTTAGTTATTGAAGATCGGAAGCAAGCTTGCATCTTTCTTTTCATGGAGCCTCTCTTGGGTCCGGGTACTCGATGATCGCAGCGAAGGGACCTCAACATGGAGCTTTAGAAGTGAAGGAACGGACTACAAAGCTTGTAATCCCAAACTCTTAGAAGTAAAGTTGTTTACTTGCTCTTTGTTCCGCCTAATCTCTAGTCTAAGATCTTGGTTAGGGTTGTTCGGCACATGAAAAATTTGATTTTGGCATGGTTGATGCCTTGTAGAACCTTGTTCTAGTGCCTAGTAACCCTATCAAAATGGTATCAGAGCCAAGTTAGAGATTTAGGCGAATTCTATATGAAGTTTAAAGTCCGATCGAACTTCGAAATGTCACAATACACCCCCTCTCTGGAAATTTTTTAAAATACTGTTTTTTTCTGTATTAAAAAAACTTAGAAAATTAAGCAGGGAATCCTAAGAATTACTGTGAAGTACGGAGCACTAATTCCCTCATTGGACCGCGGAACCGCGGCCAAACCATGCGTTTGGCGGCGGTTCCGCGGCCAACTTCAAAAGTTTGGTGCTACCACTTCTAGGTTTTATTCTTGGTTAATTTTGCATGCTTCTGGGAATTTTAATTATACTCAAGTGTTGAGTTTTCTGGAGATTTTTTTGTATTCGTTGATTCGATCGGAAAGTTTAACTTCGTTTAACGTTTTCCGGGTAATTTAGAACGTGTTAAAAAGTTCGAAAGAATATCAATAACTCACTTTTTCCCCTGCCGGAAAATTTCCAAGTATTGGATTTTTTTCCTTAGTTAAAGAACATTCACAGTCGTGCAAGTAACTCGGTGGACCCTCTAAAAGAACACAAACCTTAACTCGATTATGCGACCGTCTGAACCGCCTCTAAACCTTAGGGTTTGGGGCAGTACGGCGTTGCCACATGTGAGGCGTTGGTTTGACCCTTCTACGGCTGGACCATTAGTAGCGTGGCATGTGATGGATATTTTTTGAACTCCGCTCAAGTGTTGAGGTATTTGGGAAATCTTGGGTGTTTGTTTATTCGATCGGAAAGTTTAACATTGTCTATTTATCTGGAATGTGATACAATATTTGGAATCCACAAGTAGTTATGAGATAACTTATTTGAATGTTATAAATCTAGCAGTTTAGTCTCAGATGATCGGTTGCCACGGGATTTTGATGCGATCAAAAGTCCGTCGCAATCACGTAGCGTACGCGGATACTCGCTGGGTAAACTTAATAGATAGCCACACCCCATAGCCCCGACCAAGTGACTGTAGGAGAACCCCGTCGCCAAAAGCATCCGTTCGGGTGCTCGCGGCAGCGGTGTTCCTCTATAGTGCACTTCGTCGACGGCATCCGGGGGTGCGGCCGTCTACTAAAGTTTGCGACGAGCATTTGATCAGGATGTTGGGAATCTTGTTGAATTTCCCGACTTGATATTGAAAAGTGTTTTCGAGATCGAGACTAAAATGCGTGGTTTATAATTGTTAGGCATGCGATGTCTAAGGAATTCATTTGGTTAGGCATGAGATGTCTAAGGAGGTTGCGGATTCCAACTGTTGTAGTTTTACACTTTCTTTTCTGCGACCGTAAGTGTTATATGTGGTGTATCGCCGTTTTCGTTGCTATACATCAACAACAATTGGGATACGCATATTTACTTACGTTGATGATATGTGTTATTATGTGTTGTTGTGATATGTTATATTGGATCATCGTGTTCTGAATAGCCGGGTGTTTTATGTGAGATGAGAGTTTTTCATTTTTATTCATGTAAAATTCATTGTATGTAATATTATTTTATTGGGGCACTTCCAGGTTGAGGATGATGTCACCATTGTATATTATTTACTTTTCCGCATTAGATAGACCCAAGGAGGGGAGCACAAGTAACCGGGTTCCAGGGTCCAGTGGGAGGCCATCTCGAGGAGTCGAGACCGGGTCTCCTAACCTTAGAATTGGCAGTGTTGCTTGCCGCTCTCGTAGGGGTCTAGGGATGTGGGTTTGGCAATTCATCACGACCGTGGAATCCATGTTTTATACAGGCTCGTATTAAAACACGGACCTCCTAGTATATCCAATATTTCATATATGTTCTTCTGCTGCAAATGTTCTGTGATGAGATCATATTACTGCCGGAGACGAATGTTTATATTATATATATGAGATATATGTTATATTGCTGATTTCGTTTCAAATGTGATGCTTGTGAAACATAATAAAATGGGACTTTATTAATGAGATTGATGAAATAAAAGAAACCTAAAGAAGTCATAGAAACTTGCTCAAAAACAGGTAGCTCTAGTTTTTGCTTTGCATAGCGGTATTCCTTGTAGAATATCCAACACCTTATTCGATAAGGAAAGAGCCGAGATCCCTTCACCGGGAGTGACCTCTTTAGCGAAAATAGCAGATGCTACAAACTCGGTTTGTCTTTTGATTGTTTTTATAGTTTTTGCTTTGCATAGTGATATTTGTGTAATGTCCTGCACCTTATTCGATGAGAAATGAGCCAAGATCCCTTCACCGGAAGTGACCTCTTTAGCAAAACTAGAAAAGGCCTCAAAACATTCTATTTAAAATCACTCGATTCTACAACGATATCAAGTTCATTACGCAAAGGGTTTTCTTAAAAACCTGTCGTAGCCCTCCGTCATTTCAGATAAGTACTACTTAGTATTCATGCTACGTTTGTTGACCTTAGCCAAGGCGTAGTGTGCGGTAGCTAATTAATGCTTATCTGTATAAGCATATGATGCGATTGAGTTAGGGTAGTCGTGCGACTTTGTTGACCTTAGCCAAAAGTCGTGCGGGTGGGTTTAATTCAAACGGGAAATGACGGGTTGAACTTGGCTAGCGCTTATGATTTGTTGACCTTAGCCAAGGTCATAAGTTGCTAGGGGAAAAATATTATTGGGAATTTCAAGAGTTGAAATTTGCAATGAGATTGCATAGCTTCTATGAGATAGTTGGATCCCGATACCCACTGCGAGTAAGAGTTACTCCTGAGAGAGTTTTACACATTATAATTAGCCGATCAAGTAGGTGTCTAGAAATGTGTCAACGGGGTTATTCCTCTGGGAAGACGAGGTTTATTTTAATTAGGTATGTGCGAAAGCGCGGGGAACCTCCCTCAAAGTACCGGCACTGGCCTGGCTGAAAGATTGGCAAAATTGTAGAGTGTAATTAATCCCGGTTAGTCTTTCCTTTTAGGGTTTGAAGGAAGATTTGACTAAAACAGTGGAAGACATCCTGATTAGATATATTAATAACCAATCTAATCTAGCAAGAGCATACGCTGAGTGTTTTCTTCTATATCTCTCCAGGTAACGACCATGTCACGCCTTAATCAAGATAATAATACGGATGTATTGACCGAACATGCTTGTTATACCGCGCTAGGGGACGTTGGTCCCGCTCCAACTTGTAATTGTTATAAGACCGAGCAGGAAATAGAGGATTACTAGAATTCCCGTGCCGTCCAAACAAAGAAAGTGCATGCTGATGCATCTTCTTCGGGTGTGTTCATTACCGAGAACTGTTTCTCGGTATCCTTTACGTCCTGGGTATGAGATACCGGATCAGGATCCCGCAAATGTAATTTGTTACATGGGCTACAGATAGGTAGAGAACTGAGAACGGGTGATAAGTTTCAAGAGTTGGAAATGATGCAAGTGTTGCAGCCAAGTCTGTTGGCAGTTATCACCCTGTATTATCAGAATACATTGTTCTGAACGAATGTTATTAGATACCGAACCTAATATACAACATCATATCAGTCTCTTTATTAGTAAAGAAGGATATAATTTTGTATTGTTGGATAATATTTTGAACATTTCCTATATCAAGAGTTGATCAGTTCAGGCGCGTTATCTAAAAGCATAAGACGTTCTAAATCAAACCATGGTTCTTAACGTACAGAACACACACAAGAGGAAGAGTTCAGAAATGAACAAATCCTTCTTGATTCATTGTAGACTAGGTCATATCAATGCGACCCGACTAACTAAAGTTACATAAAGATGCATATTTAAATTAGTTTGGATTTACATCTTGTAAAACTTGCCAGTCATGTCACAAAGATAAGATGACCACAACTCCGTTTATTGGAAACAGAGAAAGAGTTAGTGAACTCTTAGGATTGATACATGCTGATGTATGAAAGTCCCCTGTCTACATATGCCAGGACCGGTTGTTTGTACTTTATTACATTCACTGATGATCTCTCAAGATTCAGACATATGTTCCTATAGAAACACAAGTCCGAAACTTTTGAGATAATCACAGAATATAACTTAGAAGTAAAGAACCAAAAATGGGTATAAGTATTATGTCCTTTGATGTGATCAAAGAGGAGAATACTTAAGCACGGAATTCCTGGACTATTCTAAAAGAGAATGAGATTCTCTTTCAACATTACTCCTCCGTATACACCACAGCACGTCGGTGTATCGGGGTGGAGCAATTACACCCTATGTGATATAGTGTGCTCTATGATGAGTACTACTGAGTTGCCTATTTTCTTTTGGGGTTATGCACTTGAGAAGTTGCATACCTATTGAATAGGGTTCCAACCAAATCATATGCCTACCACTCCATATATGATATGGTATGGGAAGAGCCCATCTCTTAAGGAAGTTAAGATTTGGGGTTGTCCGGCCTATGTCAAAAGCAAAATCCGGACAAGCTCGAGGCAAGGTCAGTTCTGTGGAAGTTTGTTAGATATCGCAAGCATTCGCAAGGGAATATCTTCTACCACACCGAGGAACAAAAGATGTTTTATTTCTCGGCATACCACTTTTTGAGAAAAAAGGAATTTCTTGTGAAGAAATTAGTGGTCATGAGGTAGAACTGGAAGGAGTTCCATCTATACAAACTGCAGCTGATGATTTGGTAAACCCGGAGTATTCAATAGTTTCCAACGAACCTCAGCCTCTTCGCGATCTGGTAGGGTTCCTCATCCACCTGAGAGATACTTCGGTTTCTCTATGATAGTGGGAGAGAGGATTGCATCATGAGATGATGACCCAACTAGTTTCGTGCAGGCCATCAGGAGTGGGGACACTGTAAGAATGGCTGGATGCTTAGGGATCTGAGATGGAATCCTTATACACCAACAAAGTATGGACTTTGGTTGCTTTATCTGAAGGGTTAAATCCCCAACAAGAGCAAGTATATCTTGAGAAGATTACTTGGTGTACATGGAAAAGTTGAGACTTTCAAAGCTATACCTAAGTCCATCCAGATCCTACTTGCCATGGCTGCATACCATGACTACGATATCTGGCGATTGGGTGTCATGACTGCTTTTCTAAATATTGATTTGGAAGAGAGCGTCTATAAGTACACAGCCAGAGGGTTTCGTAGATAGTGGGAGCAGCGGAAACGTGAGCATGATCTTTTATGGGATAAATCAGGCATCGCGGAGTTGGAACGTCTATTTTGATGTGGTAGTCAAAGAGTTTGACTTCATCAAAATGGTAGATGAACCTAGTATATACCAAAAGGTAGTAAGGAGTATGGTGGTGATCCTCGTATAGTACATGGATGACATACTCATGATAGGGAAGGAGTTTCCTATGCTACGCTCGGTCAATCTCCTATTATCACAAAGAATCTCTATATAGGATCAAGGTGATACCTCCTAAATCCTGAGTTATGGATCTATGAGATAGATCTAATTGTATGTTAGGATCTCACTAGTTGTAGTGAGATGGTATCAATCGATCCTGGGGAGAATCACTGGAAAGGTTCCAGGATGACAAGGGCGACTGAATGTCAGTCGCAGGTATTGTCTTTACCCTCAGTGGAGGGACGGTATGTTGGAAGAGTTCCAAACAAGATACCGTGACTTTCTAGACGATTAAAGGCAAGATACATCGTTACCAAGGATGCTACCAAAGAGGCAGTCTGGATATATATATAAGTTCATGAGATGAACTTCGTTCCTACCATTGTGTGACAATGGAGTTGTGGCTTATGCCTAGGAACCCACGTCCCATCAGAGATCCAGACATATTCTAAGGCGGTATCACCTGATCATGGAGATGTTGATCTCCAGGGAGATCAAGGTTAGGAGAGTAGACACAGAGGACAACAGCGCGGATCCATTCATAAAGGCCTATTTCCCAGTAGATACTTTTATGGGATGGTTGAGTATGAGATACTTCAACCACAGCTGATTGTTGGGTATACGATACCGCAACAGTTGGCCCTAGTGCAAGTGGGAGATTGTTAGTTATATGTATGCCCTAGAGGCATTACTGTACATACGATGTATATTGTAGTGGATGCTTGGACATATATAGGGAAGACTTTCTTGCTCGACATGATAGTATGCTATCTGGCTACACTTTATCTAAACATGTACTCTGATTGTCTCTATGTTACATGTTGGTAAAGCCTTTAGGATGAGTACTTGACTACCAGGACTATGATGCAGATCATACTAGTGGGGATAGTGTAGTCGCCAAGTACATCCTTCAAATGTTTCTAGTCGTGGGAGTGCCGAGACAGGGCATCGATACTCCAGAGTAGACTAGCGTATGCGCTTCTTGACCCATATGATGGGCGATGGATGATCCGATATCCATTGGTGTTTGACATCAGAGAAGGTATACGGGTGCTCAGTGAGACTGGGTACACTGGACGGACTCGCCGAGAACTCCCAGATGGTATTATACCTCACGTCAGATGGCAGTTCTCTGGTGACACTGGTACAGGTTAGTCTGTAGACCAGAGATCGTCATAGAGTCTTGTGTGATTCCCACTGTGCTTTGATTTCCATCATACCACGTCCAAGAGGACGTGAAAAAAGGTGGCTTTTGGGTACAGTCCCGAATCACATGGAGGCAATGAGCGATAGGAGGGATTTCGTCTCTCCCGGTATATGGAGTTGATGTTGCGCTGCGTTCGATTGGCTATAACTGGAAATCTCTGGCCAGGGTTGCTGAGATTTACTGGTAAGTGTTATCAGTATTTTCTCGAACTGTTTTAGACCTCATATCGACATGACTTATCAAGCTACTGGGGTCTGACGTTTACCACCCCTAGACGAGATATGCGACATATCAAACGAAGAGACCGGACTGTACGGGAGTGTTACTAGTTGGATTCATGGGAGAATGTACAGGCTTGCTTGTTGATCTTCTGATTGCTCAATACCTGGGTGGTTGTTACGTTTAGCTGACCGCTTGCAGCTTGTGGGTATTTGATATGATCATCACCTACTGCCGGCGTATTGACGATTCTTTAGAGTCCTACACAGAGGTTTCCTGACTCAGGCAAAACGGAGTAAGAGCACATATGTGATATGTGTGCGACCGAGAATAATACGTTTATGCGATACCGTATTAGATTCTCGCGATATGAGATATCGGCCGGGTATATGTGATATAGCCTGGTCATCGGATCAAGTGTTGATTCGATGAACTGATACATATTATATTAGTCAGTTATTTATGAAATAGCCGGATTATCGGATCAAGTGTTGATTCGATAATTTAATGTATAATTATATATTTGATATATTAAATTACATTAACTAGTATAAGCTCACTTAAAGATTTTTTTTCTCTCTCGGCTAATACATTGATATATATATATATGTGATATATGTTAATTGTATTATTTTATTTTGTTACAAAATATATTATATATGTGATATATAATATTGTAACAAGTTAAGGTTACAAATGCAACATGTTTTGTGGAGTTTAAACATGGTTAGGGTTTGGATTAGGGTTAAGCCTTCTTGAAGCTTCTAGAAGCTTTGTTTTTGTTTTTAAGCAAAAATATTTTATAAAGATATTTTGTTGATATTTCTTAACCAAACCCAAACCCTTTACCATGGTAAAATCTCTACAAGGGTTAAGTCATTATTCTTAACCCATGGTTCATTTCTAATCTCACACAAGTTTTCATTATTCATCACAAATGAAATTTTTCTTCTTCTTCCTCTTGAAAAAAGCTTTCTAGCTTTTTGACATGTGATGATTTTGAGTGAGATAAAGAAAAAAAATGAGAGCTAAATTCCTACTTCATCGTCCTCATCTATTCTAGCCACTTAGATTAGGGTGTTTGCTTTGCCAATACTTGATTAGCAAAGCAAGAGCTTTGGTTTGAGTTTCTTCAAGGTAGATCATCTTAGTTATTGAAGATCGGAAGCAAGCTTGCATCTTTATCTTCATGGAGCCTCTCTTAGGTCCGGGTACTCGATGATCGCTACGAAGGGACCTCAACACGAAGCTTTAGAAGTGAAGGAACGGACTACAAAGGTTGTAATCCCTAACTCTTAGAAGTAAAGTTGTTTACTTGCTCTTTGTTTCGCCTAATCTCTAGTCTAAGATCTTGGTTAGGGTTGTTCGGCACATGAAAAATTTGATTTTGGCATGGTTGATGCCTTGTAGAACCTTGTTCTAGTGCCTAGTAACCCTACATCAAGATCCTCTGGTCTGATAAAGGTGGGGAGTACTTGAGCTTGGAATTCCTAGATTACCTGAAAGAGTATGGAATTCTCTCTCAGATTAATCCTCCGTATACACCACAGCATAACGGTGTATCGGAGCAGAGGAACCGTACCCTATTGAATATGGTTCACTCCATGATGAGTAATGCAGAACTGCCTCTTTCATTTTGGGGACTTGCGCTTGAAACAACAGCGTATCTATTGAATCTGGTTCTGTCTAAATCAGTGCCTATGACTCCATATGAAATATGGAGTTGTAAAAGACTGTGTCTTAAATTCATTAAGATATGGGGTTATCCAGTTTATGTGAAGAAGCACAATCCGGAAAAACTTGAGGCACGATCAGTGTTGTGTAAATTTGTGGGATATTCCAAACATTCGCGAGGATACCTTTTCTACCATGCTGAGGAACAAAGGATTATTGTTTCTTGGAATGCCACCTTTCTGGAATAGCAGTTTCTTACAAAAGAAACCAGAGGAAGCATGGTAGAACTGGAAGAAATTCTAGATACATAAACAACAATTGAAGAACTGATAGAATGACAGGATTCAATAATCACAGACGAACCTCAGCCACTCCGTAGATCTAGTAGGATTTCTCATCCGCCCGAGAGATACTACGATTTTCTCATAGACTGGGATAGAGAGGATTGCATCTTGGAAGAAGATGATCTTACTAGTTTCAGGCAGGCCATTATCAGTAGAGACTCTGATAAGTGACTGGATGCTATGCAATCCGAAATGGAGTCCATGTACGCCAATAAAGTGTGGACCTTGGATATTGCTCCATCTGGGGTAAAACCCGTTGGATGCAAATGGATCTACAAAAGGAAGATTGGTGTAGATGGACAGGTGGAAACCTATAAGGCTAGACTCGTTGCAAAAGTTTTTCATCAAAAACTAGGAGTGGGCTATGACGAAATCTTTTCTCCAGTGGCTAGGCTCAAATCCATTTGGATCCTACTTGCCATTGCTTCCTTCCACGACTATGAAATCTAGCAGATGGACCTAAAAACAGCTTTTCTAAATGGAAGTTTGGAAAAGTGCGTTTATATGGATTAGCCAGAAGGTTTTGTAGACAGTGGGAGCAGCGGGAAGGTGTGCAAGTTGCTCAAATCCATTTATGGATGGAAGCAGGCATCGCGGAGCTGGAACATCTGTTTTGATGAGACAGTCAAGGAATTTGACTTCATCAAGAACGAGGTTGAGCCATGTATATATAAGAAGATTGTAGGACGAACTGTCGTATTCCTAGTCTTGTACGTGGATGATATTCTTTTGATAGGAAATGATATTCCTATGCTATAATCAGTCAAGTTGTTCTTGTCATAAAGGTTCTCCATGATAGACCTTGGTGATGCCCCGTACATTCTGGGGATCAAGATCTACGGAGATAGATCCAAGATATTATTGGGACTTTCACAGTCCAGGTACATAGAGACCGTACTAAAGAGATTTAGTATGGAAGATTCCAAGCGCGGTAATATACCCGCATTGCACAGAATTAACCTCTCCAAGGAGATGTCTCCCAAGACTGATGAGGAGAGGGTTCGCATGAGGACTATACCCAACGCTTCGGCGGTAAGATCTATAATATATGCGATGCTATTTACAAGACCAGATGTAGCTTATGCGCTTAGCGTGGTGAACCGGTTGTAAGTCCATATTGCGACCCCCGGTGCTTACGGGGAGGCGGAAACGGTATAAAAAACGAATTTTTATCGCAAGAGGCAACATGGACTAAACAAGGTCGGGATCGTTGTCTAAACTAAACTAGCAAATACGCTAAAAGGAGTTAGCTACTATGGAAGATGGTTATACCTAAACTTGAACTCCTTCTTCTTGAAATCTTGTAGGGGTTGATGGTTCTCTTTTCGTCGCCTTCTCCCGTCGAAGATGGATCCACCTCGAAGGTTCGACCTTTGGGCTCTTCCTCGATCTTTGAGTGAACTAGGGTTTCCGGCTTGCTAAACCTTCATCCTAGAATGAGTAGAGAGAGATTAGGGTTTGCTTTTCTTTCTAAAGAGAATGATTCTCAACACATGAGAAGGTTTCTCTTTTCAAGAGGAAGAAGAAGATGAAAATGAGGAGAGAGAGAGGTTATGATAGAATGAGCTCAATTATTTCTTTCTTGCAACCATATTGCAAAAGAAATGAATTATCTAAATGATAATAATTGAAATAAGAATAGTTGATGGTAATTTTGGAATGACCACTATCATGCTTCTTTAAATGAAGTGTAAGCATGAATCAAGGAAGACTTTCAAGGCATGAAAGTGGTCAATGGTCAACAAGTCAACCAAGGTCAACAAGTCAACAAAAAAACAACCATAACATAATTCTCATTTAATTACTATTATTAATAGATAATATATAAATCCATTAGGGTTTGGAAAATGATAACTGTCAACTGTGCATACGCACCCGATCCGAAACCCTAATGAAAAACCTCATTCTCCGCCTCAAGCAACTGTGCATACACACCTGCATTCTCGTTCCGAGGAACAAGAATACCAAGATATAAAAGCAACCCCCAAAACATATACCAGTATCTGGCTCAAACCAGAGCCTGCCAGTATAATCCATCCGGACTCCAAACGTGCATAAGTGCGCGGATGAGAACGAACCCTGTCGCAAAACCATGCGACCTCTACTCTGTTTTGCCCAGAGGCGAATACCCTCTGTGTGGGACTCTAAAGACTCAACACTACGCTGGCAGTGGGTTTAACCACAGACCGCAAGCGGCACTAGCTGTGCGTAACGGTCCCCAGGTAGATGCCGACAAGAAGGCTGACGAGGTGAAACCCCATCTGAACTCCTACTGAGTCTGAATGTGACATTCTCCGTACAGTCCGGTCTGTTCGTCTGATACATCGCATGGCGGGCCTAGGGGGCGGTAAAACGTCAGTCCCCCAATAGCGGTACAAGTCGTGTCGGAGTGAAGCCCAAAACACCCTGAGATAACACTGGAAACCTACCAGTATATCTCGCTTGCCCTGGCCAGGGACTACTCGTGTAATGGCTCTCCTAGACACAGCGCGATGTCAACCCCCAATACCGGGAGAGACGAATCCTGTCTAACCGTCACTGCCTCCAAGTGCTTCGGGACTGCACCCAACCACCACCTGTTTGCACGACTCCTTTGAGCCGTGGTAGGGTAGTGATCAAAGTGCAGTGGGAACACACTCGAGGCGAAGTGTCAGTGTCAAGTCAGCGGACTAAGCTGTACTCATGTCACCTGGGAACTGATAACTGACGATAGGTATAATACCAACCTGTCAGTTCCCGACGAGTCCTGTCCAGTGTACTCGTAACCCAACGAGCACCCGTATACTATCTCCAGTACGACGTACTGATGGCTGTGGGACAGACCATCTCCCACACTGGGATGAGAAGCGCATATGCTAGTCTACTCCGGAGTATCGATGCCCTGTCTCGATAGTCCTACGACTAGGGACCTGTATAAGGATGTGCCTATAGATTACCCAGCCCCCACTAGTGTGACTGCCATCACAACGCTGGTAATCAAGCAAAGATCCTAAGGGCTCCACTAATGCGTATAAGTGATATACTGAAATAAACACAAGTACACATTGAAGTAGAAACAAACCAAGTAGCATACTACTATATTGAGCAAGATTGTTTATACAAGGTGAATATCCCAAGCTTCCATCAAGTAATATACAAACTAGTATGATACAGTAATGGCATCTAGGGCATATACACTAACAATCTCCCACTTGCACTAAGGCCATGTACTGGCGTATCGAAGACCTATCATCTCGATCAGCCGCTCGAACTGAGTCTGGGGTAGGGCCTTGGTGAATGGATCTGCAGTGTTCTCTTCTGAAGCAACCCTCCGAACCTCGATCTCCTTGCGATCCACGATCTCCCTGATCAGGTGATACCGCCTCAAGATGTGCCTGGATCTCTGATGGGACCTGGGTTCCTCTGCTAAAGCTATAGCCCCGTTGTTGTCGCAATACAGAGGTACTGGGTCAACAATGGACGGAACCACCTGAAGTTCTTTTAAGAACTTCCTTATCCAGACAGCTTCTTTTGCGGCATCAGATGCAGCGATGTATTCCGCTTCCATAGTCGAGTCTGCAACGGTTTCCTGTTTGGAACTCTTCCAACACACCGCCCCTCCATTGAGGGTAAAGACAAAACCCGACATGGACTTGGAATCATCCTTGTCACTCTGGAAGCTGGAGTCAGCAAAGGCCTCAATCTGGAGGTCTTTTCCGCCATACACCAAGAACATCTCCTTAGTCCTCCTCAGGTACTTGAGAATGTTCTTTACCGCTATCCAATGTTTCTCCCCAGGGTTTGACTGATACCGGCTTACTACACTCAGTGCATAAGCTACATCCGGTCTGGTACACAACATCGCATACATTATAGAGCCTACCGCAGAAGCGTAGGGTATAATAGACATGCGATCCCTCTCCAAATCAGTCTTGGGAGACATCTCTTTAGAGAGGGTGATCCCGTGACAAGCCGGTAAGTTACCGCGCTTGGAATCTTCCATACTGAATCTTTTCAGTACGGTGTCGATGTACCTGGACTGTGAAAGTCCTAATATCCTCTTGGATCTATCACGATGGATCCGGATCCCCAGGATGTAAGAGGCATCACCTAGGTCTTTCATGGAGAACCTGTGTGACAAGAAACCCTTGACAGATTGTAGCATAGGAATGTCATTTCCTATTAAGAGAATGTCATCCACGTATAAAACAAGGAATACTACAGTTCTCGCTACAAATCTACTATAGATGCATGGTTCATCTGGATTTTTGATAAAGTCAAATTCCTTGACCGTCTCATCAAAACAGATGTTCCAACTCCGCGATGCCTGCTTTAGTCCATAGATGGACTTAAGCAACTTGCACACCTTTCCGCTGCTCCCACTCTGAATGAAACCCTCTGGCTGATCCATATAGACACACTCCTCTAAACTTCCATTTAGAAAAGCGGTTTTTACGTCCATCTGCCAAATCTCATAATCGTGGAAGGCAGCAATGGCAAGAAGGATCCGAATGGATTTCAGCATAGCCACTGGAGAAAAAGTTTCGTCATAGTCCAAGCCAGGTCTTTGACGGAAACCCTTTGCTACAAGTCTAGCTTTATAGGTCTCAACCTGTCCATCTACACCAATCTTCCTTTTGAAGATCCACTTGCATCCTACGGGTTTTACCCCGTCTGGAGCAATGTCCAACGTCCATACTTTGTTGGTGTACATGGACTCCATTTCGGTCCGCATAGCATCCAGCCATTTTACCGAGTCAATGCTCTGAACGGCCTGCTGGAAGCTAGTAGGCTCATCATAGTCTATGATGCAATCCTCTCTATCCCCGTCTATGAGAAAACCGTAGTATCTCTCGGGCGGATGAGACTGCCTACTACTTCTGCGGAGCGGCATAGGAATGTCCTGTTCATTTGAACCCTCTGGTTCCATTAAGCTTTCAGTAATAGTCTGTGGTTCTGGAATTTCTTCCAGTTCTACTGCGCTCCCACTGGATTCTTTTTCTAAGAACTGATGTTCTAGAAAGTGGGCATGACGAGAAACAAGAACTTTTTGTTCCTCTTCGTAGTAGAAGAGATATCCCTTGGAATTCTTTGGATATCCCACAAACTTACACAGTACTGAGCGCGCCTCGAGCTTGTCCGCATGCTGCTTTTTAACAAAAGCTGGACTTCCCCAAGTCTTAATGTGACTGAGATGGGGTCTCTTCCCACACCACATCTCATATGGTGTAGTAGGCACAGTCTTAGTAGGAACTCGGTTCAAAAGGTACGCAGCTGATTCTAGCGCATACCCCCAGAATGATCGCGGTAACTCAGCGTTACTCATCATGGACCGTACCATATCCAATAGGGTCCGGTTCCGTCTCTCCGATACACCGTTGTGTTGCGGAGTGTATGGAGGAGTAAGCTGAGAGAGAATCCCATTCTCTTTTAAGTAATTCAGGAACTCGGCACTTAAGTATTCTCCACCTCGATCCGATCTTAGAATCTTGATACTTTTGCCGGTTTGTTTTTCTACTTCATTCTTAAATTCCAGGAATTTTTCAAAAGCTTCGGACTTATGTTTCATTAAGAAGACATAACCGTATCTTGAAAAATCATCCGTAAAAGTAATGAAGTAAGAATAACCGCTTCGCGCATGTGTAGACATTGGACCGCACACGTCGCTGTGTACGAGTCCTAAGAGCTCGCTCGCTCTTACTCCGTGTCCAGTGAACGGAGTCTTTGTCATCTTTCCTTTGAGACAGGATTGACAAGTGGCATATGATTGATATTCGAACGGATCCAAATATCCTTCTGTATGTAACTTAGTCAACCTTCTCTCATTGATGTGACCCAGTCTACAATGCCATAAGAAAGTCTGATTAATATCTGGTGACTTTCTTTTGTGTGTATTCTGGACATTGAAAATCTGTGGTTGGTTTAATACGTATATACCATTGCTCAATGTACCTGACCCAATCAGAACTTGATTAAGGTGAATGTTAACAACATTACTTACAAACGCAAATTCATAACCTTCTTTAGAAACCAAAGATACAGAAATGATATTACAAGTTGCGTTGGGTACAAAAAAGCAATTACGCAAAACCAAAACATGCCCATCTGACATTCCCAGGTGATAGTCCCCCACGGCTTTAGCATCCATGCTAGCTCCGTTCGCAACTCTGAGGGTCATGTCACCTGCCTTCAAAACCCTACGGTTTCTCAACGCCTGCAAAGAATTACAGATATGAGATCCTGATCCGGTATCCAATACCCAGGAAGTAGAGTTTATAGAAAGACAGTTTTCAATAACATACACACCTGAAGCTGAAGCCACAACCTGCTTCAGTTCCTGTGTCCTGGCTTTCCAAGCCCTGCAATCTTTCTTCCAGTGTCCACTCTTGTGACAATAGAAGCATTCCTCTTTACCAACAAGCTTCCCCGCTATCTTTGTTGCCTTATCCTTTCCCTTCGTACCCACTTTACTAACACCGCCTCTTGGTTTGGCGGGGGCTTTCCTCTTCTTTCCCTTGGCTTTCGCCTTGGACCTAGAAGAAGAAGATCCTCCTACAAACAAAGTGGATGTTTCCCTACCCTTCTGTAGGGTGCCCTCTGCGCTCCTCAGCAGGTTGAGGAGTTCTGAAAGTTCAACTTCCTTTTCTTGCAAGTTGAAATTCAGTATGAACTGGGCGTAAGTGGATGGAAGGGACTGGAGAATTATATCCGTGTAGAGTTCACTGTCCAACGTGGTCCCAAGTTCCGCGAGCTCCTCAGTGTAGCCAATCATCTTAAGCACGTGGTCCGCTACCGATGATCCGACGGCCAACTTAGTCGAAAATAACTTCTTCGACACTTCGTATCTTGCGATACGAGACTGCTCTCCATACAGTTCTTTTGTATGAAGAAATATGGATTCCAAATCCATATTCTCGTGCCTCCTCTGATGGTCATTGTCCATCGAGGCAAGTACGAGGCATCTGGCCTTCGCGCTGTCAATCTCCCAAGTCTTACGGATTTCCTTATCCGCGACGCTGGAGGTGGGACCTGGGACGGGGGGAGCTTTGGTGGTAAGAAGATACCCCAGCTTGTCGTAAGAGATTGCCAATTTGACATTCCTGAGCCAATCTTTGTAGTTTGGCCCTGTCAATATGTTTTTATCTAGAAGTAACTTAAGTCCAGTCATTTCGATTTGGTCGCTGCAGGGGGAGAGCAGAAACACTTAGCACGATGCTCTTGCAAGTTTAGAATGGTTTTTAATTTGTCTAAACAGGATGGCTCCCACTGTCTCTCGAATCCCTCCTCAAACCACAAAGGAAGAATTAGCCGGGATCAATCCCACCGTACAATACTTGCTTAACCGTTCAGCCAGGCCAGTGTCGGTACTTCGAGGGAGGTTTTCCAACGCTTTCGCGAAGTTCCTTAATTTAAGAACCTCTTTTCCCTGGGGGCGTAGCCCCGCTAACACCTTTCTAGGCACCTACTAGGTTTATAGCATTGATCGTTTAGTGAGAAATTTCCCGAGGAGTAGCATATACTCACAGTAGGATCGGGATCCAAATATCATCGCGTGACGAAAATGAAGGAATCCTACCATAATCATCACACTCCAAATGGTATGCAAATCTAGCAAGTTTCAGTACTTATGAAACTCCCGATGTGGATTTTTGCCCCATGCTCTTATGACCTTGACTTTGGCCAAAATATCATAAGTCACATGTCAAGTTCTTCCCGTCACTTTCCAGGTTAATTTGGATCCATCCGTACATACCCTTGACTTTGGCCAAAATGGCAGCACGACTGTCCCAAACCAACGCATCTATCTATGCTACACATGAACACCCAATAGCTACCAATCACTGTGCCTTGACTTTGGCCAAAATACACAGCTTGAATACTATTGCCTATTCATGCGAAACGACGGAGGGCTACGAATGGTTTTGGTAAAACCGTGAACGTAGTGAACTTGATATAATCGATGGAACGAGATAGCTTTTAGAAGGAGTGGCTCAAGCTCCGCATTTAAAAGTTAGTTTTGAAAAGAACCGAGTGGTTTTTCGAAAGTGTTCCATCGACTTAAACTTGGTTTATTATCTTGCATTAGTTCTTTTAATGCGTGATATTCTTGCATTAGTTCTTTTAATGCGTCCCATCATTTAATCCTACCATTGCAGAAAACAACCAAAATATGACGTACGCTTATGCCATTCGCATTCGCCACGGGGTCCCGTCATCACTCGTTAGGTTACTTAACTAACGACAGAGCGGGGGCTGGGCTAGCGCGGCTGTAAAACATAAGCAACGCCTAAATAGAAAGCAATGATAGACATTACAGATCACAGATGAATACATTGGATATACTAGCAATCCGCAATCCTTTCGAGCCTGAAACGAAAAGCGGATAACACGGTCGCGGTGAATAGCAAATACCCCACCCAAGACCCCTACGGGTGCGGCAAACTACCCGCCAAGTTCCCGGTAGTTTGTGCACCCCACCATGGGTCTATCCTAGGAGCATAAACAGTAAAAAGAATTATACAATGACGGCTACAACCCCGACCCGGTTGTGCGGCCAAACAAATAATATAATTACATCAATTTACATTTACAATGAATGAAAGAAAAACAAAAGCTCATCTCACATCCAACCCCGGCTATTCACCCGCGACAGTCCAACACATTCATATACACATTCCAGCACATTACAGATCATGTATAACCCCGACTAATCGACCTATAGCGATTAGCCGACGTTCAATACATGCAAACATCACAGATATAACCAACATAGTCAAAGTGCAGTGAAGTTCGGAAAAAATACGGAATTATAGGACCCCAAAAGGAAATTTCAGTTCTGGAAAATCTGGGCACATATAATATATTTTAAAAATCCCAAAACCAACACATAAACACTCTGCACGAAAATCGATGGACAGAAGAAGACAAAGCGCGGCGCTTCCGCCGCACATGCGGCGGAAGCGCCGCGCTTTGATACCACTGTAAGTCCATATTGCGACCCCCGGTGCTTACGGGGAGGCGGAAACGGTATAAAAAACGAATTTTTATCGCAAGAGGCAACATGGACTAAACAAGGTCGGGATCGTTGTCTAAACTAAACTAGCAAATACGCTAAAAGGAGTTAGCTACTATGGAAGATGGTTATACCTAAACTTGAACTCCTTCTTCTTGAAATCTTGTAGGGGTTGATGGTTCTCTTTTCGTCGCCTTCTCCCGTCGAAGATGGATCCACCTCGAAGGTTCGACCTTTGGGCTCTTCCTCGATCTTTGAGTGAACTAGGGTTTCCGGCTTGCTAAACCTTCATCCTAGAATGAGTAGAGAGAGATTAGGGTTTGCTTTTCTTTCTAAAGAGAATGATTCTCAACACATGAGAAGGTTTCTCTTTTCAAGAGGAAGAAGAAGATGAAAATGAGGAGAGAGAGAGAGGTTATGATAGAATGAGCTCAATTATTTCTTTCTTGCAACCATATTGCAAAAGAAATGAATTATCTAAATGATAATAATTGAAATAAGAATAGTTGATGGTAATTTTGGAATGACCACTATCATGCTTCTTTAAATGAAGTGTAAGCATGAATCAAGGAAGACTTTCAAGGCATGAAAGTGGTCAATGGTCAACAAGTCAACCAAGGTCAACAAGTCAACAAAAAAACAACCATAACATAATTCTCATTTAATTACTATTATTAATAGATAATATATAAATCCATTAGGGTTTGGAAAATGATAACTGTCAACTGTGCATACGCACCCGATCCGAAACCCTAATGAAAAACCTCATTCTCCGCCTCAAGCAACTGTGCATACACACCTGCATTCTCGTTCCGAGGAACAAGAATACCAAGATATAAAAGCAACCCCCAAAACATATACCAGTATCTGGCTCAAACCAGAGCCTGCCAGTATAATCCATCCGGACTCCAAACGTGCATAAGTGCGCGGATGAGAACGAACCCTGTCGCAAAACCATGCGACCTCTACTCTGTTTTGCCCAGAGGCGAATACCCTCTGTGTGGGACTCTAAAGACTCGACACTACGCTGGCAGTGGGTTTAACCACAGACCGCAAGCGGCACTAGCTGTGCGTAACGGTCCCCAGGTAGATGCCGACAAGAAGGCTGACGAGGTGAAACCCCATCTGAACTCCTACTGAGTCTGAATGTGACATTCTCCGTACAGTCCGGTCTGTTCGTCTGATACATCGCATGGCGGGCCTAGGGGGCGGTAAAACGTCAGTCCCCCAATAGCGGTACAAGTCGTGTCGGAGTGAAGCCCAAAACACCCTGAGATAACACTGGAAACCTACCAGTATATCTCGCTTGCCCTGGCCAGGGACTACTCGTGTAATGGCTCTCCTAGACACAGCGCGATGTCAACCCCCAATACCGGGAGAGACGAATCCTGTCTAACCGTCACTGCCTCCAAGTGCTTCGGGACTGCACCTAACCACCACCTGTTTGCACGACTCCTTTGAGCCGTGGTAGGGTAGTGATCAAAGTGCAGTGGGAACACACTCGAGGCGAAGTGTCAGTGTCAAGTCAGCGGACTAAGCTGTACTCATGTCACCTGGGAACTGATAACTGACGATAGGTATAATACCAACCTGTCAGTTCCCGACGAGTCCTGTCCAGTGTACTCGTAACCCAACGAGCACCCGTATACTATCTCCAGTACGACGTACTGATGGCTGTGGGACAGACCATCTCCCACACTGGGATGAGAAGCGCATATGCTAGTCTACTCCGGAGTATCGATGCCCTGTCTCGATAGTCCTACGACTAGGGACCTGTATAAGGATGTGCCTATAGATTACCCAGCCCCCACTAGTGTGACTGCCATCACAACGCTGGTAATCAAGCAAAGATCCTAAGGGCTCCAGTAATGCGTATAAGTGATATACTGAAATAAACACAAGTACACATTGAAGTAGAAACAAACCAAGTAGCATACTACTATATTGAGCAAGATTGTTTATACAAGGTGAATATCCCAAGCTTCCATCAAGTAATATACAAACTAGTATGATACAGTAATGGCATCTAGGGCATATACACTAACACCGGTATCAGTCGAACCCAGGTGAGAGCCACTGGATAGCGGTGAAGAACATTCTTAAGTACCTGAGAAGGACTAAGGAGATGTTCTTGGTTTTCTGTAATGGAGACCTTAAGGTCGAGTCCTTTACCGATTCAAGCTTCCAGAGTGACAAGGATGACAGCAAGTCTGTCTTGGGTTTTGTGTTTACCCTTAATGAAGGTGCAGTGTGTTAGAGGAGTTCCAAATAGGACACCGTCACAGACTCGACGATGGAGGCTAAATACATTGCTGCAAACGATACCGCAAAAGAAGCGGTCTGAATGAAGAAGTTCATTACTGAACTTCAGGTAGTTCCGTCCATTGTTGATCCGATACCTTTGTATTGCGATTACAATGGGGCTATAGCTTTATCGAAGGAACCACGGTCCCATCAGAAATCCAGACACGTCTTAAGGCAGTATCACCTGATTAGGGAGATCATAGATCGCCAAGAGATCGAGGTCCGGAGAGTGGATACAAAAGAGAACACGACGGATCCTTTTACAAAGGCCTTCCCTCAAACACGGTTCGAGCAAATTTTTGAGATGTTGGGTATGCGGTACGCCAGCAGCTGGCCTTAGAGCAGACATTGGGTATTTGGTACGCCAATAACTGGCCTTTAGTGCAAGTGGGAGATTGTTGGATATGTATGACCTAGAGGACATTATTGTATATGTATACATATGGATGTTGGGGATATGTATATACAGGACAATCTTGCTCAGTTATATAGTATATTATTTGAGTTGTTTTTATCAGGATATGTGTATTTGTTTTTACTGATGCTTTATGTTGCTTGCACATATTGATAAAGACTCGATAAAGTAGTATACTATTATGGTTTGTCTTTATCTTAACATGTGCATAATTTATATATGTCGACTACATGTTGATAAAGCCCGTAGGATCTTGCTTGACTACCAGCGTTATGATGGCAATCATACTTGTGGGAGCTGGGTAGTCTATAAGCAAATCCTTAAAAGTCCCAAGTCGAAGGAGTATCGAGATCGGGCATCAATACTCCAGAGTATACTTGCGTATACGTTTCGAGACCCGACGAGGGGGCGAAACAGAATCTTATTAGATATGGTACATTCCATGATGGGTAACGCTGAGTTGTCACGATCCTTCTGAGGTTATGCACTAAAATCTGCTGCATATCTTTTGAACAAGGTTCTTACCAAGACTATGCCTACCACATCATATCAGATATGGAGTGGGAAGAAACCTTATCTTCAGTATCTGAAGAAATGGGGATGTCCAGTTTTTGTAAAAAAGCAGCATACGGACAAGCTCGAGGCACGCTCAGTACTGTGTAAGTTTGTGGGATACCCAAAGAACTCCAGGGGGTATATTTTCTATTACACGGAGGAACAAAAGGTTTTTGTTTCTCGTCATGCCCATGTTTTAGAAAATCAATTTTTAGAAAAAGAGATAAGTGGGAGCGCAATAGAACTGAAAGAAATTCCAGAACCAAAAGTTATTACTAAAAGCATGGTGGAACCAGAAGTTTCGAAAGAACTGGACATCCTTACGCCACTCCGCAGGACTAGTAGGCAGTCTCATCTGCCCGAGAGATACTACGGTTTTCTCATAGACGGGGATAGAGAGGATTGCATCATCGACGGTGATGAACCAACTAGCTTCCAACAAGCCATTCAGAGTAGAGACTCGGTAAAATGGCTAGATGTAATGCGGACCGAAATGGATTCCATGTACACCAACAAAGTATGGACTTTGGACATTGCTCCAGAAGGGGTAAAACCCGTAGGCTGCAAATGGATCTTCAGAAAAAAGATTGGTGTAGATGGACAGGTTGAAACCTATAAGGCTAGACTTATTGCAAAAGGTTTTCGTAAAAGACCTGGTTTGGACTATGATAAAACCTTTTCTCCAGTGGCTATGCTCAAATCCATTCGGATCCTTCTTGCCGTTGCTGCATTCCATGATTATGAAATTTGGCAGTTGGACGTAAAGACCGCTTTTCTGAATGGAAATTTGGAAGAGTGTGTTTATATGGATCAACTAGAGGGTTTCATTCCAGAGTGGGAGAAGCGGAAAAGTGTGCAAGTTGCTTAAGTTCATTTATGGACTAAAGAAGGCATTGAGTTGGAACATCTATTTTGATGCGACGTTCAAAGAATTCGACTTTATCAAAAATCCAGATGAACCATGCATTTATAGGAAGATTGTAGTGAGAACTATAGTATTCCTCGTCTTGTACGTGGATGACATTCTCCTAATAGGAAATGACATTCCTATGCTACAATCAGTCAAAGGATTCTTATCACAGAAGTTCTCCATGAAAGACCTGGGTGATGCCTCGTACATTCTGGGAATCCAGATCTATCGTGATAGATCTAAACAGATGTTGGGACTTTCACAGTAAAGGTATATCGACACCATACTGAAAAGATTCAGTATGGAAGATTCAATGCGCGGTAATTTACCGGCTTGTCACGGAATCACCCTTTCTAAAAAGATGTTTCCCAAGACTGATTTGGAAAGGTATCGCATGTCTATTATACCCTACGCTTCTGCGGTATGCTCTATAATGTATGCGATGTTGTGTACCAGACCAGATGTAGCTTACGCACTGAGCATTGTAATCCAGTATCAATCAAACCTAGGGGAGAAGCACCGGATAGCAGTAAAGAACATTCTCAAGTACCTGAGAAGGGCTAAGGAGATGTTCTTGGTGTACGGCAGAAAAGACCTCCAGATCGAGGCCTTTGCTGACTCTAGCTTCCAGAGTGATAAGGATGACTCCAAGTCCATGTCGGGTTATGTCTTTACCCTCAATGGAAGGGCGGTCTGTTGGAAGAGCTCCAAGCAAGACACCGTTGCTATCTGGACGATGGAAGCGGAGTATATCGCTGCATGTGATGCCGCGAAAGAAGCCGTCTGGATGAGGAAGTTCATAACATAACTTCAGGTGGTTCCGTCCATTGTTGATCCAATACCGCTGTATTGGGACAACAACGGCACTATAGCTTTAGCGAAGGAACCCAGGTCCCATCAGATGTCCAGATACATCTTGAGGCGATACCACCTGATCAGGGAGATCATTAATCGCCGGGAGATCAAGGTGCGGAGAGTAAATAAGGAGAAAAACAGTGCAGATCCACTCACAAAGGCCATCCCTCAGACACAGTTCAAGAGGCTATTCGAGATGATAGGTCTGCGATATACCAATACATGGCCTTTGTGAAAGTGAGAGATTGTTAGTGATATATTCCCTAGAGGCCATTATTGTATCATAATGGTTTGTATATTACATTTTCGAAGCTTGGGATATACACAGATATATTAACAGTCTTGCTCAATATGGTAGTATGCTACTTAGTTTGATTCTACCTCAATATGTGCATGTGTTTCTTTTAACATATCGCTTATACATATTGGTAGAGCCCTTAGGAGCTTTGCTTGATTACCAGTGTTGTGATGGAAGTCACACTAGTGGGGGCTGGGTATTCTATAAGCACATCCTTATACAGGTCCCTAGTTATAGGATTATCGATACGGGGCATCGATACTCCAGAGTAGACTAGTGTATACGCTTCTTATCCCAGCAGGGGAGATGGTCTGTCCCATAGCCATTAGTACGTCGTACTAGAGATAGTATGCAGGTGCTCATTAGGTTATGAGTACACTGGACAGGACTCATGGCGATCTGCTGGTTGGTATTATACCTATCGTCAGGTAGCAATTCCCAGGTGACATGAGTACAGCTTAGTCCATTAATTTGACATCGCTACTTTGCCTCGAGTGTGTTCCCATTGTTCTTAGATTACTACCCTACCACGGCTCAAAAGAGTCGTGCAAACAGGTAGCAATTGGGTGCAGTCCCGAAGCACTTGGAGGCAGTAGCAGTTAGATAGGATTCATCTCTCCCGGTATTGTGGGTTGATATCGCGCTGTGCTTGGAAAGCCATTACACAAAGTCCCTGGCCAGGACAAGCGAGATTTACTGGTAGGTAGTCTAGTAGTTTCCCAGGGTGTTTTGGGCTCTTCTCCGGCACGACTTATTGGGCTATTAGTGGTCTGACGGTTACCACCCCCTAGGCCCGATATGCGATAGTCTTAGACGAACAGACCGGACTGTATGGAGATTGTCACAGATAGGCTCAGTAGGAGTTCGGATGAGTTTTCTCATCGGCTTTATTATCGACAGATACCTGGGTAGCCGTTACGTGCAGCTAGTACCGATAACGTGCTTGTGGTTAAACCCAGTGCCAGCATACTGTCGAGTCTTTAGAGTCCCACACAGAGGGTTTCCCTGCTTTGGGCAAAACGATGTAGAGGCCGTATGGTTTTACGACAGGGTTCGATTATATATGTGTACTTGTGCACGGATCATGATTCGGGCGGATAATACTAGTGGGCTTTGGTTTAAGCCAGATCCTAATATTATACTCTTGGATTATTTTCATCTCTTTGTATTCGTATTTTTTGATATACGGATACGGGTATGTATATACGGTGAGGGGTATTCTTGTAATTTACTCAAGAGTGCTTCTAGAAGAGGACACCTCATTTCTTGTATAACCATTTAGATTAAATGGTTAATGAGGTGGAGGTATGGGGTGTGAATTATCATTTAATGAGGCATGGCTACTTGGTGACTCATGGGGTGACTCATCTTGTGACTATTGGAGCATACTTGATATTTTCATTTTGTGAATTATTGGTATGCTTCATTCATCACAAGACTTAGCTATCTTCATTTCATTATTATCTTCAACACTCTCTCTCCTCCAAGCTCTCTTCTTCTTCCTCAACCCCAAAATTCTCATATGTTGAGAAACCTATGGTATTTTGAGACAAATCAATCCATCATCACTCTCTACATCATCTAGGCTATCTAGTTTAGCGAACCAGGTACCCAAGTTACCTCGGTATTGAGGTTGGAGCTCGAACTATAGACTCTCGGTGGATCATCTTTGACTCGAGGAGGCCGACTTAGCAAGCGCGATCCGTGCACTTCAACGAGCTTAAGACGAGGAGGAGGAGAACAAGAAGACCCGAAGGACTTGATGTAAGTGCACGGCGGCGCCCCGGCCGTCAATCCGAGGCCAAAAATGCGGAAACGATAATTTACTTTAACTTTTGAACCGGCACCACCACGCACTTTAAACCCGGATTGGGCCATTGACATAGTCCTACCTAACTAGAGAAGGGGTAGAGAGATATACCGAGCGATCCGTGTCCTTCGGTCTTCTCGTCGTCGTCCCGATCTCCCCGCGGAATCTCAGGGCTTCATCTCCTCGTCGGAAGGGCACCACATCGCCGGGTTCTTTTACAGGCTCCCACCTCTGGACCGAGGCAACTCGGGCACGAAGTTGGCGAGCCGACGTGCCTAAGAAGTGCTAAAGATGAAGTGTAGAACTCTATGTGTCTCATGGGGTTTATGGAAGTTGCCTTTTTGTGGAGGAATGAGATATGAACCTTTTGCAATGAACTGGGGAATTTTTGTAGCAAGAATAGAACCAAATTCTCACACCCAAATTTTGGACAGCCCCATAAAGAGAATTGCCGGACAAAAACATGAGGTCAAGAGAGAGGGAAAAAGTCCAAGGGGTGTGTGTATCAATAATGCAAGAGAGAGTGTGATAATGAGAAGAAATGATCACCCACAAAAACCAACACTCCAGCAACCTAAGCATAACTCAAAAAGTCAAGTCATCATGAAGTGAGGAAGTCAAATGATGGTGCAACCATCATGAAGCAACAATATGCAAAGACCACCCTGCACAATGCTTATTTGCATATTTGCAAATAAGCCCTCCTCCACCAATTTTCAGCCAAGGAAAGATACAAAGGAAAATGGCCGAAATGGAAAGCAAACTGGCAATTTCATAAAACTGATCCCGTAATAAATTACAGGAAACCCCGCAACTGTATATACATACCCGCATTTGTATTCCGACCGAATACAAATGCAATGAGACAAATCTACACTGCACAATACTAGGATCCGGCTTAAACCAAAGCCCGCTTGTATTATCCGTCCGATCAAGATCCGTGCAATACTGCACGTATCTGATCGAACCCTGCCATATCTCCATATGGCCTCTACAGCGTTTTTCCCGAAACTTGAGAAAACGGTCTGTGGGGAACTCTAAAGACTCGTCAATACTTTGGTTGTGGATTTAACCACTAGCACGTCAGAGGTATTAGCCATACGTAACGGGCTACCAGGTATTGACCAAAAGCGACGTCGATGAGCAAACTCATCCTGACACCCTACTGAGCCTGTCAGTGACAATATCTGTACAGTCCGGTCCGTTCGTCTATGAGCATCGCATGGCGGGCCTAGGGGGTTGGTAAAATTCAGACCCCCAAAAGCGGTACAAGTCGTGTCGGAGTGTAGCCCAGAACACCCTGAGATACAACTGGAATACCTACTAGTAAATCTCCTTCCTTGGCCAAGGACTTCGGGTAAGGGCTCTCCTATACACAGCGCGACCTCACCCCCAATATCGGGAAAGACGAACCCCTGCAGATCCGCTCACTGCCTCCATGTGGCTCGGGACTGTACCCAACTAAAACCTATTTGCACGTCTCCTTTGAGCGTGGTAGGGTAGTAATCAAAGTACAGTGGGAACTCACACGAGAAAAATGACGACCTCAGGTCGATGAACTAACCTGTACACATGTTACCAGGGAACTGCTATCTGACGTCAGGTATAAGACCAACTAGCATGTTCCCGGCGAGTCCTGTCCGGTGTACTCATAACCCAATGAGCACCTGTATACATCTTAGGTGAACCAACTGACACCAGTGGCTTGTGAGACCGGCCACCGCCCCTCGTCGGGGTCTCGACTGTATACACTAGTCTACTCTGGAGTATCGATGCCCTTTCTCGAAACTCCCACGACTAGGGACCTTTTAAGGATGTGCTTATAGACTACCAGCTCCCACGTATATGATCGCCCTCATACTGCTGGAAGTCAAGCAAGAATCATAGGGGCTCTATCAACGCGCAATAGTGACCTGTAAGGTCACCTAAAGCAGTACACGATGATAAAGATAAACCAGATAGCATACTATCATCTTGAGTAAGACTGTCCTATCGGGATAGGTCCTCCATCGATCATTGCAATCACGTGCCTGTGATCCAATAATTGACTCTGAGGGCACTATCTCCAGCAATCTCCCACTTGCACTCAAGGCTAATTATTGCGATGTCGCATACTCACAGCCCGTGTGATACCGAACACCCAACTCCTCTACTGATCAGTCTCACAAAACCAGTTTGCGAAACTAATGTGTTCGAGGAATAGCCTCAGTGAGTGGATCCGCCTTGATTTTTCTTTCTATGTCTCTCTTTATCTCAAGTTCGCGAAGAATGCCATCTCCCGAAATGAGCAATACCTGTCTTAGAATGTGTCTGGATGTCTGATGGGACCTAGCTCATAAATGAACTCCAAATCCAAACTTCTTAGACTATATCGTCAACTGAACTTAATCAGTATCCCCTTGGACCACCTGTCCAAAATACTGCCCCTTGTCAGAAGGAAAACTATAACTCTGACAACCAATCTGTCATCCAGGTCACCTTGGAAGCCTGGAATGATAACTGTCTCCCGAATGAGGCTGTCGTTATCATATCCCTAGAACATCCACTTATGTTCTAAAACTACTTCCGTTCGTTTCTCCAGGATTGGATCAATATCAACATATTGCATCTACTGCAAAAAACAACATCTGGTGTGGTACTTGACATCTCATGATCAACTTAATTGCCTAAGCAAGTGATCTGTCAATCATGCACATCCCTCTCCCCTTTAGTCTGTAAGACACCTTTAGAGAGGGTGACTCCATCACCTGCAGGTACACTACCGTGCCTGGAGTCGTCCATTCAAAAACACCTTCAATATGCTGTCTAAGTACCCAGATTGGGAAACTACCCAAATCTAGATCTAAAACTATAGATCTAGTAACCAGAATGTCTGTTATTATATCTATATCCTATGTGGAGAAACCACTGTGTGACAACCAAAGTATAATTGACCGTAGTATAGGAATTTCACTTCCTACTCTGTGTATGTCATCTAAGTACCAGGACATCACACCCTGCTACCTTCTTAACAGATCCATCCCCTATTCCGATGAAGTCAAACCTATGACTGTCACATCAGAAATAGATGATCTATCTCCGCTATATCTGCTTTAGTCTATAAATAGACATAAGCCATTTGTCCACCAATGCTTCCGTTGCTCCCACTGACTACGACAACCCTCTGGAAGAGTCATATACACGTACACTTCTAAAGCTAGTTTAGAGCGACGCTATACTCATCCTCCTGCCGGGTCACGCAGCCTGGAACAACATCAATGGCAAGTCTGGGTAAACAAGAACCTTCCTGTCACCGTTCTTAAGGCTACCGGAGTACCTCTCGGGTGCCTGAGGTTACCCACCGTATCTGCGGAGTGGCCAATAGAATGTCAAACCAAATTGAATCTTTAGGTTCTTATCAAATTTTCAGTATTCGTCTGCGGTTCTGGAATCACTTCCAGTTCTACCATACTCCCACTACTGTTTTCTGAAAAAATCCATTTTTGTTAAAACTGTGGCGAGTCAAGAACAATATTACTATTGATCTTCCAGATGGTAGAAAATCAACCCTCGTCATAGCCCGGGTCAACCCACAAACAGCCATTACAGAAACGTGCCTTGAGTTATTCGGAGTCTGGTTTTAAGCATAAGCTGGACAACTCCCCGTACCTTAACAATGTCAAGATATGAACTGTTCTATATCCAATACAGAAACAGAGGCACTGATTTAATTGAACCAGATTCAAATCATGCAACTGTCTCCAGTGCATGTCAACTAAATGGAAAGAGGCCGATCAGCGTTACTCAACTTAGGAATGCGTCCAGATATGAGTAACCTGAAAGAGAAGCAAGTTCTCTTAATCATTACTATCATCTGAATACCATACACAAGTATCTACATTTTCGATCACCTTGAAGAATCGCGATACTTGCAACACCTGGTTCTCTACTTTATTCATATACCTATAACTTCTCAAAACTCAGACCTTGCGTTTCTACGAAACACTTGTCTAAGAACTAGAGAAGTCATAAGTAAACCGAATATAGTACGAGGACCAACCCCTCTGTCCTAATGGACACTTGACAACATACAATACTCTGTATAAGTCTCTTGAGTCTAATAACTCAAACCCTGTGTGTCGTAGGTTGAAAACTGTACTTATGGTTAAGAAGAATTACACCGCTGTTTAATGCTCCTTACCTAATCATCAACTGATATAGGTAAATGTCATAGACATAATTTCAAAAAGGTATATCTCACTCTATAAAAATAGACATACAGATATATCAATTTGAAATCGGTGCATAACAACGGATATTCAAAACTAAATGTTTGTCGTCGGGCAAACAATCCAGGTGACTTCCTCAAATATCACCGATTACAACGAATCCCGATATAATGAGGATGATCACCTAATTCCCAATAACTTACTCCCACTCATCATCTGTAAAACAATAAAGATGTGAGAATCATACCCGGTAAATACATACCCTGGAGCAAGTGTCTAATTGGGAAATCAGTTTTCTTTTAACAGTACACAGTGAAATTGAAACATTGAAATGTTTCTATGGGGTATTCCGGTATTCCTAGTAATGCCTCTTCCATTATCCAGATTCACAACTGTAACCGTATAATTCTTTGCCATCTTTCTAAATCTCTTTATATGTCTTTAGTCATTAACTTCTGTACACCCCTTTAGGCCAAATGGTTTTCTTCCTTCCCTACCTTTCGGCACCAGCCTATGGTTTGGAAGAAGACTATCCAATAAGCATAATGGGTGCACTGTCCTAATCCTAGGAGCACTCGCAATGCGAGAGAAGGTGAAGATAAAAGACAACCGAATAAAACCTTATTCCTATTTCTCCTGAACCAGAATCCATCCCCGAACTGGAACAAGTTCCTTTCGAGTTCGTATATAACCATAAAACCTTATTCCTATTTCTCCTGAACCAGAATCCATCCCCGAACTGGAACAAGTTCCTTTCGAGTTCGTATATAACCATACGATGGAATATCCAAAATAACTGTGGATCTTCATAGTGATACAGAGTGTTCTGGAGAAATACAAAGGTGAAGTGGGAGTGGTAATGAAATACTTGGTTTGGTCGTGAATAGTAGTCGCAATTTACTTTGCCCTCCTTCTAATCCCTATATTTGTCTTTACATAATACCTTCTGTACACCATCGTTAGGCTAATTGGTTTTATTTATTCCCTACCGTTCGGCACCAGCCTATGGTTTGGAAGAAGATTATCCAATTTGCGTAATAGGTGTACTATCCCCTAATCTAAGGGGCACTCGCAACCTGAGAGAAGGTAAAAGGAAAAGATAACTGAATAGTCCTATTCATTTTCTCCAGAACCGGAAACCATCCTCGAATAAATTCCTTCGAGTTCGTATATAACCATACGATGGTTTTGTCCAATGGAAGTGCACGTTCGTAGTAATACGGGGTGTCCTGGAGAAAAGGGTAAAAGTAGGAGTGGCAATGAGGTTTGCAACTCTGACAATCCAAAAGCCAGTGTTTAAGAAGGTTCGGTTAATTTTGGTCACAGAGTCATAGTCTTAGGGTCGGGTCATGGTAGCTGCCGAAGAGAGAGAGAAAAGAAACACTCAGCGTGCACTCTAGCCTAGATCAGAATGGTTATCACTATATCTAATCAGGAAACCTCCCACTGTACCGTCAAATTCTCCTCCAAACCTGAAAGAAGAATTAGTCGGGATCACCCGAGGAGTAAACCAACTCATCAGTGGGAATCGGGATCCAACTATCATCGCATGATAACGTGACAGAATCCACTCACGTTATCACACTCCAGAAGGTATGCGCATATCTGGCAAGTTTCAGTTTCTTTAGAAAACCCCGATGTGATTTTTACCCCATGCTCTTATTTACCCCATGCTCTTATGACCATGACGAAGGTCAACAAATCATAAGTCACATGTCAAGTTCTACCCGTCATTGTCCAGGTTAATTTGAACCCACCAGCACAAGCCCTTGATGAAGGTCAACAAGGCTATACGACTGTCCCAAACCAACGCATCTATCTATGCAGCATAAAGGCAACAAGCAGCTACCATTCACTATGCCTTGACGAAGGTCAACAAACATAGCATGAATACTACGTGCTACCCGTATGAAACGACGGAGGGCTATAAATGGTTTTTGGCGAAAACCTTTAACGTAATGAACTTGATATCGTTGAAGGAACCGGATAGCTTTTATAAAAAATATAGTGGCGAAAACCTTTGCTCAAGAGGTCACTCCCGGTGAAGGGATCTCGGCTCTTTCCCCGTAGAATGAGGTACAGGATATTCCAACTGAATACCATGATGCATAGAAAAAGTAAACGACTATAGTGAAGTTATTGCCCTGACGCAAACTTCTGTCCAAGGGGTCACTCCCGGTGAAGGGATCTCGGCCCTTCCCTCGTCGACTGAGGTGCTGGATATTCCAACTGAATATCACTGTGCAAAACAAAAGAGAACGCCCTTGCAATAACAGCTTTTTGAAAAGTGTTCCAACAACATCAGAATAGGTTTGGTTAGCTTGCATTGATCCGAATCAATGCAGTCCCATCAATTGATCACACCAATAAAGAACGAAAATAATGATGTACGTATATGCCATCCGCATTCGCCACTGGGTCCCGTCATCACTCGTTAGGTTACTTAACTAACGGCAGAGCGGGGACTGGACTAGCGCGGATGCAAAAGATATACAACATCTACTAGTATATATATATTAATATATAATATTCGCTCAAGGCGTGATAAAATGCAACATCACAGAAATGTAATAAGCATCACAGAACAATACAGATATCTGGAATCCTCAGGTTTCATAGAGCCGCTATTGAAACCCGACGTTCCTCTGGTCGTGTGGATAGCCTGTGCAATGAAATCCTAGACCCCTACGGACGCGGTAAGTTACCCGCCAAAACCTTAAGCGAGGCAGCCCCCTTCAGCAACGTGAATGGACCACCCAGCACTTCACGGAATCCGGTAACTTGGGCACCCCTCCTGGGTCAACCTGTACCCCCTACGAGTGCGGCAAATAGCCCGCCAATTCTAGAGTGAGGCCCCCTCCGTCTCAACGCCATGAGATGCGGGCCCGTTGCACTCTAGAACCCGGCTATCCGTGCACCCCTCCTTGGGGTAATCCTAGTACATAAAGTAAAATATACATACAATGGGTACAACGACCTCACCCCGGTCGTGCCCCAAAAGAATAATATACAAACAGGCAGTAACGGCAGTCCACATGTCGGACGCTCGCCCCGCAATATCAAATGTACATAAAAATACCAAACTGTACTACCATTGCGTCTAGGCTATCCACCATGACAATCCGCAACATCACAGCACAATACAGAACATCAACGTGAATGTCACGTTCGCAAATCCGTCTAAAAGGGCTATAGCAGTTAGACAGGATTTACAGATCAAATGACATTCACGGTCGCAGATATAATGTAAATACTGTGAACTAACATGTTTAAAATTTTCGATCGACTGAATTTTCCGAAGTGGGCCCCAAGCATAACTGTAGCACTCAAAAACATCTGGGCCCAAAAAGAATATACCAGAAACCCTATTTCCATGTTAGTAAACCATTGTAGAAATTTGGTGAGATTTGGCCACAAAACGGCGGCGGTTCCGCGGCCAAAACGTGGTTTTGGCCGCTGAACCGCCGCGCTACAGTAATATCAGCTGACCAAAATTTCACAGAATGCATAAAAAGCCCTGCACGTATTTTTCCAATATACCAAATAATTTTTAGAGCAAGGAAACATTCGACAGAAAGTGCGACATGGAAATGTGATTTTTGGAAAATCCGATCGATCGAACTTATAAACACGTTAGAGCAAGCTAGACTAGGTTAATGGCATGGCTCTAATACCATGTAAGTGCACGGCGGCGCCCCGGCCGTCAATCCAAGGCCAAAAATGCGGAAACGATAATTTACTTTAACTTTTGAACCGGCACCACCGCGCACTTTAAACCCGGATCGGGCCATTAACATAGTCCTAGCTAACAAGAGAAGGGGTAGAGAGATATACCGAGCGATCCGTGTCCTTCGGTCTTCTCGTCGTCGTCCCGATCTCCCCGCGGAATCTCCGGTCTTCATCTCCTCGTCGGAAGGGCACCACATCGCCGGGTTCTTTTACGGGCTCCCACCTCTGGACCGAGGCAACTCGGGCATGAAGTTGGCGAGCCGACGTGCCCAAGAAGTGCTGAAGATGAAGTGTAGAACTCTATGTGTCTCATGGGGTGTATGGAAGTTGCCTTTTTGTGGAGGAATGAGATATGAACCTTTTGCAATGAACTAGGGAATTTTTGTAGCAAGAATAGAACCAAATTCCCACACCCAACTTTTGGACAGCCCCATGAAGAGAATGGCCGGCCAAAAACATGAGGTCAAGAGAGAGGGAAAAAGTCCAAGGGGTGTGTGTATCAATAATGCAAGAGAGAGTGTGATAATGAGAAGAAATGATCACCCACAAAAACTAACACTCCAACAACCTAATCATAACTCAAAAAGTCAAGTCATCATGAAGTGAGGAAGTCAAATGATGGTGCAACCATCATGAAGCAACAATTGTTAGTGTATATGCCCTAGAGGCCATTACTGTATCATACTAGTTTGTATATTACTTAATGAAAGCTTGGGATATTCACCTTGTATATACAATCTTGCTCAAAATAGTAGTATGCTACTTGGTTTGTTTTCACTTCAACGTGTACATGTGTTTATTTTAGTATATCACCTATACAAATTAGTGGAGCTCTTAGGATCTTTGCTTGATTACCAGCATTGTGATGGCAGTCACACTAGTGGGGGTTGGGTAATCTATAAGCACATCCTTATACAGGTCCCTAGTCGCAGGACTATCGAGACAGGGCATCGATACTCCGGAGTAGACTAGCGCATGCGCTTCTCATCCCAGAGTGGGAGATGGTCTGTCACACAGCCATCAGTACGTCGTACTGGAGATAGTATGCGGGTGCTCGTTAGGTTACGAGTACACTGGACAGGACTCGTCGGGAACTGACCGGTTGGTATTATACCTATCGTCAGTTATCAGTTCCCAGGTGACATGAGTACAGCTTAGTCCGCT
Organism: Agapanthus africanus; assembly: GCA_030015575.1. Lineage (NCBI taxonomy): Eukaryota > Viridiplantae > Streptophyta > Magnoliopsida > Asparagales > Amaryllidaceae > Agapanthus > Agapanthus africanus. The sequence continues at coordinate 357,393,522 of JASDDO010000008.1, forward strand.
GACTTGACACTGCCACTTCGCCTCGAGTGTGTTCCCACTGTACTTTGATTACTACCCTACCACGGCTCAAAGGAGTCGTGCAAACAGGTAGTAGTTGGGTGCAGTCCCGAAGCACTTGGAGGCAGTGACGGTTAGACAGGATTCGTCTCTCCCGGTATTGGGGGTTGACATCGCGCTGTGTCTAGAAGAGCCATTACACGAGTAGTCCCTGGCCAGGGCAATCGAGATATACTGGTAGGCTTCCAGTGTTATCTCAGGGTATTTTGGGCTTCACTCCGACACGACTTGTACCGCTATTAGGGGACTGACGTTTACCGCCCCCCTAGGCCCTCCATGCGATGTATCAGACGAACAGACCGGACTGTATGGAGACTGTCACATTCAGGCTCAGTAGGAGTTCAGATGGGTTTCACCTCGTCAGTCTTCTTGTCGGCTTCTACCTGGGGACCGTTACGCACAGCTAGTGCCGCTTGCGGTCTGTAGTTAAACCCACAGCCAGCGTAGTGTCGAGTCTTTAGAGTCCCACACAGAAAGCTATTCGCCTTTAGGCAAAAGAGTAGAGGTCGCATGGTTTTGCGACATGTCGCATGGTTTTGTGACAGGGTTCGGTCACATCCATGCACTTGTGCACGTACAGTGTCCAGACAGTTAACACTAGCGGGCTTTGGTTTAATCCAGATCCTAGTGTACGTTTTGGGATTGGTTTTATCCAGTATGTATTCATGTTCCTCAGAACGCGGATGCGGGTGTGTATGCACTGTTGACGGAGAGGCAGAGGCAGAGGATTCTCATTAGGGTTGTTGACTGTTGACCGTTGACCATTGACTTTTTGCTCAACCCTAATAAGAATATGATATGTAATTAACAATAATATTAATTAAGTATTATGGTGACATGGTTGTTGAGGGGTTGACTTGTTGACTTTGTTGACCGGTTGACTAGGTTGGACTAGTTGACCATCATGATGACAATGGCTATCATTTCATGGCAAAGACTTTTTACTTGCTTGTTTCTCTTGTGAAAAATGAGTGCATGAAATGATATGGCTATTGTAGCTTAAACCATCACATAATACTTGATTTCTATGATTTGTGATGATGGTTTTGGATTATGAGAGCCAAGAGAGAAAAGTCTTTTTCATTCTTTCATTTTTTCTTTCTCTCTCTTGTGTTCTTGAGCTCTCATCTTCTTCCTCTTGCTCTCCCTTTTTTTAGTCTATGGTTCACTTGTCTCATGTGTTGAGAACCAAACCATAGAGAAAATCCCAACGCACTCTTCTCTACTCACTCTAGTTCACAAGGTTTAGCAAATCAAGTGAACTAGTTTCTTCAAAGATCGAAGAAGAAGCCAAAGGTAGAAGCTTTCGAGGTGGATCGATCTTCGGCGCAAGGAGACGACGGGGTGAAGCCGATCCGGACAACCATCGAGGCTTGAAGATGAAGGAGTTCAAGAAAGAAAGGTATAACCCCCTAACCGAGTAGTTAACAACTCCTAGTTAGGTTGTTAGTTAGATGTTTAACAAAGATCCGGTTTTGAGTCCATGTTACCACCTCTAGAAAATTGTTTTTCGTCAAATTCCGCATGCCCTAAAGTACCGGGAGAGGTAGCATGGACTTACAGTGGTATCAGAGCCAGGTTAAACTCTATCTAACATGTTAGCAAAGTAACTAGAAGATCGATCAAAGAAAAAGTCACGAAACGAACCCGATATGTCAAGTTTCTGCCGATTTTTATTCTGTTCAAAAATTGATAAATTTCATCTTAAAAATCGGCTTAGGCTTTTTATAGAATAACCACAAAATTTGGTCCCACGTACCGTTCAAAGCGCCGCGGAAACGCGGCGGGAGCACGCTCCAGCCGCGGTTCCGCGGCCGAGTTGACTCGGCCAAGGTCCAAATTTAGTGCAGTGTATTTCTAGGGTTGTTTTGTGATTTTTGGAATATGTCTTTTCAGCCCAGATTTTCCAGAACGTAAATTTTGTGTTTGGGGCCTAAAAATCCGTATTTTTTATCGAACTTCTAAAGACTTACGCTGACGGGTTTTATCTGTGATGTGGTATTTGTATTGAACGCCTGCTAATCGCTATATGTCGATTAGTTGGGGTTATACAAATCTATGATCTGTAATGTTATTGGTTTGTGTATATGAATTCATTGGATTGTCGCGGGTGAATAGCCGGGGGTTGTGAGACGAGAGTTTTCTTTTCTTTCAATTCATGTAAATTTGTAAATTGATGGAATAATTATTTGTATGGCCGCACAACCGGGTCGGGGTTGTAGCCGTCATTGTATAATTTCTTTTTACTGTTTATGCTCCTAGGATAGACCCATGGAGGGGGTGCACAAACTACCGGGTATGCCGAAGTGCCGAGTGGCCTACTCACGGGGTTGAGGGAGGTTGCTTCGCTTCGGGTACTTGGCGGGTAGTTTGTCGCACCCGTAGGGGTCTTGGGTGGGGTTTTGGCTATTCACCGCGACCGTGTAATCTGTTTTTCGTTACAGGCTCGTACGAATTGCGGGTTCCTAGTATATCCAATGTGTTCATCTGTGATCTGAAATGGCTATCATTGCAATGTATATCTATATATGATATTATTTAGGCGTTGCATATGTTTTACAGCCGCGCTAGCCCAGCCCCCGCTCTGTCGTTAGTTAAGTAACCTAACGGGTAATGATGGGGCCCCGTGGCGAATGCGAATGGAATAAGCGTACGTCATATTTTGGTTGTTTTCTGCAATGGTAGGATTAAATGATGGGACGCATTAAAAGAACTAATGCAAGAATATCACGCATTAAAAGAACTAATGCAAGAAAATAAACCAAGTAAAAGTCGTTGGAACACTTTCGAAAAACCACTCGGTTCTTTTCAAAACCAACTTTTAAAATGCAGAGTTTGAGCCACTCTTTTTAAAAGCTATCTCGTTCCATCGACTATATCAAGTTCACTACGTTCACGGTTTCGCCAAAACCATTCGTAGCCCTCCGTCGTTTCACATAAATAGTCAATAGTATTCAAGCTATGTATGTTGGCCAAAGTCAAGGCATAGTGATTGGTAGCTATTGGGTATTCATGTGTAGCATAGATAGATGCGTTGGTTTGGGACAGTCGTACTGCCATTTTAGCCAAAGTCAAGGGTAGGTACGGGTGGATCCAACTTAACCTGGAGAATGACGGGTAGAACTTGACATGTGACTTATGATATTTTGGCCAAAGTCAAGGTCATAAGAGCATGGGGCAAAAATCCACATCGGGAGTTTCAAAAGAACTGAAACTTGCTAGTGTTGCATACCATTTGGAGTGTGATGATTCTGGTAGGATTCCTTCAGTTTCGTCACGCGATGATATTTGGATCCCGATCCTACTGTGAGTATATGCTACTCCTCGGGAAATTTCTCACTTAACGATCAATGCTATAAACCTAGTAGGTGTCTAGAAAAGTGTTAGCGGGGCTACGCCCCTAAGGAAAAGAGGTTCTTAAATTAAAGAACTTCGCGAAAGCGTTGGAAAACCTCCCTCGAAGTACCGACACCAGCCTGGCCGAACGGTTAAGCAAGTATTGTACGGTGAGATTGATCCTGACTAATTCTTCCTTTTTGGTTTGAGGAGGGATTCGAGAAACAGTGAGAGCCATCCTGTTTAGACAAACTAAAAACCACTCTAAACTTGCAAGAGCATCATGCTAAGTGTTTCTTCTTCTCTCTCCTAATTGCAGCGACCAATCGACATGACTGGACTTAAGTTACTTCTAGATAAAAACATACTGACAGGGCCAAACTACAAAGATTGGTTCAGAAATGTCAAAATGGCAATCACTTACGACAAGCTGGGGTATCTTCTTACCACCAAAGCTCCCCCTGTCCTAGGTCCCACCTCCAGCGTCGCGGATAAGGAAATCCGTAAGACTTGGGAGATTGTAGCGCGAAGGCCAAGTGCCTCGTACTTGCCTTTATGGACAACGAACATCAGAGGAGGCACGAGAATATGGACCTCGAATCCATATTTCTCCATACAAAAGAACTGTATAGAGAGCAATCTTGTATCGCAAGATACGAAGTGTCGAAGAAGTTATTTTCGGCAAGGTTGGCCATCGGATCATCGGTAGCGGAACACGTGCTTAAGATGATTGGCTTCATTGAGGAGCTCGCGGAACTTGGGACCACGTTGGAGAATGAGCTCTATACAGACTTGATTCTCCAGTCCCTTCTTTCCACTTACGCCCAGTTTATCCTGAACTTCAACTTACAAGAAAAAGAAGTTGAACTTTCAGAACTCCTCAACATGCTGAGGAGTGCAGAGGGCACCCTACAGAAATGTAGGGAAACATCCACTTTGTTTGTAGGAGGATCTTCCACTTCTTGGTCCAAGGCGAAAGCCAAGGGAAAGAAGAAGAAAGCCCCGCCAAACCAAGGGGCGGTGTTGGTAAAGTGGATACGAAGGGAAAAGCAAAAGCAACAAACAAAGCGGGGCAGCTTGTGGATAAAGAAGAATGCTTCTATTGTCATAAGAAAGGACACTGGAAGAATGATTGCAGGGCTTGGAAAGCCAGGACACAGGAATTGAAGCAGGTTGCGGTTTCAGCTTCAGGTGTGTATGTTATTGAAAACTGTCTTTCAATAAACTCTACTTCCGGGGTATTGGATACCGGATCAGGATCTCATATCTGCAATTCTTTGCAGGCGTTGAGAAACCGTAGGGTTTTGAAGGCAGGTGACATGACCCTCAAAGTTGCAAACGGAGCTAGCATGGATGCTAAGGCCGTGGGGGACTATCACCCGGGAATGTCAGATGGACATGTTTTGGTTTTACGTAATTGCTTTTTTGTACCCAACGCAACTTGTAATATCATTTCTGTATCTTTAGTTTCTAAAGAAGGTTATGAATTTGCGTTTGTAAGCAATGTTGTAAACATTCACCTTAATCAAGTTCTGATTGGGTCAGGTACATTGAGCAATGGTATATACGTATTAAACCAACCACAGATTTTCAATGTCCAGAATACACACAAAAGAAAGTCTCCGGAAATAAATCAGACTTTCTTATGGCATTGTAGACTGGGTCACATCAATGAGAGAAGGTTGACGAAGTTACATACAGAAGGATATTTGAATCCGTTCGAATATCAATCGTATGCCACTTGTCAATCCTGTCTCAAAGGAAAGATGACAAAGACTCCATTCACTGGACACGGAGTAAGAGCGAGCGAGCTCTTGGGACTCGTACACAGCGACGTGTGCGGTCCAATGTCTACACATACGCGAAGCGGTTATTCTTACTTCATTACTTTTACGGATGACTTTTCAAGGTACGGTTATGTCTTCTTAATGAAACATAAGTTCGAAGCCTTTGGAAAATTCCAGGAATATAAGAATGAAGTAGAAAAACAAACCGGCAAAAGTATTAAGATTCTAAGATCGGATCGAGGTGGTGAATACTTGAGTGCCGAGTTCCTGGACTATTTAAAAGAGAATAGAATTCTCTCTCAGCTTACTCCTCCATACACTCCGCAACATAACGGTGTATCGGAGAGACGGAACCGAACCCTATTGGATATGGTACGGTCCATGATGAGTAACGTTGAGTTACCGTGATTATTCTGGGGGTATGCACTAGAATCAGCTGCATACCTTTTGAACCGAGTTCCAACTAAGACTGTGCCTACTACACCATATGAGATGTGGTGTGGGAAGAGACCCTATCTTAATCACATTAAGACATGGGGAAGTCCAGCTTTTGTCAAAAAGCAGCATGCGGACAAGCTCGAGGCACGCTTAGTACAGTGCAAGTTTGTAGGATATCCAAAGAACTCCAAGGGATATTTCTTCTACTGCGAAGAGGAACAAAAGGTTTTTGTTTCTCGTCATGCCCACTTTCTAGAACACCAGTTCTTAGAAAAGGAAATTAGTGGGAGCGCGGTAGAACTGGAAGAAATTCCAGAACCACGAGCTATTACTGAAAGCTTAGTGGAACCAGAGAGTTCAAAAGAACAGGACATTCCTACGCCGCTCCGCAGGAGTAGTAGGCAGTCTCATCCGCCCGAGAGATACTACGGTTTTCTCATAGACGGGGATAGAGAGGATTGCATCATAGATTATGATGAGCCTACTAGCTTCCAGCAGGCCGTTCAGAGCGTTGACTCGGTAAAATGTCTGGATGCAATGCGGACCGAAATGGAGTCCATGTACACCAACAAAGTATGGACGTTGGATATTGCTCCAGACGGGGTAAAACCCGTAGGATGCAAGTGGATCTTCAAAAGGAAGATTGGTGTAGATGGACAGGTTGAGACCTATAAAGCTAGACTGGTTGCAAAGGGTTTTCGTCAAAGACCTGGTTTGGACTATGATGAGACCTTTTCTCCAGTAGCTATGCTGAAATCCATTCGGATCCTTCTTGCCATTGCTGCTTTCCACGATTATGAGATTTGGTAGATGGACGTAAAGACCGCTTTTCTAAATGGAAATTTAGAGGAGTGTGTCTATATGGACCAGCCAGAGGGTTTCATTCAGAGTGGGAGCAGCGGAAAGGTGTGCAAGTTGCTTAAGTCCATTTACGGACTAAAGCAGGCATCGCGGAGTTGGAACATCTGTTTTGATGAGACGGTCAAGGAATTTGGCTTTATCAAAAATCCAGATGAACCATGCATCTATAGTAGATTTGTAGCGAGAACTGTAGTATTCCTCGTTTTATACGTGGATGACATTCTCTTAATAGGAAATGACATTCCTATGCTACAATCTGTCAAGGGGTTCTTGTCACACAGGTTCTCCATGAAAGACCTGGGTGATGCCTCATACATCCTGGGGATCCGGATCCATCGTGATAGATCCAAGAGGATATTAGGACTTTCACAGTCCAGGTACATCGACACCATACTGAAAAGATTCAGTATGGAAGATTCCAAGCGCGGTAATCTACCGGCTTGTCACGGGATCACCCTCTCCAAAGAGATGTCTCCCAAGACTGATTCGGAAAGGGATCGCATGTCTATTATACCCTATGCTTCTGCGGTAGGCTCTATAATATATGCGATGTTGTGTACCAGACCGGATGTAGCTTATGCACTGAGTGTGGTAAGCCGGTATCAGTCAAACCCAGGGGAGAAACACTGCATAGCGGTAAAGAACATTCTCAAGTACCTGAGAAGGACTAAGGAGATGTTCTTGGTGTATGGCGGAAAAGACCTCCAGATCGAGGCCTTTGCTGACTCCAGCTTCCAGAGTGACAAGGATGATTCTAAGTCCATGTCGGGTTTTGTCTTTACCCTCAATGGAGGGGCGGTGTGTTGGAAGAGTTCCAAACAGGAAACCGTTGCAGACTCGACGATGGAAGAGAAATACATCGCTGCATCTGATGCCGCAAAAGAAGCTGTCAGGATGAGGAAGTTCTTGAAAGAACTTCAGGTGGTTCCGTCCATTGTTGATCCAATACCTCTGTATTGCGACAACAACGGGGCTATAGCTTTAGCGAAGGAACCTAGGTCCCATCAGAGATCCAGACACATCTTGAGGCGGTATCACCTGATCAGGGAGATCGTGGATCGCCAGGAGATCGAGGTCCGGAGGGTTGCTTCAAAAGATAACACTGCAGATCCATTCACCAAGGCCTTGCCCCAGACTCAGTTCGAGCGGCTGATCGAGATGATAGGTCTTCGATACGCCAGTACATGGCCTTAGTGCAAGTGGGAGATTGTTAGTGTATATGCCCTAGAGGCCATTACTGTATCATACTAGTTTGTATATTACTTAATGGAAGCATGGGATATTCACCTTGTATATACAATCTTGCTCAAAATAGTAGTATGCTACTTGGTTTGTTTCTACTTCAATGTGCACATGTGTTTATTTTAGTATATCACCTATACACATTAGTGGAGCCCTTAGGATCTTTACTTGATTACCAGCGTTGTGATGGCAGTCACACTAGTGGGGGCTGGGTAATCTATAAGCACATCCTTATACAGGTCCCTAGTCGCAGGACTATTGAGACAGGGCATCGATACTCCGGAGTAGACTAGCGCATGCGCTTCTCATCCCAGAGTGGGAGATGGTCTGTCCCACAGCCATCAGTACGTCGTACTGGAGATAGTATGCGGGTGCTCGTTAGGTTACGAGTACACTGGACAGGACTCGTCGGGAACTGACCGGTTGGTATTATACCAATCGTCAGTTATCAGTTCTCAGGTGACATGAGTACAGCTTAGTCCGCTGACTTGACACTGTCACTTCGCCTCGAGTGTGTTCCCACTGTACTTTGATTACTACCCTACCACGGCTCAAAGGAGTCGTGCAAACAGGTAGTAGTTGGGTGCAGTCCCGAAGCACTTGGAGGCAGTGACGGTTAGACAGGATTCGTCTCTCCCGGTATTGGGGGTTGACATCGCGCTGTGTTTAGGAGAGCCATTACACGAGTAGTCCCTGGCCAGGGCAATCGAGATATACTGGTAGGCTTCCAGTGTTATCTCAGGGTGTTTTGGGCTTCACTCCGACAGGACTTGTACCGCTATTAGGGGACTGACGTTTACCGCCCCCCTAGGCCCCCCATGCGATGTATCAGACGAACAGACCGGACTGTACGGAGACTATCACATTCAGGCTCAGTAGGAGTTCAGATGGGTTTCACCTCGTCAGTCTTCTTGTCGGCTTCTACCTGGGGACCGTTACGCACAGCTAGTGCCGCTTGCGGTCTGTGGTTAAACCCACTGCCTGCGTAGTGTCGAGTCTTTAGAGTCCCACACAGAAAGCTATTCGCCTTTAGGCAAAAGAGTAGAGGTCGCTTGGTTTTGCGACAGGTCGCATGGTTTTGCGACAGGGTTCGGTCACATCCGTGCACTTGTGCACGTACAGTGTCCAGACAATTAACACTAGCGGGCTCTGGTTTAAGCCAGATCCTAGTGTACGTTTTGGGATTGGTTTTATCCAGTATGTATTCGTGTTCCTCGGAACGCGGATGCGGGTGTGTATGCACAGTTGACGGAGAGACAGAGGCAGAGGATTCTCATTAGGGTTATTGATTGTTGACCGTTGACCATTGACTTTTTGCTCAACCCTAATGAGAATATGATATGTAATTAACAATAATATTAATTAAGTATTATGGTGACATGGTTGTTGAGGGGTTGACTTTGTTGACTTGTTGACTTTGTTGACCGGTTGACTAGGTTGGACTAGTTGACCATCATGATGACAATGACTATCATTTCATGGCAAAGACTTTTTACTTGCTTGTTTCTCTTGTGAAAAATGAGTGCATGAAAAGATATGGCTATTGTAGCTTAAACCATCACATAATACTTGATTGCTATGATTTGTGATGATGGCTTTGGATTATGAGAGCCAAGAGAGAAAAGTCTTTCTCATTCTTTCATTTTTCCTTTCTCTCTCTTGTGTTCTTGAGCTCTCATCTTCTTCCTCTTGCTCTCCCTTTTTTTAGTCTATGGTTCACTTGTCTCATGTGTTGAGAACCAAGAACCATAGAGAAAATCCCAACACACTCTTCTCTACTCACTCTAGTTCACAAGGTTTAGCAAACCAAGTGAACTAGTTTCTTCAAAGATCGAAGAAGAAGCCAAAGGTAGAAGCTTTCGAGGTAGATCGATCTTCGGCGCAAGGAGACGGCGGGGTGAAGTCGATCCGGACAACCATCGAGGCTTGAAGACGAAGGAGTTCAAGAAAGAAAGGTATAACTCCCTAACCGAGTAGTTAACAACTCCTGGTTAGGTTGTTAGTTAGATGTTTAACAAAGATCCGGTTTTGAGTCCATGTTACCACCTCTAGAAAATTGTTTTTCGTCAAATTCCGCATGCCCGAAAGTACCGGTAGAGGTAGCATGGACTTACAACAATATGCAAGGACCACCCTCCATAATGCTTATTAGCATATTTGCAAATAAGCCCTCCTCCACCAATTTTCAGCCAAGGAAAGATACAAAGGAAAACTGACCGGAACGGAATACAAACTGGCAACTTCAGAAAAATGATCCCGTAATTAATTATCGGAAAACCCCTCGACTGTTTATATATACCCGCATTTGTATTCCCACTGAATACAAATGCAAAGAGACAAAATCTACACTGTACAATACTAGGATCCGGCTTAAACAAAAGCCCGCTAGTATTATCCGTCGATCATGATCCGTGCAATACCGCACATATAAGATCGAACCCTGCCATATCTCCATACGGCCTTTATAGCGTTTCGCCCGAAACTTGAGAAAATGGTCTGTGGGGGACTATAAAGACTCGTCAGTACTTTTGCTGTGGATTTAACCACTAGCACGTCAGAGGTATTAGCCATACGTGACGGGCTACCAGGTATTGACCAAAAGGGACGTCGATGAGCGAACTCATCCTGACACCCTACTGAGCCTGTCAGTGACAATATCCGTACAGTCCGGTCCGCTCGTCTATGAGCATCGCATGGCGGGCCTAGGGGGTTGGTAAAAGTCAGCCCTCAAAAGCGGTACAAGTCGTGTCGGAGTGTAGCCCAGAACACCCTGAGATACTACTGGAATACCTACCAGTATATCTCCTGCCTTGGCCAAGAACTTTGTGTAAGGGCTCTCCTAGACACAGCGCGACCTCACCCCCAATACCGGGAGAGACGAACCCCTACAGATCCGCTCACTGCCTCCATGTGGCTCGGGACTGTACCCAACTAAAACCTGTTTGCATGTCTCCTTTGAGCGTTGTAGGGTAGTAATCAAAGTACAGTGGGAACTCACACGAGAAAAATGATGACCTCAGGTCGATGAACTAACCTGTACACATGTCACCAGGGAACTGCTATCTGACGTCAGGTATAAGACCAACTAGCATGTTCCCGGCGAGTCCTGTCCGGTGTACTCATAACCCAATGAGCACCTGTATACATCTTAGGTGAACCAACTGACACCAGTGGCTTGTGAGACCGGCCACTGCCCCTCGTCGGGGTCTCGACTGTATACACTAGTCTACTCTGGAGTATCGATGCCCTGTCTCGAAACTCCCACGACTAGGGACCTTTTAAGGATGTGCTTATAGACTACCAGCTCCCATGTATATGATCGCCCTCATACTGCTGGCAGTCAAGCAAGAATCCTAGGGGCTCTATCAACGCGCAATAGTGACCTGTAAGGTCACCTAAAGCAGTACACGATGATAAAGATAAACCAGATAGCATACTATCATCGTGAGTAAGACTGTCCTATCGGGATAGGTCCTCCATCGATCATTGCAATCACGTGCCTGTGATCCAATAATTGACTCTGAGGGCACTATCTCCAACACTTGATACTAGAAGATATAACTTTCTTAATAGTAGTTAAACCTCATAGTAGTTTAGCTAGTTTGGGTTTAGTATCGATCCTGGAGTTTAGTCGGTGTTGCGAAGCCCGTAAATATTATTTTTTGCGTATTCCGCCTCCCCGCGAACCCGCCTGGTGTGTGACATCGACTTACAGTTTGCCACACCCTTCTAGGGTGAAGGTTTGTCTATTCATCACGACCGTGGAATCCACTTTTCATTCTAAGCTTAAACGAAACACGGAAATCCTAGTATATCCAATATATTCATCTGTGTTACTTATGCTGTAATCTGTGATCTGGAATGGCTGTTATTGCGTGAGACGAATGGCTATATATATAAATTATATATAATAAACGTTGCTTATGTTTTGCACTCGTGCTAGCCCTGCCCCCGCTCTGCCGTTAGTTAAGTAACCTAACGGTGCATGACGGGGCCCCATGGAGAATGCGGATGGCATAAGCGTACATTCTATTTTCGTTTCATTCTGCAATGATAGGGTTAAATGTGTTGGCTATCGTGCCCTCAAGGAAATTATTGTAATCACAGGCAGGTGGTTATGATGATTGAAGGAAGACCTATACGGATAGAACAGTCTTACTCAAAATGATATTATGCTATCTGATTTGTCTTTATCATCATGTACATGAATTATGTGGTATTACAGATCACTATTACATATTGATAGAACCCATATGATTCTTGCTTGGCTACTAGCATTACGATGGCGATCATATACGTGGAAGCTTGGTGGTCTATAAGCACATGCTTAAATGTCCCTAGTCATGGGAGTATCGAGACTGGGCATTGATACTCCAGAGTAGACCAATGTGTACTTATCGAGACCCCGACGAGGGGCGGTGGCCGGTCTCACAACCCATTGGTGTCTGTTTGTCACCTAAGATAGTATACAGGTGCTCATTGGGTTATGAGTACACTGGACAGACTTGCCGGGAACATGCTAGTTGGTATTATATCTACAGATAGCAGTTCCCAGGTGACAAGTAAACAGGTTAGTCTGTCGACCTGAGATCGTCATTTGCCTCGTGTGAGTTCCTACTGTACTTTGATTAATACTCTACCATGGCTCAAAGGAGTCGTGCATGTAAGTGCACGGCAGCGTCCCGGCCGTCAATCCGACGCCGGAATGCGGAAACGAAACTTTTCTTAAACTTGTAAACCAGCACTACCGTGCACTATAAAACCCAGATTGGGCCATTAACCTAATGTTAGCAAACTAGAGAATGGGGTAGAGAGCTCTACCGAGCGATCCGTGTCCTTCGGTCTTCGTCCTCCACTCCGATCTCCTCGTGGAATCTCCGGTCTTCATTTCCTCGTTGGAACGGGCACCACATCGCCAGGTTCTTTTACGGGCTCCCACCTCTGGACCGAGGCAACTCGCGCACGAAGTTGGCAAGCCGACATGCCCAAGAAATGCAGTAGGCTAGTGTAGAGTGGTTTGTCTCAATGGGGTAATCGAAGTTGCCTTTGGATGGAGGGAGGAACTATGGAGATGAGATAGAATGAATTTTCAAGAAGGAACCTCTTTTCTTTTGCAACCATAATGAACTCAAATCTCCCTCACTAAAAAAATGAATCTCTCCCCACACCAATTGTTGCCGGCCTCTATATTGGAGGAAGAAGAAAAATGGAATCAAAAGCAAGAAGAGAAAAATGTGTGATAATGAGAAAAAAAAAGTCACACCAACATCAACCCACATCCATTCACAAAGCACATCTCATTAATGCAAAGGAATAGACTCAAAGAGAATCTAATAATGCTATACCCATCATAATGCCTCAAATCACAAAAGACACCCTCCACTAATCAAATTTGCACACTTGCAAATAACCCCCTCCATCGGAAAAATCTGGCCGTGAAGGAAAAAAGGAAAACTGGCCGAAACGGAATACAAACTGGCAACTTCAGAAAACTGATCCCGTAATAAATTATAGGAAAACCCTACGACTGTATATACATACCCGCATTTGTATTCCCACTGAATACAAATGCAAAGAGACAAAATCTACACTGTACAATACTAGGATCCGGCTTAAACAAAAGCCCGCTAGTATTATCCGTCGATCATGATCCGTGCAATACCGCACGTATAAGATCGAACCCTGCCATATCTCCATATGGCCTCTACAGCGTTTCGCCCGAAACTTGAGAAAACGGTCTGTGGGGGACTATAAAGACTCGTCAATACTTTTGCTGTGGATTTAACCACTAGCACGTCAGAGCTATTAGCCATACATGCCGGGCTACCAGGTATTAACCAAAAGGGATGTCGATGAGCGAACTCATCCTGACACCCTACTGAGCCTGTCAGTGACAATATCTGTACAGTCCGATCCGTTCGTCTATGAGCATCGTATGGCGGGCCTAGGGGGTTGGTAAAAGTCAGACCCCCAAAAGCGGTACAAGTCGTGTCGGAGCGTAGCCCAGAACACCCTGAGATATTACTGGAATACCTACCAGTAAATCTCCTGCCTTGGCCAAGGACTTCGTGTAATGGCTCTCCTAGACACAGCGCGACCTCACCCCCAATACCGGGAGAGACGAACCCCTGCAGATCCGCTCACTGCCTCCAGGTGGCTCGGGACTGTACCCAACTAAAACCTGTTTGCACAACTCCTTTGAGCGTGGTAGGGTAGTAATCAAAGTACAGTGGGAACTCACATGAGACAAATGACGATCTCAGGTCGATGAACTAACCTGTACACATGTCACCAGGGAACTGCTATCTGACGTCAGGTATAAGACCAACTAGCATGTTTCCGGCGAGTCCTGTCCGGTGTACTCATAACCCAATGAGCACCTGTATACATCTTAGGTGAACCAACTGACACCAGTGGCTTGTGAGACCAGCCACCGCCCCTCGTCGGGGTCTCGACTGTATACACTACTCTACTCTGGAGTATCGATGCCCTGTCTCGAAACTCCTACGACTAGGGACCTTTTAAGGATGTGCTTATAGACCCCAGCTCCCACGTATATGATCGCCCTCACACTGATCGCAGTCAAGCAAGAATCCTAGGGGCTCTATCAACGTGCAATAGTGACCTTTAAGGTCACCTAAAGCAGTACACGATGATAAAGATAAACCAGATAGTATACTATCATCTTGAGTAAGTCTGTCCTACCGGTATAGGTCCTCCCTCAATCTTTGCAATCACGTGCCTGTGATCCAATAATTGACTCTGAGGGCACTATCTCCAACAATCTCCTACTTGCACTCAAGGCTAATTATTGCGATGTCGCATACTCACAGCCCGTGTGATACCGAACACCCAACTCCTCTACTAGTCTGTCTCACAAAGCTCGTTTGTGAAACTATTGCGTTCGAGGAATAGCCTCAGTGAGTGAATCCGCTGTGATGTTTCTTTCTATGTCTCTCATTATCTCAAGTTCGCGGAGAAACCCATCTCCCGAAATGAGCAATACCTGTCTTAGAATATGTTTGGATGTCTGATGGGACCTAGTTCATAAGTGAACTCCAAATCCAAACTTCTTAGACTGTATCGTCGACTGAACTTAATCAATGTCCTGCGCCAAGCCCCCTCAGTATCCGCCTGGACCACCTGTCCAAATACTGCCCCTCGTCAGAGGGAAAACTATAACTCTGACAGCCACTCTGTCATCCAGGTCATCTTTGAAGCCTGGAATGATAATTGTCTCCTGAAGGAGGATGCCGTTATCATATCCCTAGAACATTCACTTATGTTCTAAAACTACTTCCGAATGTTTCTCCAGGATAGGATCAATATCAATTTATTGCATCTACTGCAAAACCAACATCTGGTGTGGTACTTGACATCTCATGATTGACTCAATTGCCTAAGCAAGTGATATGCCAATCATGCACATCCCTCTCCACTTTAGTCTATAAGACACCTTAAGAGAGGGTAACTCCATCACGTGCAGGTACACCACCATGCCAGGAGTCGTCCATTCTAAAACACCTTTAGAATGCTGTCTAAGTACCCAGATTGGGACACTTCCCAAATCTAGATCTAAAACCATAGATCTAGTAACCAGAATGTCTGATATTATATCTATATCCTATGTGGAGAAACCACTGTGTGACAACCAAAGTATAACCAATCGTAGTATAGGAATTTCACTTCCTACTCTGTGTATGTCATCCAAATACCAGGACATCACACCCTACTACCTTCTTAACTGATCCATCCCCTATTCTGATGAAGTCAAACCTATGACTGTCACATCAGAAATAGATGATCTATCTCCGCTATTTCTGCTTTAGTCTATAAATAGACATAAGCCACTTGTCCACTATGCTTCCGCTGCTCCCACTGACTACGACAACCCTCTGGCAGAGTCATATACACGTGCACTTCTAAAGCTAGTTTAGAACGACGCTATACTCATCCTCCTGCCGGGTCTCATAGTCTAGAACAACAGCACTGGCAAGTCTGGGTAAACAAGAACCTCCCTGTCACCGTCCTTGAGACTACCGGAGTACCTCTCGGGTGCCTGAGGTTACCCACCATATCTGCGGAGTGGCTAATGGAATGTCAAACGAGATTGAATCTTTAGGTTCTTATCAAATTTTCAGTAATCGTTTGCGGTTCTGGAATCACTTCCAGTTCTACCATACTCCCACTACGGTTTTCTGAAAAAATCCATTTTTATTAAAACTGTGGTGTTCAGTTGATAAAACTGCACATTTGTTATTACATTTTTCCTACCATTTCCATATTTAAAAAGGTCTTTATTATAATATATCATACATATGAGGGTTTATTTGTAAAAATAATATTTTCCATGTGTTGATATATTATAATTAGCATTTGGTAGAAAAATGTATATAATATTATTGACCTAATCCTAGTAGAACTAAGTCTACTAAATATTATTTAAGTTGTTGTGCAGAATTTTCAGGTCTTAAATCAAGGAAATCAAGTTGTTGAAGCTAACCTGCCTAATTAAGAAAGCAAAACTTGGAGACCAAGTCTGGCAGCAACTACGAGAAGATTTCAAAGATCTAAAGGTCCCAGATATTGCCACATGTCACAAGGATGAAGCCCTAAAAAATTGATGAAGTGATCCCCACCCTTGGCCGCGGATCCGCGGCCAAACCCCCCTTTTGGCCGCGGATCCACGGCATGTTAGATGAGTTAGGGTATGCAATTTTCTAGGGTGAATCTTTGCTGTTAACTTCTAATTTTGGAAGCTAAATTTCTGTCCTTTGGGACTATAAATAAAGACCGAGAGCCTCTTGGAAAAATCATCAAGTCGACGAGATCACGAAGTCCAAAGAGCCCGATTAGGATGTTAATGATTCTTTTGATAAAGTTCATAAACTTTATAGGACTTAAAAAGGGTTTATGGATGTTCATCATCCATTAGCCTACCCTAATCCTACGAACCCTAACAAGCGAAGAATTACTCGTGCATGTTGGGAGAAAAAGGGATGGAGAGAAAATGCAAAATTAAACTACGAAGAAATAGAATAAGAAAAAGAAAGCTACATTTATTAATCAACAATATTCATTACACTTTGATTCCTTAGAAAATGATTACAAAGACTAGTTTGCTTCTCGATCTCTTCCAAGGAGGTAGACGAACAGTTGATGATCAGTCTGGATGCGTGAGTCATCTTGGACTTCGTGATCTCGTCGACTTGATGATTTTTCCAAGAGGCTCTCGGTCTTTATTTATAGTCCCAAAGGCCAGAAATTTAGCTTCCAAAATTGGAAGTTAACAGCAAAGATTCACCCTAGAAAATTGCATACCCTAACTCATCTAACATGCCGCGGATCCGCGGCCAACAGAGGGGTTTGGCCGCGGATCCGCGGCCAAGGGTGGGGATCACTTCATCAATTTTTAAGGGCTTCATCCTTGTGACATGTGGCAATATCTAGGACCTTTAGATCTTTGAAATCTTCTCGTAGTTGCTGCCAGACTTGGTCTCCAAGTTTTGCTTTCTTAATTAGGCAGGTTAGCTTTAACAACTTGATTTCCTTGATTTAAGACCTGAAAATTCTGCACAACAACTTAAATAATATTTAGTAGACTTAGTTCTACTAGGATTAGGTCAATAATATTATATACATTTTTCTACCAAATGCTAATTATAATATATCAACACATGGAAAATGGTATTTTTACAAATAAACCCTCATATGTATGATATATTATAATAAAGACCTTTTTAAATATGGAAATGGTAGGAAAAATGTAATAACAAATGTTCAGTTTTATCAACTAAACAAATACCCCCAAACTTATCTTTGATCATCCCGAGCAAACTAGTTTATTCAAGAGAAGGAGAAAAAGGAAAGGAGAAAACTAAGCGCACTTTCGTAGGCAAACACGATTGCACTGAGCACGTGCAACAAGCCGTTAAACCTCTAGGTGTCCCTAGTAGGAGGAGTGTTGTCTCCTGAGGGTTTTCAACGGATTACACCCACAAAATCCTATAATAAAAGAGAGATGGTGAATTTTACATATACAGATAAGAACCATAAAAGAAAGACTTTGAAAATAAGAGTTTCCAACTATACTAGCTTTTTAGTTGTCATGAGCCCTATCTTAATAGTCATGAAAAAAATTTAGAAATCACATTATCCCTTAATCAAACATCGTCTTTAATCTTCATTCCTATCTTTCATCCAAACATTGATCATATACCCCTACGTGTGTGTATAGAACATCCTTATACTCGGAGAATTCAATTCAAGCTATCATACTCTTGTCCATCTGCCTTAGTACTTTTTAATTTGATGAATACTTAGGTTTGCTCACACCTTTTCATGCGAACGTTAATACTTCTTGAGGTACTAACCGACCGATTACTCATGTGCTTGCCGATTAGGAGATAATATTTTCCTCGTCTTGCACTACCTAAGGCTTAGCAGTGACTCCCAGACCAGTTGGCCTTAGGGCACTAGGTGAAGAGGCACCCTCGCTATATTTTTTTTATTGCTGCCTTGGCGATAACAAAACCAGTGTTCATTTTTCTTTTCACCATTTTTATATTTTCTTCATTTTTTTCATTTCCTTCATACTTTGGCTTTTAGACAAGAGCATTTCAAGGTATCCTCTACTATCCCGAGTTTCAAGACGTGTGTTAGTGCATATAGTAGGGTATCAACATTCAAATGTTTGGCTTCCAGAGTAGAAACTATTTTTCAGACTTATTTTTATCCTCAGATTAGTGAACTCCTTCATCTTACTAATCCTTGGGACAACAGCTCATAACTACTTATTACTAGTTCGTTTAAGAAAACTTCTAATTTTCTTGGTTTTCTTAAACTATTCCTATCTTTTGGATGTAATTTTTCACTTTCTACTCTTTTGTTATAAAAGAAATTTTTTTTTAAAATGTTGTGCTTATGCAAAATGTATGCAAATTGATGTGTAAATAAGCACAAACCTCCCCCAAACCTGTTTACAGCAGTGTCCTCACTGATGTCATTCGTTAAGCTCAAAAACCTGTAGACTTGGGAGGAAAAAGGGGACAAGAAATAATGCAACTGAAATCCTCCCCCAAACTTATTTTTGGCTCATAATTTTGTAAAAATCATTTTCTTTCAAGAGCCAAAATATCCCCCCCCCCCAAACTTGAGTTAAATAATGTTAAGCAATTAAAATCATTGGGGGGGGGGGGGTAAAGTTATTGATCAAAGTAAAGCCTTACAAAGACCAAAAGTCAACACCAACCATTCAAAAAATTTATCGATGAAACACCAAGGTTGGTGGAAGAACATGTCACCTTTCGACGTGAAGAAGTGGGGAGGTGATAAGAGGTGTAATGGAAAAGGATTGCGTCTCAATTTGGAGAGACGACGCAGTGATAGCAATGATGGATTACTCGCATTATCATGATTGTCCAGAAGAAGGGGTGGAGATTCAATTTCTTTATCTTGGATTTGATTCATCTCAACACCCATGTCTTGTAAAAATGCGAGTTCATCAGCGAAAATTTCCTCAAAGCTTTCGTCGATACCCCGAAGAATAATGTCATCAGAAAAAATGGGGTGATCGTCAGACTCTATATAAAGTTCCTCATCAGCATTAGATGTTGACCCGGACAACTCGGTGGAAGAGTCCGTGTCAAACAATGACATATGAAAAGAGTCAGAATTATGAGGTTGATCAAATTCGCTGCTGTCGACATCCATTAATTCGACAAAACACACATGAGCATATGGTTCGGAGGGTTCACTTCCAAACTTATAAATGTTAAGCTCAATTGACTTCTTTCCAAAGGATAGGGTCATAGAGCCGTTTCTACAATTTATTACTGCGTTGGAAGTGGCAAAAAAGGGTCAACCGAGTATCACCGGGATTTGATTGCGTGGGTTTACCACAGGCTGTGTATCTAAAACAATAAAGTCCACGAGAAATATGAATTCCCCGACTTTAATTAACACAACCTCTAATTCGCCCCGAGATTTGGCGATAGATCGATCGGCCATCTGAAGAGTGCAATGCGCAGGTTTTAACTCTCCGATCCCTAATTGCTCATAAATAGAATACGGAAGCAAGTTAACACTAGCACCTAAATCGAGTAGAGCACGATTGATATTTTTACCCCCAATAGAAATTGAAATTGTAGGACTTCCGGGGTCCTTTCATTTCTTGGGTAGTTGTTGTGTAAAAGCAGTGCTCACATTACTCGCAAGGAAAACTTTTTTAGGTACTTGGACTTTTCTCTTCCTAGTGCATAAGTCCTTTAGGATTTTCGCATATGACGGAACTTGTTGAATAGCATCTAGGAGAGGAATGTTTATGTTAACTTGCTTAAAAATTTTCACAATCTTCTCCATTTGTGGACTTGGTCTGTTGCCCCTTAACTTATTTGGATAAGGTGCTTTATCAATAAGGGTTTGGTCCAACATTGGAGAGGATTGTGGGGACGGATTCGATCTAAAACTGGAGTGAGAATCGACTTAGATAGATTTGGCGAAATGGGCGAAGGGTTCAAGCCTTGGGGAAAACGGAGAATAGGCTCGGGTGAAGGTGGGAGACTAGACGAATTAGGGGAAGAAGAAGAAGCTGGGGTATCATTGGTGTCACTATCATCACATTTCTCACCCACTCGGTTATTCAGCACCTTTCCCGATCTCAACGTAGTAACGACACTCACATTAAAACTTTGTGAGTGGCCAGGATTAGGTATGGGTTGAGATGGGAGTTTCCCTTTTTCTCTCGCACTCATTGCGGCGTTTAACTGTGCGATTTGGTTTTCTATTGATTTAATACTCTCACCATGGGAGGCGGAGTTTTTCGTTATGGTATCAATAGAAGACTTCATCTCAGCCGACAATTGCATGGATTGTTTCATGAACAAATCCAAGGTTTGTGCAAGTGAGTTGTCAGTACCGGCCACTTGTGGTGTAGAAATGTTGGCCGGATTTTGGAAATTCTGTGACTGAAAGGGGGGTTGATTCTGTGGTTGTGGTTGCTGTGGAGGAGTTCTTTGATAATTGCTTTGTTGGTTTTGATTCCAAGCAAAGTTAGGATGATTCCTCCATCCTTGATTGTACGTGAAAGAATAAGGGTCGTTTCTAGGTCGCTGCTGAAAAGCAGCATTAGTTTGCTCGTGACCTTGAAAAGGTGCATTCATAGGACATTCTTCCGTTAAGTGTGAAGGATCCGAACAACAACCACAGACGGTCCTAGGAAGCGTGACCTGATTTAGGGAGACTGATGAAAGTTTGTTCTCAATAGCATCGAGTTTCTTCTGCATCGCTGCCATTTCGGCTTTTACTGCGATGGAAATATCGAGCTGGTGAATACCTCCCCTAGTCGAAGGTGGTCTTACGTTTTTCCACTGCAAAGTGTGTTCAGCAAGGTCTTCCAGATATTTCCAAGCTTCACCATCGTGTTTAGACATGAAATTGCATTGACACATTGTTTCAAGTATCTGCTTTGTCGCTGGATTAATTCCCTCATATATAATACGACATAAATCCCATCTATTGATTCCATGATGAGGACATTGGACAAGCAAATCCTTGAAACGTTCAAAGCACTTCCAAAATGGTTCGTTGGGAAGCTGGGTGAACTGGTTGATCTCGCTTCTAACACGGGCAGTCTTATGGTTTGGGTAAAACTTCTTAAGAAATACTATGACGAATTCATCCCAATTACTGATAGAGTGTGCGGCAGTATTGTAAATCCATTTTTCTGCCAAGTCGCACAGTGTGAATGGGAGAAGACGTAAGCGCATAGCATCTAAAGTCAATTGTGAAGTACCCATCATTGCGCATACGTTTTCGAATTTGGTGATGAAAACGTACGCGTCTTCCGACTCAAGCCCGTGAAATTTGGGCAGAAGAGTGATGTAGTGGGGTTTAATTTCGAAATTATCCCCGTTAGGTGGTGGAAGAGATAGACAAGTGTGAAGAGGACCACGGATAGGATAGCATCTCTCTTGGAGAGAGATGCGCGGTGGATTCTGCGCACCTTCGGGCTGTGGCAGCGTGGTGTTATAATTTGATGGAGTGCCATCCATCTCGGTCGTGGTGTGTGGTGAGGGAAAAGAAGATAAAGAAGTACCGACTTCGGCGTCGATAACAGGAACGCGGACAAGACGGGCACTAAGATCCCGTGTCCAGCCGAGCATGCACTAAGCGGGTTTAGTGCAAATGGCAGCGTGTGTGTGATTTAAAATTGGCTTGTTTTGAAAAAGTGGGACTCAAGACAAATCACTCTAAAATGTACAAACAACCCTAGAACTAAGGTCACCTAGGTCCAGTCTCTAGACCGCTCCTAGACTTCCAAAAGACAAGCCGCAGGATAAATTCTCTACCGCCTCTTACTACTCTTGTAGCCAGGTAAGTGCCAGGTGAGTGGGAGGCTCCCCACTACAAAAGTAGTGGTCCTAATTAAGTAACCACTCGCCTTGGACACACTTGCCTAGGCACCACAAAAATAATGTGGATAAACGATAGATTACCCACGACCTCCTCTGTCTTTAATGAGTGCGACAGTACTTAGAGTCTGGTCTAGATATTTTTTTAAATTAATGTAGGTTGATGCGGATGCTCGGTTTGTGATTTGTGGGGCTTAGGAAGGGTGATGAAATCCCCACCTAATCTTGATTTGGTCTTTGCCCCTTAAAGTCCGTATTAAAATATGCAAAACAAAACCAATCACAAAACTTTTGCAAAAAGATTTTTGAGCGGCGCTATTTTGCAAAGAATCCTGCAGAAAATAGATTTTATTGGATTTCAGAGGAGAGAGAAGGAGTTAAGAAAGATACCAGAGAATTTTGGAACCCTAGATCTCCTGTTTCCTCAAGTCCGTGACTCCAGATTCCCTCGCAAAATTCACGCACAAATCGTTAAATATGCAATTTGCAGTTTTGTTTTAATAATGATATGAATCGTCTAAGAATTCAACTCAAATAGAAAGAATAAAAATTACGCACGTATCCCCGGCAATTGCGCCATTTGATTGTTTGGAAAGAGTGTGTTTGTAGTTAACCGCAATCAGAACGGTGTCGCGCGTAGCTAGACCGAGGTGAGTACGGGTCGTCCTCAGGGAAACGTGGAATCTTTTACTCTTAGTTTAGATGTGTTGAAAGAGAGAGGAGGAATAAAGAATTTTGTGGAAAGGTTGTAGGATCTAGATCTACGTTAAACACTGATGCAAAATATAGATCTAGATTAACTACAGATGTGAGCTTATATAAGAGGAGGGCTTGTAGGGTTCGTTAGGATTTAGTAGTTATGGACGATTAATTAAAAGTTACCCTTTTTATCCTTTAATAGACTTAAAACTAGAACGACGGTGATGCGTGTAGATTAGGGTTTCTGGAGGGAAAAGGAATCCCACTCTTAACCCTTATCTCGACACGGAACTCCGTTCATATCTAGCCTTTACCAAAACAATCATTAATCTAATAT
This sequence comes from Agapanthus africanus, assembly GCA_030015575.1. NCBI lineage: Eukaryota > Viridiplantae > Streptophyta > Magnoliopsida > Asparagales > Amaryllidaceae > Agapanthus > Agapanthus africanus. The sequence continues at coordinate 357,416,690 of JASDDO010000008.1, forward strand.
CTAATTACGGTCGGAACTAACTTGTGGCGAGTCAAGAACAATATTACTATTGATCTTCCAGATGGTAGAAAATCAACCCTCGTCATAGCCCGTCAACCCACAAACAGCCATTACAGAAACGTGCCTTGAGTTATTCGGAGTCTGGTTTTAAGCATAAGCTGGACAACTCCCCGTACCTTAACAATGTCAAGATATGAACTGTTCTATATCCAATACAGAAACAGAGGCACTGATTTAATTGAACCAGATTCAAATCATGCAGCTGTCTCCAGTGCATGTCAACTAAATGGAAAGAGGCCTATCAGCTTTACTCAACTTAGGAATACTTCCAATTATGAGTAACCTGAAAGAGAAGCAAGTTCTCTTAATCATTACTATCAACTAAATACCATACACAAGTATCTACATCTTCGATCACCTTGAAGAATCCCGATACTTGCAACACCTGGTTCTCTACTTTATCCACATACCTATAACTTCTCAAAATTTGGACCCTGTGTTTCTACGAAACACATGTCTAAGAACCAGAGAAGTCACAGGTAAACAGAATATAGTACGAGGAACAACCCCTCTGTCCTAATGAACACTGGGCAACATACAATACTCTGTATAAGTCCCCTGAGTCCAATAACTCAATCTCTTTGTGTCGTAGGTTGAAAACTGTACTTTTGCTTAAGAAGAATTACACCGCTGTTTAATACTCCTTACCTAACCATCCATTGATATAGATAAATGTCATGGACATAATTTCAAAAAGGTATATCTCACTCTATAAAAATAGACGTATAGATATATCAATTTGAAATTGGTGCATAGCAACGGATATTCAAAACCAAATATTTGTCGTCCGGCAAACAACCCAGGTGACTTCCTCAAATATCACCAATTAAAACAAATCCCGATATAATGAGGATGATCACCTAATTCCCAATAACTTACTCCCACTCATCATCTGTAAAACCATACAGATGTGAGAATCAAACCTGGTAAATACATACCCTGGAGCAAGTGTCTAATTGGGAAATCAGTTTTCTTTTAACAGTACACAGTGAAACTGAAATATTGAAATGTTTCGATGGGGTATCCCGGTATTCCTAGTAATGCCTCTTCCATTATCCAGATTCACAACTGTAACCGTATAATTCTTTGCCATCTCTCCAAATCCCTTTATATGTTTTTAGTCATTACCTTCTGTACACCCTCTTAGGCTAAATGGTTTTCTTCCTTCCCTACCGTTCGGCACCAGCCTATGCTTTGGAAGAAGACTATTCAATAAGCATAATGGGTGTATTGTCCTAATCCTAGGAGCGCTCGCAATGCGAGAGAATGTGAAGATAAAAGACAACCTAATAAACCTTATTCCTATTTCTCCTGAACCAGAATCCATTCCCGAACTGGAACAAGTTCCTTTCGAGTTTGTATATAACCATACGATGGAGTATCCAAATAACTGTGGATCTTTGTAGTGATACGGAGTATCCTGGAGAAATACAAAGGTGAAGTGGGAGTGGTAATGAAATACTTGGTTTGGTCGTGAATAGTAGTCGCAGTTTACTTTACCCTCTTACTAATCCCTTTATTTATCTTTACTTAATACCTTATGTACCCCACACTTAGGCTAATCGGCTTTCTTCATTCCCTACCGTTCGGCACCATCCTAAGGTTTGGAAGAAGACTATCCGATAGGCGTAACGGGAGTACTATCTCCTAAACCAAGGAGTACTCGCAACCTGAGAGAAGGTAAAAGGAAAAGACAACTGAATAGTCCTATTCATTTTCTCCAGAACCAGAAACCATCCTCGAATAAATTCCTTCGAGTTCGTATATAACCATACGATGGTTTTATCCAATGGAAGTGAACGTTCGTATTAATACGGGGTGTCCTGGAAAAAAGGGTAAAAGTAGGAGTGGCAATGAGGTATGCAACTCTGACAATCCAAAAGCTAGTGCTTTAAGAAGGTTTGGTTAATTTTGGTCACTGAGTCATAGTCAAGGGTCGGGTCATGGTCGCAGCCAAAGAGAGAGAGAAAAGAAACACTCAGCGTGCACTCTAACCTAGATCAGAATGGTTATCACTTTATCTAATCAGGAAACCTCCCACTGTAACGTCAAATTCTTCCGCAAACCTGAAAGAAGAATTAGTCGGGATCACCCGAGGAGTAAACCAACTCATCAGTGGGAATCGGGATCTAACTATCATCGCATGATAATGTGACGGAATCCGCTCACGTTATCACACTCTAGAAGGTATGCGCATATCTGGCAAGTTTCAGTTTCTTTAGAAACTCCTGATTTGATTTTTACCCCATGCTCTTATGACCTTGACGAAGGCCAACATATCATAAGTCACATGTTAAGTTCTACCCGTCATTGTCCAGGTTAATTTGAACCCACCCGTTCATACCCTTGACGAAGGCCAAAATAGTAGTACGACTGTCCCAAACCAACGCTTCTATCTATGCAGCAGAAAAGTAACAAGCAGCTACCATACACTATGCCTTCACGAAGGCCAACATACATAGCATGAATACTGAGTGCTACCTTTCTGAAATGACGGAGGGCTACGAATGGTTTTTGGCGAAAAACCTTTAACGTAATGAACTAGATATCGTTGAAGGAACCGGATAGCTTTTTATAATAATATAGTGACGAAAACCTTTGCTAAAGAGGTCACTCCCGGTGAAGGGATCTCGGCTCTTTCCCCGTAGAATGAAGTGCAGGATATTCCAATTGAATACCACGATGCAAAGCAAAAGTAATCGACTATAGCGAAGTTATTGCCCTGACGCAAACTTCTGTCCAAGGGGTCACTCCCGGTGAAGGGATCTCGGCCGTTGCCTCGTCGACCGAGGTGCTGGATATTCATAACCGAATACCACTGTGCAAAGCAAAAGTAATCGACTATAGTGAAGTTATTTCCCTGACGCAAACTTCTGTCCAAGGGGTCACTCCCAGTGAAGGGATCTCGGCCCTTGCCTCATCGATTGAGGTGCTGGATATTCATAACCGAATACCACTGTGCAAAACAAAAGAGAACGCCCTTGCAATAACAGCTTTTTGAAAAATGTTCCAACAACATCAGAATAGGTTTTTTTAGATTGCATTGATCCGAATCAACGCAGTCCCATCAATTGATCACACCACAAAAGAACGAAAATAATGATGTACGTATATGCCATCCGCATTCGCCACTGGGTCCCGTCATCACCCGTTAGGTTACTTAACTAACGACAGGGCGGGGACTGGACTAGCACGGATGCAAAACATATACAACATCTACTAGTATATATATATATATCAATATATAATATTCGCTCAAGGCGTGATAAAATGCAACATCACAGAAATGTAATAAGCATCACAGAACAATACAGATATCTAGGATCCCCAGGTTTCATAGAGCCGCTACTGAAACTCGACGTTCCCTTGGTCGTGTGGATAGCCTGTGCAATGAAATCCTAGACCCCTACGGGCGCGGAAAGTCACCTGCCAAAACCTGAAGCGTGGCAGCCTCCTTCAGCAACGTGAATGGACCACCCAGCACTTCACGGAATCCGGTAACTTGGGCACCCCTCCTGGGTCATCCTATATCCCCTACGAGTGTTGCGAATAGCCCACCAATTCTAGAGTGAAGCCCCCTCCGTCTCAACGTCATGAGATGCGGGCTCGTTGCCCTCTAGAACCCGGCTATCCGTGCACCCCACCTTGGGGTAATCCTAGTACAGAAAGTAAAATATACATACAACGGGTACATCGACCTCAGCCCAGTCGTGCCCCAAAAGAATAATATACAAACAGGCAGTAACGGCAGTCCACATGCTGGACGCTCGCCCCGCAATATCAAATGTACAAATACTACCAAACTGCACTAACATTGCATCCAGGCTATCCCCCATGACCAATCCTCAACATCACAGCACAACACAGAACATCAACGTGAATGTCACGTTCGCAAATCCGTCTTAAAAGGCTATAGCAGTTAAACAGGATTTACCGATCAAGTGACATTCACGGTCGCAGATATAATGTAAATACTGTGAACTAATATGTTTAAAATTTTCGATCGATCAAATTTACCGAAGTGGGCCCCAAGCACTACTGTAGCACTCAAAAAAAATCTGGGCCCAAAAGAATATACCAAAACCCTCATTTTCAAGATAGAGACCCACTGAAGAAATTTGGTGCAGTGAAGCCACTGTTCGGCGGCGGAACCGCGGCCAAAATGGGGTTTTTGCCGTGGTTCCGCGGCGCTACAGTAACATCATGGTACCAATTTTCTTCAGTGTTCTCAGAAAGCCCTGCACACATTTCTGCAACATACCAAATATTTTTTTGAGCAGAAAACAAAATCGACAGAAAGTGCACTTTTGAAATCGGGTTTTCAGAAAATCCGTTCGATCGAACTTGTAAACACGTTAGAGCAAGATAGACTAGGTTAATGGCGTGGCTCTGATACCAATGTAAGTTCACGGCAGCGCCCCGGCCGTCAATCCGACGCCGGAATGCGGAAACGAAACTTTTCTTAAACTTGTAAACCGGCACTACCGCGCACTATAAAACCCGGATTGGGCCATTAACCTAATGCTAGCAAACTAGATAATGGGGTAGAGAGATATACCGAGTGATCCGTGTCCTTCGGTCTTCGGCCTCCACTCCGATCTCCTCGTGGAATCTCCGGTCTTCATCTCTCATCGGAACGGGCACCACATCGCCAGGTTCTTTTACGGGCTCCCACCTCTGGACCGAGGCAACTCACGCACGAAGTTGGCAACCTGACGTGCCCAAGAAATGTTGTAGGCTAGTGTAGTGTGGTTTGTCTCAATGGGGTAATCGAAGTTGCCTTTGGATGGAGGGATGAACTATGGAGATGAGATAGAATGAATTTTCAAGAAGGAACCTCTTTTCTTTTGCAACCATAATGAACTCAAATCTCCCTCACCAAAAAACAGAATCTCTCCCCACACCAATTGCGGCCGGCCTCAATATTGGAGGATGAAAAAAAAATGGAATCAAAAGCAAGAAGAGAAAAATGTGTGATAATGAGAAAAAAAGTCACACCAACATCAACCCACATCCATTCACAAAGCACATCTCATTAATGCAAAGGAATAGACTCAAAGAGAATCTAATAATGCTATACCCATCATAATGCCTCAAATCACAAAAGACGCCCTCCACTAATCAAATTTGCACACTTGCAAATAACCCCCTCCATCGGAAAAATCAGGCCGTGAAGGAACAAAGGAAAACTGGCCGGAACGGAATACAAACTGGCAACTTCAGATTACAGATCCCGTAATAAATTACAGGAAAACCCCGCGACTGTATATACATACCCGCATTTGTATTCCCACTGAATACAAATGCAATGAGACAAAATCTACATTGTACAATACTAGGATCCGGCTTAAACCAAAGCCCACTAGTATTATCCGTCCGATCATGATCCATGCAATACCGCACGTATAAGATCGAACCCTGCCATATCTCCATACGGCCTCTACAGCGTTTCGCCCGAAACTTGAGAAAACGGTCTGTGGGGGACTCTAAAGACTCGTCAATACTTTGGCTGTGGATTTAACCACTAGCACGTCAGAGGTATTAGCCATACGTGACGGGCTACCAGGTATTGACCAAAAGGGACGTCGATGAACGAACTCATCCTGACACCCTACTGAGCCTGTCAGTGATAATATCCGTACAGTCCAGTCCGTTCGTCTATGAGCATCGCATGGCAGGCCTTGGGGGTTGGTAAAAGTCAGACCCCCAAAAGCGGTACAAGTCGTGTCGGAGCGTAGCCCAGAACAGCCTGAGATATTACTAGAATACCTACCAGTAAATCTCCTGCCTTAGCCAAGGACTTCATGTAATGGCTCTCCTAGACACAGCGCGACCTCACCCCCAATACCGGGAGAGACGAACCCCTGCAGATCCGCTCACTGCCTCCATGTGGCTCGGGACTGTACTCAACTAAAACCTGTTTGCACAACTCCTTTGAGAGTGGTAGGGTAGTAATCAAAGTACAGTAGGAACTCACACGAGACAAATGACGATCTCAGGTCGATAAACTAACCTGTATACATGTCACCAGGGAACTGCTATCTGACGTCAGGTATAAGACCAACTAGCATATTCCCGGCGAGTCCTGTCCGGTATACTCCTAACCCAATGAGCACCTGTATACATCTTAGGTGAACCAACTGACACCAGTGGCTTGTGAGACCGGCCACCGCCCCTCGTCGGGGTCTCGACTGTATACACTAGTCTACTCTGGAGTATCGATGCCCTGTCTCGAAACTCCCACGAGTAGGGACCTTTTAAGGATGTGCTTATTGACCCCAGCTCCCACGTATATGATCGCCCTCATACTGCTGGCAGTCAAGCAAGAATCTTAGGGACTCTATCAACGTGCAATAGTGACCTTTAAGGTCACCTACAGTAGTGCACGATGATAAAGATAAACCAGATAGCATACGATCATCTTGAGTAAGACTGTCCTACTGGTATAGGTCCTCCCTCAATCATTGCAATCACGTGCATGTGATCCAATAATTGACTCTGAGGGCACTATCTCCAACAGTGCAAACAGGTTTTAGTTGAGTACAGTCCCGAGCCACATGGCGGAAGTGAGCGGATCGTCGGGGATTCGTCTCTCCCGGTATTGGGGGTTGATGTCACGTTGTGCATGGGTGACCATCACCAGAAATCCTTGTCCAAGGTAGTCGAGAATTATTGATAAGGGATCAATAGTTTCTCAGGTGGTTATGGGTTTTATACTGACACGAAATGTCACGTTATTAGAGGTCTGACTTTATCCACCCCCTAGACACGATATGTGATACTCTTAGACGAACATTCCGGACGGATATTGTCACGGACATGCTCAGTAGGGGTTCGGATGAGTTTACTCGTCGGCCTTCCTTTTGCTCAATATCTGGGTAACCGTTACGTACAGCTAGTGCCGCTGACGTTCTTGTGGTTAAACCCACTGCCAGCGTATTGACGAGTCTTTAGAGTCCCATACAGAGGGCTTCCCTGCTTCGAGCGAAACGATGTAGAGGCCATATGGTTTTACGGCAGGGTTCGATCATATATGTGCACTTAAGCATGTATCATGATTCGGAAGGATTATACTAGTGGGCTTTGGTTTAAGTCGGATTCTAGTATTGGATTGATGGATTATTTTCGTCTCTTTGTATTCATATTTTTTAGAATACGGATACGTGTATGTATATACGGATGAGGGGTATTCTTGTAACCACCTTATTTAGTTTTAACCATTTAGGATTAAATGGTTAATGAGGTGGTGAGGATGAGGTGTTGTATGCATTTATTGTAGCATGGCTCACTTGGTGACTCATTGGGTGACTTATGGTTACTATTGTAGCATGCTTGATATTTGTGTTTGGGTGATATTTTGGAGACTTGAGATATTTATTGTATGCTTCATTATTGCTCACAAGACTTAGCCATTTTTCTTGGGTTGCCTCACACTCTCATCCTCAAATTTCTTCTTCTACCTCTACCCTTCAGGTCTCATGTGTTGAGAAACCTAGGGTGTTATGAGATAAATTAATCCACCACTACACTCTACATCCTCTAGGCTATCTAGTTTAGCGAACAAGGTACCCTAGTTATCTCGGCTATTGAGGTAGGAGCTCGGAATACAAATCCTCAGGTGGATCATCTTTGATGGATGGAGACCGAAGATCAAGCTAGATCATGGAGGCCTCTAGGAGCTTAGGATGATGGTTAAAGATCAAATGACACGGATCATTCGGTATAACCATTCTCAACTCCTCTCTTTATGTTTGCCAACTTAGGGTTAATGGTCGATCCGTATTATGGAGTTGTTCTAGCGCCAGTTTTGAAAATTTTTGTTCCGCAATCAGCCACGGTTTGATGGCCAGGGCGCCTGCATAACCCAACATGGTAGCAGAGCCAGGTCATTAACCCAATACTAGCAGTTTAAACGATATTTTAAATATCTAAACCGAAACAAATCCGAAAAAATACGGGAAATTTTTGTTCCGCGATCCGAAACAAACTCGTCTAATTTCTATATGTCTTTTAGAAGGGTTTGCGAACATGACATTCATGTTGATGTTCTGTGTTGTGCTGTGTTTGTGGTTGGATCGTCGTGGTGGATAGACGGCGGTGCAATGATAGTTGTACAGTTCAGATTCATTTGTACATTTGATATTGTAGGGTGAGCGTCCGACATGTAGACCGCCGTCTCTGCCAGTTTGTATATTATTTGTTTGGGGCTCGACCAGGTTGAGGTCGATGTCACCCTTGTACATATTCGTTTTATTTTCTGTACTAGGATTACCCCGCGGTGGAGAACACGAATAGACGGGTTCTAGAAGGCAACGGGTCCGCATCTCATGGCGTTGAGACGGAGGGGACCATACTTTAGAATTGGCAGGTTATTCGCCGCACTCGTAGGGGGTATAGGTTGACCCACAGAGGGGTGCCCAAGATACCGGATTCCGTGAAGTGCTGGGTGGCCCCATTCACGTTGTTGATTGGGGTTGCCTC